>JAVKPL010009931.1:0-408793 GCA_032173675.1 Gastrolobium villosum
GAGATTGAGTTCTCGATTGAGTTGTTGCCGGGTGTGGGGCCTATTTCCTTGGCTCCATATCGGATGTCGCCATTAGAGTTGGCAGAGTTGAAGAAACATATTGAGGAGTTGTCTGCAAAGGATTTCATCAGACCTAGTGTGTCTCCGTGGGGAGCACCGGTAATATTTGTGAAAAAGAAGGATGGAACCATGAGATTGTGTACCGACTATCGGCAATTAAATAAAGTGACGGTCAAGAACATACCCATTGCCGCGTATTGATGACTTGTTGGATCAGTTGAGAGGTGCCTGTGTATTTTCAAAGATTGATCTCCGATCCGGATACCATCAAATTCGGATTAAACCGGAGGATGTGCCTAAGACGGCATTTCGTTCTAGATATGGACACTACGAGTATCAGGTTATTCCTTTTGGGCTTACTAACGCCCCGGCGGTGTTCATGGACTATATGAATCGTATTTTCAAGCCGTATTTGGATCAGTTCGTTATTGTATTCATCGATGATATTTTGATTTATTCTAAGAGCAAGGAGGAGCATACGGAGCATTTGAGGACGGTGTTACAGGTACTAAAAGATAAAAAGTTGTATGCGAAGCCGTCAAAGTGTGAATTTTGGTTATCTGAGGTGCAATTTTTAGGTCATGTTATTTCTGAAAGAGGAGTTGCTGTGGACCCGAATAAGATTGAGGCCGTTATGGACTGGGAACGACCGAAAACTGTTACAGAGATTCGAAGCTTTCTGGGTCTGGCTGGGTATTATCGACGATTTATTGAGGGGTTTTCCACAATGGTGCTACCATTGACCCGATTAACACGAAAAGATACTCCGTTTGTGTGGACTCAGGAATGTGAAAAATGTTTTTTGAAACTTAAAGAGAAGTTGACTACGGCTCCAGTGTTGACACTCCCCGACCCGGAGGGTGAATTTGAATTATACTGTGATGCGTCCAAGAGAGGTTTGGGGTGTGTACTAATGCAAGAGAAAAGAGTGGTTGCTTATGCTTCAAGACAGTTAAAGCCGCATGAAGAGAATTATCCGACGCACGATTTGGAGCTTGCTGCAATAGTGTTTGCCTTAAAAATCTGGAGGCATTTTCTGTATGGGATGAAATTTGCTGTGTTCAGTGATCACAAGAGCCTAAAGTATTTGTTTGATCAGAAAGAATTGAATATGAGACAGCGGAGATGGGTTGAATTTTTAAAGGATTATGACTTTGAGTTGAAATACCATCCGGGAAAAGCTAATGTGGTAGCAGATGCATTGAGTAGAAAGTCTGTAAGTGTGTCCCAGTTAATGCTGTGGGATCATGATTTAATAGAACAGTTCCGTGACTTGAAATTGGTGGATGTTTTCATAGGAAGTGTTGAAGAATTCAGAGGTTTACAGGTTGAGAATGAATTGTATGGGAGGATTAGAGAGAAACAGATTCTAAATGATAGCAGCAAGTATCTGAAAGGACAGAATGGTATAGCATTAAATGAACAAGGATTGTTAACGTACCAGGGCAGGATAGTTGTGCCTAAAGAATTAGCCGAAGAAGTAATGACTGAGGCCCATAAGGGTCAGTATGCTGTACACCCGGGTGCCACAAAAATGTATCAAGACTTGAAAACTAAGTTCTGGTGGCCTGGGATGAAAAAGGATGTAGCCGAGTATGTATCAAGGTGTTTGATTTGTCAGAAAGTTAAGATAGAACATCAGAAACCAGCAGGGTTACTTCAGCCGTTGGATATACCAGAGTGGAAGTGGGAGAGCATCTCGATGGATTTTGTTGTTGGTTTGCCTCGGACTCAGGCCGGACACGATTCAATTTGGGTAATAGTGGATAGGCTCACGAAGTCTGCACATTTTCTGCCAGTGCGAGTGGACTTCTCTACGGAGAAATTAGCAAAGTTATATGTGAAGGAGATTGTACGACTCCATGGAGTACCGGTTAGCATTGTTAGCGATCGGGATCCGAAATTTACTTCTCGTTTTTGGGGAGCCTTACAGCAGGCTTTTGGCACTCAGCTTCGGCTGAGCACTGCGTATCACCCGCAGACTGATGGTCAGACTGAGAGGACCATACAGACATTAGAGGATATGTTGAGAGCTTGCTCACTTGAGCAGGGTACTGCTTGGGATAGATATTTATCACTGGTGGAATTTTCGTATAATAATAGTTTTCACTCCAGTTTGGGTATGGCACCATATGAGGCATTGTATGGGCGGAGATGTCGCACTCCTACTTGTTGGACAGAGGTTGGTGATAAAGAGAGATTTGGGCCGGATTTTGTGCAAGAAACTACGGCACAGATAGAAATGATCAGGGAAAAGCTTAAACAGGCACAGAATCGGCAGAAAAGTTATTATGATAATAGACACAGACCGCTGGAATTTGAGGAAGGTGATCATGTGTTTGTACGGTTATCTCCAGTTACTGGTGTTGGGCGTGCACTGGGCGTGAGGAAGCTGAGTCCCCGTTTTATTGGGCCGTATCAAGTAATGAAAAGAGTTGGACCAGTGGCCTATCAGCTTGCCTTGCCCCCACAGTTGTCAAATCTGCACGATGTTTTTCATGTATCACAGCTGCGACGTTACATTCCGGATGAATCACATGTGGTGATACCGGACGAGATTGAAATTAAAGAGAACTTAAAGATGCCTATAGGTCCTATTGAGGTCCTTGACCGCAGTGAAAAGAAGCTCAGAAGCAAAGTGATACCGATGTTAAAGATTCAGTGGGAAGGACGTACACCTGAGGAAGCTACTTGGGAGCGGGAGGAGGAGATTCTCCGACTATATCCTGAGTTAGTGGACAGGTATGGATTAATTTTGCGGACAAAATTCTAAAAGGTGGGGTGATTATAACACCTCTCAATTCTAAAATAAGTAATTAAAGTGTTAAGTGAGAAATTAAGTGAAGGATTAGTGAAAATCCCAAAGAATAGGCCAAAATACAAAGAAAGGGCAAAACGGTAATTAGCCAACACGCAACCCTAGGAAGATAAAAATTGAGCAGAAGGTCTCAGATGATAAAAATAAGCCTGGAAATGGATTCAGAACGGAAAATTGAGTGGATAGGCAAGTTTCAGAAAAATCAGTGAATAGTGTTTTTCGCGGGTAAAAATACCGCAGTCAGATTGCACCGTAAAACGTGCCAGTGGAATTTTGAGCTCTAGGTTTCAAATATGAATTTAAAATGGTCCATAGAAATAAGATATATGATTTCTGATAATATTTGATGAATTTAAGTCAGTTTGTGGAAGCGTGCCAATGGCGCGCGCTGTAGCTTAATGCGGTGTTTTTCCCGAACAACCGGAAAGCTCCGGATTCATCTGAGTGAGTATAATTAAAGGACATTAGTTAATGTTAAAAATTAGAATTTCTAAATAAGTTTTGAATTTACGGACGTTTAGTGAAATCGGAGAGAAATTCGGATGAGTGTTAAATCGCGTGGGACCCGTTCCCACTTAAAATCACTTAAAGTACCTAGATTGCACTATTCATCACCTCCTTCCTCACTTTCTCTCTCCTTGGTGCGCAAGAACAGCCCCATTCCCCTCCATTTTCATGCAATTTTTCCTTTGGCCATAACTTAGCCATTTCTCCACCGAATTCAACGATTCTTGTCTTGAATCTTGATGGAAAACACCTTCTGAACCCATTGGTACCACTATTGAGCCTTGAAACCGCGTATTTGGGGAGATCTGCACCAAACTCAGATTCGAAAATTTGGGAGAAAGTGAGTTCATGAAGCTTTTTCATGCTCCAATGGTGGAGTATGCTTAGGAGGAGCCATATACCTTGCAATTGGGTAAGTTATTTCAACATTTCATTGGTTGATTTTTGAATTTGGATTATGGACCCTAAAGAGGGATTTTGTGATATGTGGTGTTAGAGAGCTCAAATGGAAAATGTCTATTAGATGATAATGTCTTAGAATGATGTATTAATGCTAGAAATGCAATGAAAATTTTAAGCGAAAAAAATGGATTTTTAACTTAGGAAAAATTGATGCATGAAATGGAATTTTTGAGTTTTGTGTTAATGTGTGGTATAGTGAATTGTAGTGTGCTTATATGATGTTAGGAAGTGATTATGTGAGTTGTGGGCCATAGGAATTGAGTGGAAATCCTTGGTTTGGACTAACCAAGATTAGGCCATTTATGTACAATTGAGCAAATGGATGTGTTAGAACACTTTGGTGTTGTGTTGTGTGATGGAAAAGTTATTAGATGGGTTGTGTGGTGATTGGCATGTGGAAGAATCAATGTAAAAATGATAAGTGTTGAAAGTGGCAAAATGTGCCTAAAGTGTAATAATTCACAAAACGATGCGAAAAAGTCGTAAAACCGTAAAACGGCGATTGAACTAGCCTTTGGGTAACCTAAGTAAGTGAAATAAAATGAGAAAGAAAATTTAGAAAAATAAAACCTAAATTAACCCTTGTATGGCCGAACCTTTGGGGGGGGAGGAGGAAATTTGACGTTTTTGCGTTCCGACGTATTGTGACTGAAACTGACGGTCGTGCATGGTTGTACAGGTTGCCGTACGTGGACATAGACTTGGAACGGTGAAACAGTGGATTGCCCTTGGTCCTGGATCAAGTGGATTGAGGTAAGTGTTGTGGTTTACAAATGTACGTTGAAATTCATGAGTGGATTCAAAGTTCTAATTGGGGGGAATTGTCCTCTTTGTAGGCGTTCCCTGTTAAGCGCTGCAAGTGGAGTCTGCGGAGCTTAGTAAAAAGAAAGAAAGAAAGATAACCTCTTGGTACTGGGGCTTGTTCCCCTTTTTGTGTTCCACCTTGCTAGTTGATGGCAATGGTAGGAAGTGTGTATGAGTAGTGTAGAACAGCATGAGCATGCATGTGCATTATCACAGTGGGTACTTATGTACCAGATCTCTGGCCAGTAGATATTTTTAGCCTTCGGGCAAGTGTTTCCGGACTGCCACTGGATAGGTCTCCGAGAGGGAGTTCCAGTTGACCCAGGGTCGTGGTGTGTTATCCGGATAGGAGCACACTAGGTTGTCTCGGGTGTATATGGTTGGAAGGGGTACCTTGGTGGGTTGTTCTATGAACACGCCAGGGGTAGTACCCATAGGCGTATAGCCGAGGACATGGCGTGGTATTGGTAGCTACCATCCCGCATGTCGTAGTTGTTCTGATATATCCCCCTTCTCTAAATCCCTTGCTTTATCCCGTTTTATAACAGTGGTGTTGTTTTTATGCTATTTGTATACATCGAAGTGAACCATTGGGTGGAGTTTTCTCCAGAACCTCTTGGTTACTGAGATATATCCGTATATCTCACCCCGTCTCGGGGCATTTATTTCAGGATGTACCAGTGGACACGGAGCAGCGGGCAAGAAGCCCGCGTGATGACGAGTGGAGCGGTGGTGTATAGTGTACTTTTTGGTGGCCATTTGGCCCAGGCTAGACTTAGAGCATGAACATGTATATGTATGTAGGAGGAGTCCATTAGCATTATGTTCATGTTATTTTGGCTAAGTTTAGTTTCATGTCATTTTAGTTATGTATGTATTTGGCAAGTGATGTTGTAATATGAAATATTTGTAGTTTAAAGTTAAAGTTGGAAATGTAAATGTAATCTAGTATTGTAAATGTACCATGGATGTATGTAATGTGATGGAAGGGCTTTAGGCCCATTGTAGGTTTATGATTACTTGCATTATGGTTTATGCATGAAAATGTTTATGTTTTAAGTGTTTATTGGATTGGGTTGTAAGTGCCCCAAGGCGTTGTTGGACCTTGTGTGTGCCACCCATTGGATTTTGCTGGATTTCAGGTGTAATAGTAGTGTTAAACAGGTTATGAAAATTTGGGGATTCTTGGAAATACAAAGGAAACTCTGGCGAATTTTCTGTAGAATTGGCAGTTTTTGGGTGAACTTTGGAGGAGCGTATCTCTCTCCATAGTGGTCCGATTGGGACGTGCCATACGCCATTTTGAAGCTTAAGATGTCCCCTACGTTGTGTCAAAAGCCTAGGTTCATTGGTGGTGTACGCAGCCCATGGGGGCTGTTGTCACACACTGCCCTGTTTCTGGCCAGCACCAGTGGGCAGATTCGGGTCTGTGTTGGGAAATTAATTCCCGCTTCGTTACTTGGTCAAATTAAGCGTACGATATATCAAATCGAAGTTTGAGGTGTCTAGTTTATGGTGTAAAATTTTGAGAGGCAGTGTCCTTGTGGTTAGGTGCAGTTTATTCCGTGAAGTTTGGACGTTTTTAGACTGTTTCGGAGTTGGTAGACAATGTTGTTTGTCCAACTTCAAACGGCGATAACCGGAGCTCACGAGCTCGGAATCAAGTGTGTGATAGCTTGTTAGAAAGGTAATTGAATAAGGAAAAAGAATGACCTGGAGTTTAAGTTCGGATTTTTATTTTGGTGTTCGTAGAAAAACAATTAGCAAGTCCAGTTAAGTGGTAAAAACGTAAAAGTGAGGAATTGGCTAAGTGGGTTTATGGGAACCCCTTAGTTTCTTGTAGGTAATAAAATAAAGTGTATAAATAGTTAAGAAAGTCTTCCGCTAGTGTTTCAGTTACGGTCACAGCTTTTTATTATTACGCTTTTTATACTTTTACTGTTCGCGTAATAATCGGAAAAAGTTTATTCTCATTTTTATAAATGAACTGCTGTGATTGTAACTGCGCTTAATATCATAATTAATGTTAACAATACCGGTACGTAACGGGCTGTTACACCTACTAAATGCTTTATTTATAGGTCAAGTCTGGCCTAATTTTAAAAATTAGAGAGCCTGATATGACATACAGGCCTTATAGGCCTCCCTCGTGATATAATTTTACAAATATGTTTAACAATTTTTTAAATATTTGCTTGACATTACAAGTCATTGACGTGTTTATAAATTGATGCATTTTTTTACACGTGATATAAATTTCACTAGTGAGCATTAAAAATTTCACAATAGTGAAAATTTTTTAAAAAAATATATATTGAGCAAAGTTCCATTCATGCATGCACTTGTACTTCTCATAAGAAATAAAAAATGACAAACAAGAAAGAGTCAACATAATACCCCAGCTCTATAATGTATATCAGATAGGAATAGAGTCAAAGAAATGGGGAAAATAAAAAAATACAATTACTAGGTCAACCAAAGCTGAAATAAAGTCTGCAAGATAATATCATTTATTGAAATATCGTTCAACCACCATCAAGACAAAGGTTTGGTACTAATGCCACCTAAAATAAATATTTTATTTTATTTTTAAAAATTAAATAGGTCAGCCTACAAGGCTTTAGGTCAGGCTCGACAAAATTGGCATGCGGCCTCTTTGTTAAAAGGCTTTCTTATAAGTCTAAGTCTACTCCACTTTTTCAACTTAGGCTGGGCTAGGGCAGGCTCAACATAGGTCGGGCTGTAGGCTAGGCCAGGCCAGCTGGCCCGTTTACACCCCTATGATCAATTCCTATGCCAAAAGCCCCAAAACGTTGCCTAACAGTCACTTAGGTTGCACTCGATTGATATGTAAGTAGGGACAAGAGAAATAAAATATTACAACACAACTTGTAGTGTCATGGAATAAATTTGTATGTTGCTAGTTAAGGATGTTAACAGATCGAGCCGAGTCGAGCTTTGATCTTAAGAGGTTAAGTCTGTGTTTAAATGTGTCAGTTTGACCAAGCCTGTTACTCGTTATGAATATAATTATCGGCTTGTGACCTGACTTATTTACAAAAAATAAAAGCCTAGTTTAGCCTCTTTAAAAAAATAAGACAGCAAAAATGTAACACCCCGTTCTAGAACCGGTTTGTTAACATCGATTTATGATATTAAGCGCAGTTACGATCACATTGGTTCAATTAAAATCCGGATAAATTTTTCTTTTAAAACCACGCCGAATTTAAATTACCCAATCGAGTGACCATAACCATATTACATTGCGAAATAAAATAATTTAAGCTGAATACCATAAACTCATTTCATTTGACCAAGGGTGGTGAAATGTCTTCCCCTCTATTTTAGCAACGCAAGGTTTCAAACCGCGCCTCATTTGGAGCTCTGTAGCTCAAGTTATGACCATTTGAAACCACACATGTTTATGTGGACACAGGTCGTGCGCGCTGTCGGGCGCTTAAGCGCCCACTGGCAGAGAGAAACTCGTCTTTTTGCAGCGCTGGGCGCTAAAGCGCGCATCCGGGCACTAAAGCGCGCTAGCCTAGCGCTTAAGCCTCCATTTTGGGCACTGAAGCGCGCAGAGGCAGAGAGTCTTGGCCCTCACAGGGGCAGCAGGGCGCTAAAGCGCGCTGACAGGAAGATTTCAGCACTCTCTCTTTTCTTTCTCAGTTCATGGGGATGCATCCAACCCCTTTTCTCAACACCTAATTAACATGCCAAGACTTTAATACATGAATATAATCAATACATATGCATCAAATGGATTCCATTTCTTTCCATCATATCATTACATCATGTTTACAAGTTTCAATTATAAAGCATGGGACTTAACTACAAAACACTATAATCAACTCTTTGGCTCCCATCAACAAAAGAGATACCAAATGGGATGAACATAGACTAAGTCCATCCAATTAAACATAACATGCATATAACAAATGACTTTTAATGGACAATCATATACATAGGAACTACAAAATGACATGCTTAATCTCAATGATGCAACTCTTCATGTATCAACTACTTCAAATATGGCCACTTGCCATCAGAGGCTCCTGCAGCATCCTTGCCTGAAAGGGGGTCCCCAACAACATGGGGTGAGATATACAAATATATCCAGTAAACCAGGGGTCCTTGGAGCATCTCTCCACCCCATAGTTCAATAACAGTGTAATAGCAATAACAATAATAATGCAGTAAATACCATGCAAGTGTACACAACATCTCCAGGAGAAATCCCTCGAGCTCTCGAGTTGTCCTAAGGATACTCAGATGCAAATAGTCCTACTGGCCAGCTAAACTACCAAGTATGATTTACGCATCGTCATGCAACATACCAACATAGGGAAACACCATCCTATGTCACACCAAAGCATGCAAATACGTATAACAAAGCATTACATTATTTCATTGCATTTATATACAACAGCACAACCATTACCTGTTCAGGGCTTGGTGGAACAATAAAGGGAATCACACCTGATGTGCCTCTGGCAAGTGTGATTTTTCTGTGTTAAAATTGACAAGAATTGAGTCATAAGAGAGCAATTTAAATACATATTTGCTAATTATGTTGATTCTTTGTATGTCAATAATATGCCCATTTTATTTGTGTTTTTACAGAAAAAAGAAGTCAAATTTGAATTCAAAACCGTTTTTAATTTAATTCTTCCGTTACGTAATAAGTTTTAATTTAATTCTTCAGTTACGTAATAAAGTTTTTATTAAATCTTTACGTTATACGTTTCGGTAATAAAGTTGTAATTAATTATTCCATTACACGTTTCATCAGGGGGTAATTTTGGAAGACGCGGAGAAACCCTAGTTGCTACCTATGTAAAGGTTCCTCTCCACAAACTCCATGGCACACAATTCAGTCTTCAGAGGAAATCCCACACATCTTGATAATTCCATTTCAGATCTGGACCGGGAGAAGAGAGGGGCAGCTGTGGAGTTCTTCGTGTTCTTCGTTCTTCATCTTCTTCTTCTTTTTCTTTCTCTTTTATTTTTAGTTTATGTTGAATTTTAGATCAGCGATCAGTATGTTGATTGGCTAGATCTTTTTATTGTAGTCAGGGTCACGATCCATATGTGAACCCTTGACATGAAGGATTGATTTGTGGTTTTTAATTTATATAATTATCTTTATCTTTACTCTGCGCGAATTTTATATTCCCTTTGTTAGAATTGATCAATCTGATAGTTGGGGATATTCTGAGGATCAAAACCCTAGATAAGAATATTGGGGTTTTGATCTGGAAAGGGGGTAAGATAACAATCTGTTTGCGTGCTAGGAATAGACGTGTATACGATTGCAGATGCTTAAATTATCGCGCCCATTGCTTGATCCCATGAGAAACATTGCAAGGAATTGGGGTTTCTCATGGGATTAAAGGGTTAACCCTGCAAGGAATTGAGGGTTAACTACTAAATCTTTTTAGATGATACTTTATCTGAGTGATTATTAAATGATTATTGTAATCAATCCGGAGTAAAAAGCGGGAATCATTTGGTGAATGAACCCTGGCTACAATGTTTTTCTCATATTTTTCTACAAACCAATTTTCAATTTTATTGTTTTATTTTTCAATCTAAAAATATAAAAAAAAAACAAGTCTTTTATTTTCAGAAATCAATTTTACCCAAGTTGACAATACTTGTCAAAACCTTCTTTGAAATCTTCCATTCTTTAGGAAAAAGTTTACTTGATATTAGATCCTAATCCCTGTGGAGACAAACTTTTCTTATCACTTTATTACTTGTGCGATCGGTATACTTGCCGGAGAGCATCAACACCCAAGGTCCGAAGGCTTACCTCAAAGCTTCCAATTCAACCTTTGTTCTTCACCAACCTTCACAACACAAATACCAATTCCAAGGAGCTAATCGAGCTCCATAGCTTGCTCCAACGGTTGGTTACTCAAGGTTGGTCCAAATGGCTCAATCCTAAGCATCACATGGATATAATCAAAAATCAACCAAACCAAACCATAGTCAAGTGCACAATCTTGTGATTTTCAAAACAAAATCATATGACTAACTAAGCTCATTTTTACTGATTAAACGTCATTCCTAGCATTTTTCTTAACATATACTAGGCCTCAATCTTCCTAGAACATAGCCAATTTACTCAAATTTTCATAAACCCAAAACACTATTCATCCAAAACCCAAATCATGAATTCTCCATGAGACTAGAGTTCAAGGGATGAAATCTTACCACCAAGTGTTGCACAATCAAGGATTGGTCACTCATCAAGCTTCCATGGAAGTAGAAGCCAACAATCTCTCATTTTCTCCTATGGTTCGAAATTTAGGAGAAAGAAATCTCACACCACAACACTCCCCACTAAGAACCAAGCTAGGATTATGAAAGAGGAGAAGATTTGAAGTGGTTTAGGCTTTGGAATCACTCAAAACCAATAAGGATTGCACCCCCTAGGTTTCACCCTTCTCCTTCCTCTTCTTCTTCTTTCTCTCTTCTTTTCTTCTTCTTCCGCGCACGCGGGTTGGGGAAGGGAAATATGGGGTTCCTTTAGTTGCTAGCCACTTAACATAGGTTAAGTGAGTATTGGTTCATCTATCCATTCAACTCCATTAATTACCAAATTTTACCCAAAAGTCTGGAATATTTTTCTAAGAATCTTTCTACTTATATTTTTATATTTTGGGTACTTTTATCTACACTCATTTATACCCCATAATTTTCACTGAGTACACTTTTTTGCCTCAAAAGTGACCCCAACTAATTTTGTTAGGGAATTTACTTATTTTTACTTATAATTACATGCTTAATTATCTAGTCACATGTAATTTGCTAATTAATTATGTTGGGCTATTATAAAAAATTTATACAAATATAATATATAATCAACAACACTAGTAATTCCATAATAAATTTTCATAAATTCAATGTATATCAAAACAACATAATATAGAATAAAATAATTCAAAAAGTCTGTTTAACCAATAAAATTAGGCGAAATGGATTGAGGAGAGATAGAAGATTATTACAAGTAGTATAAAAAATATAAAATAAAAATAAAATTAATATACTAAGTTAGGCAGTCAGACTGATATGCTTTTAGGCCGAGCTTTTTAATTGGAGTCTGAGTCCTTTTTATTAAATGAGCTTTTATATAGGTCCAAGCTTGGTTCTAACAACCAAGCCTGGTTCTAACTTAGGCCTTCATGAGCCGAGTCAAAGACCTCTTGTTCGTTTAGCTCCTCTATTACTAGTCATTAATGATCAACGTGAGGGATTTTTTATTTTTATTTTTACATTTGTGAATAGAATAGAGGACTTTTTTTGGGGGTTTCTAAAAAAAATTAATAAGAGGGGTTGCTGGTCTTTTTTTATTTTGTGCTCTGAACAGTATTTTTTTTTTAACTTAATTTAGTTGGTGACAAGAATTTAGAGATGAGTTCAATAAATAATTATAATAAGTAATTGATGTTTTACTACCATTAGTGGTCAGTATGGTAGTTGTTGCTTGTTGGGGGACAACACCATAAGGGTCCTTGTTTGAATGCTGGTAGTTACCACAAAAAAAAAAAAAAGTAATTGATGCTTTTGTTACTTAATTCAGGCTTAAAGCATGCGAGGAGAAATTGAAAGATTGTGCAATTAAGATTGACCAAAAAAAGTTTTGAAGATATCTACTGAGTGATCAGTAAATAAGATGGCAGAAGAAATATAATAATTATAAATAACGAAGTGATTAAATTAATTATAAAAATTATAAAAAGGAAATAAATCAATACATTAAAATAAGAACAAGTAAGGATAAGAATGAAAAAGTAATAATCATCAAACTTTAATAACAATTCAAAATTACAAAAAAATTAAAAGAAAATAGAATTTAAAAACACATTGTAAAATGGAGTATTAAATATTGTTGTACCAAAGAATGTTTTCATTTTTTATTTGTATATCAACGTTAAGGTATGAGAAATTTTTTGAAATTTAAAACATTTCAACGCTTGTTTATAGAGATAAATAAATAAAAGTCTAGAAAAAAATAGAAATTACTCTTCGATGATAAGGGTAGCGTGATATGATATGAGGCTAATAAGGGTAGGATATGATATGAGGCTGATAAGCCATATCATATCCTGTGTTTGATGACATATGATTAGCAATCTGTTAAGATTATCTAGAAGGAGAAAGGAGAAAGAAAAAATAAAATATAATGCAATAAATGCAAATATATTGGGTAACGTGAGATATATTGGATAGTGTGAGGATATATTGGGTATACATTATTGGTATCCTATCCTATAGAATCCTAACCCAGCTCCCTCCATGTAACAGCCTCAATCCCTATAGCAGATATTGTCCGCTTTGCCCCCTTCCGGGACTCACGGTTTTACGTTCTGGGGTTACCCCAAAAGGCCTCCACTAGGAAAGGTTTCCACACCCATATATATGGCATGCTTTGTTCTCCTTTCCAACCGATGTGGGACATTACATCCTCTCCCACTGGGAATACAGCGTCCCCGCTGTACACACCGGTCCAGGACCAGGCTCTGATACCACTTGTAACGCCCGGCAACTTGCAAGGATTAATGACTGACCCCACACACTAACACAAGACTTTTCAGCGTGCTTTGTCCTCACTCGAACACTTCAGAATTGCTCCAAGTCAAGCAAGCTTAACTGTGGAGTTCTTCCGATCCTGGCTACCGAAAAGTAGATGCATCTTGTTAGTATAGGTAGTACCAATTAATTCTTATAAGTCATTCCTAACTGTACTGTCCCATACCAGCACAGTCTATGGAATCCCTCTCTTTCCGGTGTTATTCGATTCATTCATGTACCCCCGTCGCTGGAAGACTGCCAGGAGCCGCTCCTTGTCCGTGCCCTTGCGCACCGGCGATCACTCCCCGCCCTCGTCAGCGCCCGGGATGTTACATGCCCACCAGCTTCTGCCTGGTTCGTCCTCGAAACACACTGTACTGGATGAGAGGCCCTGCTCTGATACCATTTGTAACAACCTCAATCCCTATAGCAGATATTGTCCGCTTTGCCCCCTTCCGGGACTCACGGTTTTACGTTCTGGGGTTACCCCCAAAAGGCCTCCACTAGGAAAGGTTTCCACACCCATATATATGGCATGCTTTGTTCTCCTTTCCAACCGATGTGGGACATCGGTTGGAAAGGAGAACAAAGCATGCCATATATATGGGTGTGGAAACCTTTCCTAGTAGAGGCCTTCTGAGGGGGGTTCCCACCCCGAAGGGAACAAAGCCGTGAGTACTCGAGGGCCCGAGGGTTGCCGGTACAGAGCGGACAATATCTAGTCAAGTGTAAGGACTTGTTAGAGGCTTTTTGGGGGTAACCCCAGAACGTAAAACCGTGAGTCCCGGAAGGGGGGCAAAGCGGACAATATCTGCTATAGGGATTGGGGCTGTTACAAATGGTATCAGAGCCTGGTCCTGGACCGGTGTGTACAGCGGGGACGCTGTATTCCCAGTGGGGGAGGATGTAATGTCCCACATCGGTTGGAAAGGAGAACAAAGCATGCCATATATATGGGTGTGGAAACCTTTCCTAGTGGAGGCCTTTTGGGGTAACCCCAGAACGTAAAACCGTGAGTCCCGGAAGGGGGGCAAAGCGGACAATATCTGCTATAGGGATTGAGGCTGTTACAAGTGGTATCAGAGCAGGGCCTCTCATCCAGTACGGTGTGTTTCGAGGACGAATCAGGCGGAAGCTGGTGGGCATGTAACATCCCGGGCGCTGACGAGGGCGGGGAGTGATCGCCGGTGCACAAGGGCACGGACAAGGAGCGGCTCCTGGCAGTCTTCCAGCGACGGGGGTACATGAATGAATCGAATAACACCGGAAAGAGAGGGATTCCAGAGACTGTGCTGGTATGGGACAGTACAGTTAGGAATGGCTTATAAGAATTAATTGGTACTACCTATACTAACAAGATGCATCTACTTTTCGGTAGCCAGGATCAGAAGAACTTGATGTGCCTCTGGCAAGTGTGATTTTTCTGTGTTAAAATTGACAAGAATTGAGTCATAAGAGAGCAATTTAAATACATATTTGCTAATTATGTTGATTCTTTGTATGTCAATAATATGCACATTTTAGTTGTGTTTTTACAGGAAAAAGAAGTGAAATTTTGAATTCAAAATTTGAATTCAAAACTGGTTTTAATTAAATTCTTACGTTACGTAATAAGTTTTAATTTAATTCTTCAGTTACGTAATAAGTTTTAATTAAATCTTCAGTTATACGTTTCACGACATTTTTGGGAAAGAATTATTGTGCTGTGCGAAGAAAAAAGAGTCTTGTAAATAGAACTCTTCACAAAACCCGAAGGTGGAACTCAGAAATTGGGAGGCAGATCTAGACACTTTGAGAGGCACAAAAATAAGTCTTTTATTTCAGATTTGAATTTCCATCAATTTGACAATATTTGTCACAACCCTATTTGAATTTTTCCATTCTTTGAGAAAAAGTTTAATTGATATTAGATCCCAGTCCCTGTGGAGACGAACTTTTCTTATCACTTTATTACTTGTGCGATCTGCCTAGATCTGCCTCCCAATTTCTGAGTTCCACCTTCGGGTTTTGTGAAGAGTTCTATTTACAAGACTCTTTTTTCTTCGCACAGCACAATAATTCTTTCCCAAAAATGTCGTGAAACGTATAACTGAAGATTTAATTAAAACTTATTACGTAACTGAAGAATTAAATTAAAACTTATTACGTAACGTAAGAATTTAATTAAAACCAGTTTTGAATTCAAATTTTGAATTCAAAATTTCACTTCTTTTTCCTGTAAAAACACAACTAAAATGTGCATATTATTGACATACAAAGAATCAACATAATTAGCAAATATGTATTTAAATTGCTCTCTTATGACTCAATTCTTGTCAATTTTAACACAAAAAAATCACACTTGCCAGAGGCACATCAAACCATTCCCAGATTTAAATGTTGCTGTCCCCAGCAATGTAAAAGACTTAATCCAGGAAATATTCGCTTAATCCAACATAACAATCATAGACACTATCAGATACAATATGCCATGCATGCCTGACTCAATATCATGAACTTCCAATAATGCCATCAGCTTCTTAAATATATAAGTCTACATTGATTACCCTTCACACAGATAAATAATGTTCACTAAGCACTCAGTGTTTAAGGGTATCATGAGCACTCAATTACTCAAAGCTATAACACTACCATATGCTTGATTATATTCTCAAAAATTCTTAAAATTGAAAAATCAAACACATGCATCAATTGATCAAAAGGACTTCACAGGTTGTAACTTGGCCGGGGTAATAGGTAGGAAAATTTGGATAGTAGCTCAAACAACCAAGAGATTGAAAACTGATATTATTTCACTTTTAACAGATTCAATCAATTGTTTTGCTCCACTAACATTCCCACAGAATTTCGGGAATTAATGCCTTTTAACCACCTTTTACTCTTTTCCTTTTTCTTGATTTCTTTTCTTTTTCTCTTTTTCATTTTGCCTTTTCTCTCTTTTTTTTTTTTTTTTAAGGGCATAGATGACTTTTTTTTTCATCCCTTAATTACTTGACCATTGTGGAGCTTACCTCAATTTATTTATTTTATTTTCAACACATTCAATGATTCAATCTCAATCAAGGTAAGTCACGAAAAATGGATATAGGCTAAGCCATCAATCAGGCCACAGGTCATTTATCAAGAATTAAGTTCAGGCTCAAAGGGCTAGCAAGGGAAAATCTCATACAGGTGGGTTATTTTGGCCAATAGCAAATAAGAATAAAATGCCTTTATCATATCAATCAATGCATGCATAATAGAGAAACAAATCAAGTTCTAGAGTATTACAACAGTGAGACCTCTCAACAAAAATTTCAGTGTTTAGGCTCAAAACCTCCCAGCTATGGTATCAATGCAGACTCAGGACAATTGACTTCAGACATTTATCAGAATTCACAATCTTAACTCAGACAAACGAGCAATCATGCAATCCAATTATGCCTATGCAATGTTATGCCAGAAAGTCATACAATATATTTCCTAAAATTCAATCATGTACATTAACAAGATGAGCACATTTAAACCTGGGATAACACACTTTCTTCTTCTTCTTTTTTTTTATTCTTTTTATAGCACACAAAATAACTAAGAAAATTAACAGAGTTAGAATATCTCCCCTGATAGAAGAATTGCAGTTCTAAGGTGCAAGCCAGAACTCCACAGTTAAGCGTGCTTGACTTGGAGCAATTCTGGGATGGGTGACCTCCTGGGAAGTTTTCCCGGGAAGTGTTCGAGTGAGGACAAAGCACGCTGAAAAGTCTTGTGTTAGTGTATGGGGACAGTCATTAATCCTTGCAAGTTGTCAGGCGTTACACTCCATAAGATAAAAATCATGTATTGGATAAGATAAAATGAGACAATATGATAAGCTAATTATATCAAATTGACCCACCAAACAAGAGATAAAAGTAGAATATGATAAGTTATCTTATCTTATCTTCTCTATCAGGTACTCCAAACATGCCCTAAGAGGAAAAAGAAATGTTTGACATTGCCTTGAAAATATTTTTGCATGCTCTTACTTCAATGATTAGTGCACGATCTAGGAAATTTTGTCTAAATTATTTTAACCACGCCAATTTAAAATTAATAATACAAATATTCTTCAATCATATATTAACATGTTAGAAAAAAAGTGTTTGTGTTAGATTTGCATTCTATCGTTGAGGCATTTGGAAGAGACATTTCTTTTCATACTGAAAAAAATAACTACTTATGTATAAAAAAAATAAAAATCACTACACTAAATTAATATGCTATTAAATCATCCTTGCTTTATATTTCTAGGATGTGCAAATATTCAAGTGGTGGAAGGTGTATATTTCCTTTTGTCCTTGACTCAGAAAGAGTACGTGTTTTCTTGGGAATATGACAACAATCATAGTATCATACACAAGAAAAAAAAAAAAAAATGAGACACAAATTTATTTTGGTTCACCTCATGTTTAGATCCAAAATAATACATAACCTTCGTAGGTGAGACATCAAAACGTCGTGTGCGTTGAAAAAACATGTGTGAGAAGTATATCTTATACTAAACATGTTTTAATAGAAAATTAGAGAACCCTAATTTCAATAAAGTTTTAAATTTATATTGGGCTTAATTCATATTACTTAAACCGTTTGGATTTCATTCTAATTTGAGCCAAAATGGGTAACTCTAAGAATTCGGTTTAATTTAATTTGATTTGATTTAGTTTTATACATGGAAAAAAAATAAAAGCCAAATCAAATCCATTTTATTATAAAAGGAAGATAAAGAAACCAAAATTTATAGATTTTATTTTCTTTATTGTCCCAATTTTGTTCATTCGGTGCATCATCAAAATTAATCGATTGCGTTATCATTTCAAACAGTGACAAGATATTTTCTACAAAAACTAGAAAATAAAATCTGTCAATGTTTCAAAAGGTACATTACATTACAAATGTACAAAAAATCTTCAGTGTGTGAGAAGATTAAGCAGTGACACTCTTTGTTGTAGTAAGCACCTAAAGAGGCACTCTAATCGTGCCTCCAAGTCTCTTATGCTCCCATCTAGTTCCCCTAATCTCATCTTCATTATTTGTACATCATCTTTAGCATCACTTTTCCCATTACGTTTCAGGAAGGAGCAGAGAGCAACATCAATATCTCCCATCTCATTGATGAACCTCTTTTCTCTATCAGATTCATTGGACACCATTCTAGAGAACAATGACCACCCACGAGTGTTTTTCTTCAATTCTGGCGCATACATAAAAAGTAGGAGTTTTTGGAATAATGAAATGGTGATTGTACTTAATTCTCTTAGCACCTTGATCACCGTTAATAGATGGTGATCTACATCTAAGAAAGGGTATGATTTAAAAGTACTTTCCATTTTCTTCAATGTTTTAAGGCTTGTTGAGATGTCTTTCCTTGCCTTCTTCCTAAAACAAATGTAATCACAAATGTGACTATTGATACTTGAATCCACACCCTTTCTGCGCAAAGCTGATTGAAGGTCTAGAACATGTTCCTTCATCAATAACAATGATTCTCTTGCTGATCCACAAACATCAAGCAAACCAATTGACATGTACTCAAGTGGCTTCTCTATATGCTTTTCTTGTTGATGATGTTGGCGTACAATAGCTTGTTGAGTGATGGGGCAACCAATGAGTTCTTGTACACAATTATACAACTCTGCAAGCCCTGTTAAACCTGTTTTGATTGACTCACTTTGTAGTGAGTTTGTTGAAACTTGTGAAGCATCCCATGTTGTTTTCAGCCTCTTGAGCTCTTTTTCAATCTTATGTAATGAAGGATGTATCCTAGAAGGCAAGCTAATGGATCTAACATTGTAATGAACTTCTTTGGCTGAGTATGAGCTAAACATTTTTTCTATGTTGTTGATTATTCTGAATACCGAAATGAGCTACTTAGGCTTGAATTAATGAAGAATGATATTCATGTGTATATATAAACCTAGGATGAGACACCAAATGGGTCCTCCATGCCAAGCAATTATGTTGTATTAATGTAGTACAAGAAATCAGTCTCTCTGCACAAAGCAGGGGAAATACTGCCTAGAGTATTCCCTTCTCCAGACACTCACAAAATGAGTATTTGAACTGGGTCGGCCCTTTTTAATGTAGTACAAGAAAGTATTCCCATTAACAATATTATAGATCTTATCATTATTTTTTGGCCAACAATTTTCACTAGCAAATGCTTTCTTTAGTCTCTTGGTCATTCCCCTAGCAACATATGGTGCATAATAAATTTGTGTAGGCGCCTATAAGTGCAAACATGCACTAATTGGAAAAGCAGGATTTCTTCTTTGTCTCCCCAATAATTAGTAGTAGGATCTCCTCAAAAGATTTAATCAAACCAGTGGCGTTTGTTCATGAAATGCACAAGCTGTCAATGCATGATTGTCTACTTTTTAATTGCAATAGAATATAACAGTGTACAATGAAAGTGAATTAGAAATAGTAAAACGAAAAGGACAAATAAGGCAGGATCTAGCATGAAATATAGACTCGGAATCTAGGTTTTGGTGTGAGAAGGTATACAGTTATTCCATGAAAGCTCAATAATGCAAATACATTTACATGTTTTTGGTATTTAATTATAAAATTGTTGTATCCCATGTGCTCGAGGATTAGAGGGGAATTTTGTTTGTTTCCGTAAACAAGGTACAGTACAGCAAAATTATTATGTTACCATGCGTCATACCCATCACACTAAACGTAGCGGGAATTTTATTGTCTTTAATGATTAATTTGAAAAATTCAGAAAAAGAATCTCATAGATAAATTACCTTGATAGCTATCTTTTAGCTAAATCTCTCCTATTCGAGAGGATTTATTGTGGTGAGCGACCATCATTTCTTAAGTGGTCTTTTAGTGTAAATGAGAGGGTAAAATTAGAAAAAAAAAAGAAAAATAATAGGAATAAAAAAGGAAAGAGAAAATTAGTGTGGTGAGAGGGAGCACCAAATCATTGAATGATCCTGGAACATAAAAAATATTTTCCTCCTATTCAACCCTATTAAAAAAATGAGGGAAGAAAATCAAAATGAGATTGCTTCTTTGGCTGTTTTTTTTGCTGGAATTATACATAAGCATTCTCTCTGGTAAGTCTGACTGGGATTATTACTGTTCTTTTATTTAAGGTACAAGACTACGAACACAGCTACACTTTTTTAATGGACTGTCCCCCTTTTACGTCACCGAAAACGACCAATTAAAACTGGAATTTCAAATAGTGGGGGGAATTAGTTATCTCTTGTTCATTTAAAATGAAAATTATAAATAAAATAAAATAAAAAGCCTTTGAAAGCTGTTTTAGTACTTGTTTGCGAGTTTTTATTTTTTTATTTATTTACTACATAAAAGGGCCGAAGCCCAAAGAAAAACAAATAAACACAAAACAAACTAAAACTGAGAATCAAGGTCAACAAGGGACCCATAGCATTTACAGATTTGGATCACCTTATGGTTCTGCAAGAAGCTCCTTTTGGGGTCCTTTGTTGATCCTTGATTAGTTGGTTTTAGTTTATTTGTTTTTCCTTGGGCTTCGACCCTTTCATATACTAAAAAAAATCTTACTATAAAAAAATAATTTATATTGAAGAAGAAAAATTAAAAGCTAAAAAATCTTAAGAATTTTTTTTTAAAGATGTATGTCAGCTTTTTGAAATTTTCATATTTATTTTGTAGTTATCCTCTTTTTTTAAACTTTTATTTGTAAATTGTATCATTTACCCATATAATTTACTTTTATAACAAATCGTTTTACCTTAATCTCCTCAAAATCCTAAGAATAATTTTATATAATTATCAAATATTTTTAAACTTTAGAGACAGTAAGGTATAAGGAAATATTGTGGGTGCCTGGGAAAATGATATTAGGGAACTTTTATTCTCATACAGGTAAAAGGAAAAATTTGGCGTTTATAAAAAAAAAATGAAAAATACGGCTGGGTATTTTTTTCCCTTGGATTTAATATAACACTATTGAGTCCTAAGAAAAATACCATGTTGGACATGGTATTTTTTTTTATCCGATGTCCTAGGAAACCATTGACATATTTCTCAGTCAAAAATATCCTGAGCCCTAATAAAGTGATGAGTTGTGTGAAATAATTTCGTTTGTGGGAAATACATCGTTGCCGGGAATGAGTGTCTTCCACACAAAGTTGGCTTTGTTCGTTTGCTTGATTGGTTGTGTTTGTTTAGGGTCTTCTTAAAACCGGTTCACATAATCAGTTAGCAGCTGTCGACAGTGATGTTCCATATGTTGGCAGTAGGATATTTGAGAAAAGTAAAGGTTATAGAAATATATGAAGGAAGAGAACACTTTTATTACTACATAGCTCTTTTTCTTTTTGACTTGTTACAAAAAGATGGAGTTGACCCCTATTTATACTAGTGGCACCTCCTCAAAACAATGACTCCAAATAATTCTAGAGTTTTCTATACTAGCCTAGTACAAATATTAATTGTGGTAGGTGCAACTACCCTCATTAATAATGGTAGGTGCAACTACCCTCTAGATCTTTCATGGAATTGACTAGAATAGAAATTTTTAGATCTTGGGCTAAACTAACTCCTAAAGTATAATTCTAGATCTTGGGCTAAATGTATACTAAGTCCAATGGACCAAAAACTAAATCAAGTTTATTTATTCAACACCCTCCCTTAAA
This sequence comes from Gastrolobium villosum, assembly GCA_032173675.1. NCBI lineage: Eukaryota > Viridiplantae > Streptophyta > Magnoliopsida > Fabales > Fabaceae > Gastrolobium > Gastrolobium villosum. Next base: position 21,889 of record JAVKPL010009931.1, read on the forward strand.
CTTGATTTTGTAACTCCAAGCAATTTTCCCATCTTGACAAAGTCTTCATTCTTGCATGGCGGTAGTAGCTTCCATATACTTCTAGTCCAAATAATTATTAATTCTTTGATAGTTGCAAAGTGTGATTTGAATTCTAACATTTCCCCTCAAATCAGGCTTCGTATGCCAATCATATTTTGTGGAACACATTTGTCCGGTGGCTTTGGGATTAGTGGAAGATAAACAATCTTGATGTGTTGGTGGCGTCTCCAGTACATGCATGATCTCTGCTAAATTTGACCAAGTAATCATTTGTTTTTCACTTTGCTCATTCTCCATAATATCTTATTTCTTTTGCTTTTCTAGCACATCAACGAGAGTTTATTTTTCTTTTACTATAATTATTTCTCCTTTATTTGTCTTCTTTGTTAGTACTCCCCCTGACTTATTGCTACTGCTCCTTGGCTTCACTTCCTGTTCAAAATCACTAGATGCTTCTTCTTGACGTGAATCGGCAAGTGTACCGAATCGCGCAAGTAATAAAATGATAAGTAAAGTTCGTATCCACAGAGAGTGTGTCTAAATCAATTAAACTATTCATTTTAAGATTAAATATTCCAAGAGGTTTTTGACACGAATGTCAGGATTGTGTGGGAATTTGATTTGTAAAATAAAACACGTGTTTTTGTTCTTTTCGAATAATTTAAGAATCCAACAAAACAAGGGTTTGAAATTTATGAGAAAAACACTGTAGTTAGAGAACACTCACCGATGATCCCCTTTTACTCTGGATTAAGTTTAAATATTAATTTATAAATCGTGAAATTAGATAATTATCAGATAAAAGTATCAGTAGTTAATTCTCAATCTCTTGAGGAATTAACCCTTTAATCTCATATAGAACCCTAATTCCTTGAGGTGCCCTATATGAGATCAAGCATAAATATCGATAATTAAAACATCTACAATATGAATCATGTCTATCCCTAGATCATGTTCATACCGTCGTTCTATTCCCTTTCTGGATTAAAGACCGCAGATCCCTCTTGTTGGCCCTAATCCTCAGATTTATTATCAATTACTAGATTGATCGGATCCAATAACAATAATAACAATACGATCAGAATAGAACGAAATTTAAAAGATAAATATATCAATAAAAACTCAATCCATTGTATCAGGGGTTCACAAGGGTTCGTGACCCTAACCACAACAAAAAGGTTCTAGCCAACCATTATCATGGCTAAAATCCAATATTCAAATGAAAACATACAACTACAAGAACTACAGAAAGGTAGAAGAAGAGATCCCTCTCCCACTCTCTAGAGCTTTCGCCTCTAAAATGACCTCCGAGTTGTCCAGAATGAAAAGTGTTTCTTTAGGGTTGCCTTGTGCCCTTTTTATACACCTCAGAATTCTCCTTTCCTCGCAACTGACAGCTGTCCATTTCAACCCTACGCTTGGAGCGCAGGATCTACGCTCCAAGCGTGGGGCTTCTGCCTGTTTTCTCCTTGTCTACGCTTCAAGCGTAGGGTTCTACGCTTGAAGCGTAGACTTACTGTCTTGGGTCTTTTCCTACGCTTCAAGCGTTGAATTGAACGCTTGAAGCGTGGAGCTTCTGTTTGATTTTCTTCCTGCTCCTTTATTTGACCTTCTGACGAAACGTATAACGGAAACCTTACAATTTATTACATAAACGTTATAACGGAAATATTAAAGTATGAATTTAATACAGAAACGTTTAACGGAAAGATTTAATTAAAATAAAATTGAATTCAAATTTCGAATTTAAAATCTGAATTCAACAGTTGCGCGATCCTCTGATGCTGCAAGCGCCATTCCCACGCTCGTAGCGTGGGCCTTTAGTTTCACTTTGTCCTTTTCAGCTCTAATTTGTGCATTTCTCCTATGAAATCAACATAAAATCAGTATATAACTTCAGATTAAGATATTTGACAAATTAACAGTGATTTTGCCCTTTTCTTGCATCAGATTAAGTAACATTCTTCCTCTTTTTATCTTACAATTCCTTATATGCTGATCGCATATCAAATAATTCCCAGATTTAAACGTTGTTGTCCCCAGCAATGTAAAAGACTCAGTCCAGGACATATTTAATTAATCCAACATAACATTCCAGAGACACTCTCAGACACAATATGCCATGCATGCCTGACTCAACATCATAAACTCCCAATAATGTCTTCAGCTTCTTAGAGATACAAGTCTACATTGGTTACCCCTCACACAGATAAATAATATTCACTCAGCACTCAGTGTTTAAGGGTATAATGAGCACTCAATCACTCAAAGCTATAACACTACCATAGGCTTGATCATATTCTAAAAAATTCTTAAAAATGAAGAATCACACACATGCATTAATTGATCAAAAGGACTTCACAGGTTGTAACTTGGCCGGGGTAATAGGGTAGGAATATATGGATAGTAGCTAAAACAACAATGAGATTGAAAACTGATATTATTTCACTTTAACACATTTAATTCAATGATTTTTGCTCCACTAACATTCCCACAGAATTTCGGGAATTAATTCCTTCCAGCCCACCTTTTACTCTTTTCCTTTTTTTTTATAAGGGCATAGATGATTTTTTTTATTATTATTATTTTTTTTTTATCCCTTAATCACTTGACCTTTGTGGAGCTTACCTCAATTTCTTTATTTTATTTTCAACACATTCAATGATTCAATATCAATCAAGGTAAGTCACGAAAAATGGATATAGGCTAAACCATCAATCAGGCCACGGGTTATTTATCAAGAATTAAGTTCAGGCTCAAAGGGCTAGCAAGGAGAAAATCTCATACAGGTGAGTTATTTTGGCCAATAGCAATTAAGAACAAAATGCCTTTATCATATCAATCAATGCATGCATAATAGAGAAACAAATCAAGTTCTAGAGTATTACAACAGTGAGACCTCTCAACAAAAATTTCAGTGTTTAGGCTCAAAACCTCACAGCTATGGTATCAATGCAGACTCAAGAAAATTGACCTCAGACATTATCAGAATTTCACAATATTAATTCAGACAAACGAGCAATCATGCAATCTAATTATGCCTATGCAATGTTATGTCAGAAAGTCATACAATATATTCCAAGAATTTAATCATGTACATTAACAAGATGAGCACATTTAAACCTGGGATTTGTTCAAAACACACATTTTTTTTTAATGGCATACCAAATAACTATAAAAATAACTAAGAAAATGAAAAGAGTTAGGATATCTCCCCTGATAGAAGAATTGCAGTTCTAAGGCGCAAGCCCACCATTCCCAGATTTAGAGCATTGTTGTCCTCAGCAATAATTAAATCACAAGAAGGAAAACCTGCACAATGGAACAAGCAGTGGCATATAGAAGAGACTATAATGCGCACATTAAAACATCAGAGAAAAATATACTAACTAAAATACAAAACAGAAAAATAAACTAATGTACAAAATCTCCGTCAGCAAGGAGATAAAGTAAACCTCCATGTCATCCCACTCAGCAGCGTGGGATGACTCAACAAATGGAGGATCTGGTGGTATTGGCTGCCTTGGTGTTTGGAGCCACCATTCCCAGATTTGGCCCAAACCATGGAGCCATGTTAGAAACTCTTTGAAGCTTTGATTCTTCTGAGAGATAGAATCTCTATGTCTCTTGTCAAACTTTAGCTTCTGGTGTTTCTTCCAATTCTTATTAAAGAGTTTGATCACCTCCTTTCTCACTACCTTCTTCATTGTAGGATGACTCCTCCTTTGGGGTTTCTTCTCATGTTTGCCATCATCCTCATTTAGAATTTTATTGGTATGAGCAGAGGGATCTTTGTCTTTCAATTCAGTCTTTTCTTCCTTCAGTGCTTCAGTCACTACCTTGTTACACAAGAAGATATCTCTTAAAGTTTTAGGAGACTCCTTCAACTCCACCTTCGTGGCACCATTTTCATCATCTGGTTTTCTAGAAACTTCAACCGCTACACTTTGCTTTTCCTTTAAGATTTCCAGACTAAAACAATCATCTTTGTGAGAAGACTGCTTTAAAAAATCAAAGACATTGATGGTAACGGTCTCATCATTCATTCTTAGTTCAAGCTTCCCGTTTTCAACATCAATCATTGCACGGGCTGTGGCTAGGAAAGGTCTACCCAATATGAGAGGCATTTCATTTTCTACCTCCATATCAAGCACAATAAAATCAGCCGGAAAGATGAACTTGTCAATTTTTACAAGGACATCTTCGACTATACCACTTGGCTTCCTTAAGGATCTATCAGCAAGCTGAAGAGAAACCAAAGTAGGCTTCAATTCAGTAATCCTCAAGGCTTTACAGACAGATAAGGGCATCAGATTAATGCTCGCCCCTAAATCACACAAAGCTTGGCCCATCTTTGTATCTCCAATTTCAATTTCAATGTTGAAGCTTCCAGGATCACGAAGTTTAGGAGGAAACTTCCTAGTGATAATAGCACTGCACTTCTCAGTAAGTGCAACTGTTTGACACTCTTGTAGCTTATGCTTCCTGGAAAGGAGATCTTTCATGAATTTTGCATAATTTGGCATGTTAGCCAATGCTTCAGCAAACAGAATGTTCACATGCAACTTCTTGAAAATCTCTAGAAATCTGTCATAACTTTTTGCTTTCAATTCTGGCTTCAACCTTCCAGGATAAGGTGCCATTTTCATAAGATACTCTTCACTAAGTTCAAATTTTTCTTTTGGAAGAGTAGCTGGCTCCTTCACATCATCGGCCGATTTCAATATTTCAGGAGACTTTTCAGTTTCTTTTTCAGACTCCTCCTCCTGTTCAACCTTCTCTTCCTCTTCTATAGGTTTTGGTGGGGATGATACCACTTTCCCACTTCTAGTTATAACTGCTATACAATTTTCCTTGGGATTGGTAGTAGTATTACCAGGAAAGGTACCTGAAGCTCTATCAGATAACTGTTGGGCAAGTTGACCAACCTGATATTCCAGGTTCTTGATTGAAGCTTTCGTATTCCTGGACTCAGCTCTGCTTTCCTCAATGAAAGCATTGGTACTTCTTTGATTAGCCTTACTCTCTTCCATGAAAGCGTTAGTACTTTGTGCTAATGTTCCTACTAACCGCTCCAGGTCAGAAGGCTCTCCTTTTGGAATAGGTGGTGGCTTTAGATAGTTGTCAGATGTCATATCTAAACCAGTACCTTGATAACTCTTCCTTTGGTAAATATTACCGCCAGCAGAATTATTCTGATTCCTTGAGAAATTTTGCTGATTAGGGCGCTGATCATACCAAATGCCATTTACCTGCACCTGTTGAGCAGAATCTGAAGACATCAATGTAGAACAAGCATTGGTGTCATGATCTTCATGACAATATTCACAGTCAAGAACAACTGCATTTGTTTGAACTTTAGAAAGCTGCATCCTCTCAAACTTTGCATTCGGATTAGACATCTGTTGTGATAACAACTTTTGCTCTGCCAGCATTGCATTATTATCATTGAGTGGCACTACTTCCCTTTTTCCAGTCCTTGAAGATGTTTCATTCTCATTTTTAGCTAACTTGTCAATCGGATGATATGACTCTGAAGCTAGCTTATCACCCAAAGAACTGCCTGCTGCAGTATTAATAACCAGTTTCGTCTCCGGTAGACAACCATTGAAAAAGATTCTCACTTGGTCCCCTTGAGATAGGTTATAATGAGGAACCTTTCTCATTAGGGCCTTGAATCTATTCCAAGAAGCGCAAATGGTCTCTCCCATTTGTTGTTTGAAGGAGGTGATATCATTCACCATGTTGTTGTATTTCTCCATGGGAAAGAACTCTGCAAAGAATTTTTCAGACAAGTTTTCCCAAGAAATGATGCTATCAGCAGGTTGTCTTTCCACCCAATCAAGAGCTTTTCCCTTAACAGAAAAAAGAAAAAGTCTCAATCGTATTGCATCATCAGAAACATGTGGAGGCTTTGTAGAGTCACAAATTCGTAAAAATCTGTCAACGAATCTGTGAGGATCTTCATTGTCCTCTCCTCCATACTTTTCTCTCTCGGCCAACTGAATGATGTTGGACTTGAGCTCCCATTGATTGTTCCCAAGTTCTGGTGGAACAATTCCAGCATTGGGCCTGTTAAAGATAGGCGTGAGAATGGTGTTCATCCTAGGATCAGCATTCTGATTAGGAGCAGCCATCTCTAGGGTTTCAACTACTGGAATGGGAGTTGTCTGTGCCCTTTTTCTTTCCTTCTCTCTTTGAGCAATTCGTTCGCTTCTCCTTAGAAAAGCACTGCTTTGCATACAACTTCAGAGAAAAGATTAGTAGCACAGATTCAAAACAAAAATAAAATAAAATAAAATAAAAACAATTTAATCTTTAAAATCAAGATTAATTGATTTTAGAAAAACACTCCCCGGCAACGACGCCAAAAACTTGACGTGAATCGGCAAGTGTACCGAATCGCGCAAGTAATAAAATGATAAGTAAAGTTCGTATCCACAGAGAGTGTGTCTAAATCAATTAAACTATTCTTTTTAAGATTAAATATTCCAAGAGGTTTTTGACACGAATGTCAGGATTGTGTGGGAATTTGATTTGTAAAATAAAAGACGTGTTTTTGTTCTTTTCGAATAATTTAAGAATCCAACAAAACAAGGGTTTGAAATTTATGAGAAAAACGCTGTAGTTAGAGAACACTCACCGATGATCCCCCCTTTTACTCTGGATTAAGTTTAAATATTAATTTATATATCGTGAAATTAGATAATTATCAGATAAAAGTATCAGTAGTTAATTCTCAATCCCTTGAGGAATTAACCCTTTAATCTCATATAGAACCCTAATTCCTTGAGGTGCCCTATATGAGATCAAGCATAAAGATCGATAATTAAAACATCTACAATATGAATCATGTCTATCCCTAGATCATGTTCATACCGTCGTTCTATTCCCTTTCTGGATTAAAGACCGTAGATCCCTCTTGTTGGCCCTAATCCTCAGATTTATTATCAATTACTAGATTGATCGGATCCAATAACAATAATAACAGTACGATCAGAATAGAACGAAATTCAAAAGATAAATATATCAATAAAAACTCAATCCATTGTATCAGGGGTTCACAAGGGTTCGTGACCCTAACCACAACAAAAAGGTTCTAGCCAACCATTATCATGGCTAAAATCCAATATTCAAATGAAAACATACAACTACAAGAACTACAGAAAGGTAGAAGAAGAGATCCCTCTCCCACTCTCCAGAGCTTTCGCCTCTAAAATGACCTCCGAGTTGTCCAGAATGAAAAGTGTTTCTTTAGGGTTGCCTTGTGCCCTTTTTATACACCTCAGAATTCTCCTTTCCTCGCAACTGACAGCTGTCCATTTCAACCCTACGCTTGGAGCGCAGGATCTACGCTCCAAGCGTGGGGCTTCTGCCTGTTTTCTCCTTGTCTACGCTTGAAGCGTAGACTTACTGTTTTGGGTCTTTTCCTACGCTTCAAGCATTGAATTGAACGCTTGAAGCGTGGAGCTTCTGTTTGATTTTCTTCCTGCTCCTTTATTTGACCTTCTGACGAAACGTATAACGGAAACCTTACAATTTATTACATAAACGTTATAACGGAAATATTAAAGTATGAATTTGATACAGAAACGTTTAACGGAAAGATTTAATTAAAATAAAATTGAATTCAAATTTCGAATTTAAAATCTGAATTCAACAGTTGCGTGATCCTCTGATGCTGCAAGCGCCATTCCCACGCTCGTAGCGTGGGCCTTTAGTTTCACTTTGTCCTTTTCAGCTCTAATTTGTGCATTTTTCCTATGAAATCAACATAAAATCAGTATATAACTTCAGATTAAGATATTTGACAAATTAACAGTGATTTTGCCCTTTTCTTTCATCAGATTAAGTAACATTCTTCCTCTTTTTATCTTACAATTCCTTATATGCTGATCGCATATCACTTCTTCCTCAGCAATGCTTAAATAGAAGACAAGGTACTCTGTTCCCAAATCCTCTTCTTTCTCACGTACCTCACCATCATCATTGACGTCGTTAGGATCACCACTACGCTCGCTGTCACCTTTTCCTCCTCTTTTTTCTTCATTTTCTTTCATCAAAGCAGATTTATTCACCCACTCAGCAGCTTCTGTATTTTCTTCCATATCATCAATATTATCAGCTTTAGCTTCTTGTTCTTCTTCCTCTTTCACAGTCTCTGATTCTTATGACTCCAATTCATTTTGGATATCAAGCTCTGATTATGGATTGCTTGATTCTATGTCATCATCAATAAGACAAACTTTAGGTAGATATTTTGCTTTGAACGACTTCTCAAAGTCCTTCCACCTTGCATCAAGATTGTACCATATCCATCCTTGATACCATTCTTGATACCAACTAAACGCGCTTCCTCTTAGTCTTCTCACAACTTCTATCAACTTTGCATCTTCATCGATTTTCTCTGCCTGAAAATATTCTTTCAAACAAATTAATCATCTTGCAGCTTCATCTTCATTTCCATAAAATCTTGGAATCTCCATTTTTTTATCGAACAGATAGCACGGCTCCCAAAATGAGGCTCTAAAACAATTCTTCTCTTTTCATGGTGCTTCAACACTTCTCTTCACCACAGCTCCCAAATCGAGGGCTCTGATTCGCTTCTTTGATTGAACCGGGCTCTGATACCACCTTGTTGAGAGGAGGATATTTGAGAAAAGTAAAGATTATATAAAGATAGGGTTTTATAAGAGTTATGTTGTAGGAAAAGTGATTGTGTTATATTATAGAGATTCATTTTGCGTGCCAGAATTTTTTTTTTTGCTACAGGCCCCACAAAATGTTGTGTGTGTAGGAAATTTTTTGTGATCATGTTAAATGATAGATGATAAACCCATAAAGATATGGAGGAAGAGAACACTTTTTATTACTACATAACTCTTTTTTTTTTTTTTGACTTGTTTCAAAATGATGGAGATGACCCCTATTTATACTAGTAACACCTCAAAACAATGACTCCAAATAATTCTAGAGTTTTCTATACTAGCCTAGTACAAATATTAATTGTGATAGGTACAACCATCCTCATTAATAATGGTACCCTCTAGATCTTTCATGGAATTGACTAGAATAAAAATTTCTAAATATTAGGCTAAACTAACTCCTAAAATATAATTCTAGATGTTGGGCTAAATATATACTAAGTCTAATGGACCAAAAACTAAATCAGATCTATTTATTCAACACCATACAAAGTTGATTTCGTATGTTCCGTCGATTTGCTCTGTTTGTTTGCTAACCAATTTTTTTGTGTGGTTCACATAATCAAGTACCATCCGTCAACGCTGCTGGATCACAAGGTGTTTGCACAGTGATATATTTTTATTTTCGTTGCAAGCTTGTCTAAATAGTTACACAGTATGAGGTCCATTTAGTAAATTGATCGGATATTCCAACCAATATCTCATTATCAACCAAACATATACACAAGAAAATTAGATAAAATTTCCGATAATATTTTAACCTACCAAATAGTTTTTTTTGTAAAATTTTCGAAAAAATATTATTCCTACCACATTCTCAATAATCGGAATTTCCAGGTTAAAAAAAATGTCTCTTGTACCAAACACTCCTAATACTAACGAGATGGTTAGGTAGAGATTGATACAATTTGGGCTTTTCTTTTCTACGGATACCATTCGCAATATATTAATGGTCCATCTATCGCAGCACATTCCGATATCCCATCCTAAAATGCGAGCTATTATACGGGGTAACGTACACTCATGTTTTGTTTATTTGATTTTTGTACTTTGGAATGACATTTATGGTGAGATATTTTGACCTTTTTACTCTTCATTAATTAAAAAATAACCATTTTTGCATTCCACCAATTTGGGAGAGGGGTTTATACTTGATAATCCTAATCTTAATCAATTAAAACACGAGGCTTAATCAATTACACAGTTATATAATCAATTACATAACAATAGATGCCTTTTAAAAAAAAAACCTCATTTGGGAGAGGGGGTTATATTTGATAATCTAATTGATTAACCCAAAAACCCCAACCTTTGAATAGTGGTAAAATAATGAAATTTTAATGTTAATTTATTGTTGGTAATTTTTTTACTATTATATAATTATATAGGTTGATATATGATTAATAGGGTTTGACTATAATAAAAAAATTATATGAATATTAAAATCAAAAATATATGAGAATTAAAAAATAAAACTTGTGTGGGAGTTTAAAATCTTTTAATGACATAGCAAAATTAAATCTCACATTAATATATGTAGTAATATCCGACAGTGTTTAAGCAAACATTAGGCACTATTCAACTTCTGAGTGTCTACGACCAAAATATAATTGGTCGAAAAAGTTTCAATTATATGATTTATGGAAATTAGCAGAGACAAGAGCGATTTTGTTGCAAAACTCTTACACTGGCAGTTTTATTGCAAATCACACATACATACATTCTTATTCATAATACTTTTTTTTTATACATTGAGAAATTAAACGCACAATCTAATACATAACTACTCACATCCCACACTATTAGGCTAACCCTTACTGTTTTCTTATTCATAATATTATTTAACAGTAGCTATTACAAAGCGTAGAGCCCAACTTACGCAGCAAAAGGTTGTTGGAGATCGCAATCCAAGTTGGGCCCATATGGGAGTCCCAAAATGTCACAGTACTTCTTATAAAACCCAACCCTATCACCAGATGCATCAGCGGGACCATGCCCACATTCAACCCCACCATTGAAGATGTTGGTGATCACACCATAACCTGCGACTCTCTTAGCAGCTTTGTCAGCAGCACATGGTGTCCACTTGTTGGTGATGACGTCATGGCTTGATGGCTTGTTACCTTGTGGTGTCATCCAAAACCATATTGCTGTCTTGAATGATATCACAGCGTCTTTGGCCACTATGTCCGGATTGTTTATCAAGTCCACGTTTAAGGCTTTTCCAGCTTGATTATAATTGTAGTTGCTATTTGTCAAAATCAATAACACAACATCATATAATTACTAACTAATATGGCAAAAACCAATGGCATAATTTCAATTAATGCAACAGGAGAGCTAGCTGGGTGTCCACAATTATGTTCATTGACCACAAATATATATATATATTTTTAAAAATAGTTATATATCAAATTATAAATGTTTTGAGACTTCAAATTTTAATGAAAATTATAAGTTTTGATATCAGAGGGAGAGAGTTACTTTTTAAGCTGAACGGGTCCTCTGCCATAATATGATTTGCCAGGGGTACACAGAGTTCCAGGATCACAATAGCTGTTACTGCTAACCTTATTCTTTTCTGTGACAAGGCAATATCCCCAAGTATATGGCCCATCCCACGAATCATTATCTCCTCCTGTGAGTAAGACATCAAACATAGGCATGTGTTATAAAACATGAGATAAAAAAAATTGACGACAATTAATAAGGTGTAGTTATTTAATTAATCTGGATATATTAATATAGAGAGCTGCTATCAAGTATTGTTAAGGGACTAATTAAAAATATTATAATAAATTTTATTTTATTTTATAATGAGGTTACTCACTTACTTTAAATATATACTTATTTTAGAAAACACTTTTTATAAAATAAAATAAAAAGATACTTCTTAATTAACCCTCATTAGCAAGACATTTTTTTCCCGATAGGAAGATATTTAATTATTGAATATATATATATAAAAGTTAGGATCTTTTGACACCTCATCCGAGAGTTGTTAGATCAAAAAAAGCAACGGTGTCACGTGTTTACAAATCAGAGCCATTGATCTTTTTTGATCTAACGATTCTCAGTGAGGTGTCAAATTTGAAATTTAACACCGATGTCAAAGGATCCTATATATATATATATATATATATATAAGGGAAATAAAAGTATCATGTTGTAGGAAAAATGTTATGTCATGCTATAGACACAATGAATGTGGACCCCACCATTTAAAAAAAAAAAAAGTGATGGGGTCCACCTTCATTGTGTCTATAGCATGACATAACATTTTTTCAATAACCTGATGTTTCTGTTTCCCTATATATAAATAGTGATGATTAACCTGTGGTCTCGTGAGAGGTTTGGGCCAAGAAAGCTGCAAGCTCCCTCTTACGAGTGATAAGACCTCCAGTGGTGCCAAACCCATCGAATGATCGAGCTGCAGTGAGGAAAGCATTGTAGGTGTAGAAACCCTTTCCCTCACATGCCCCATCATTTCTGTGTTTCAGCAATTTCTCAAATTGAGAAGCGCATAACACATTGCTAACATCGTCTGCTGAGGTATCCAGCACTACGAAAGCTAATGTTAAGGCAAAGACAATAATGCACAACTTCATGTTTGGTTTTGTTTTATGTTAAGGCTGAAAGTGTGTACATGTAGGTAAGACTAATAAGGAGCATATATAGTGGTTAGTATGCTTACGTTTAACTCCCTATTATGGAATTATGATTAGTGGGGGGGAATGATTAGTGGTGTTCGTGTTTGCTGATATTTAGTACAAAAGCCTTTCAATCAAGTTTCAACGAAACGAATCTTAGAATTTGTGTGGAAAGAATATAATTTGAGTGGAAAGGCAACTAAAGTAATTGATGATTGGGTAAATCCCTTGTTTTTTTTTTTTTAAAAAAAAAAAAAAAACTAAATCCTTTGTTTGTTGTTACGTACAGCGCAAATGAGAGTCAAGTTGGAAGAAAGAGAAAACTTTGTTCAATTTACAAAAAAGAAAACTTTGTTCCAGTAAAACCAGTAGAGGTCGTCGGTACGCGAATGAGTCCAAAAAATAGAAAGGACACGACGATATATACGTCACAAGACTCAGAACTATAGCTAAACAGTAAAATTAAGAAAAATGAAATTACATATTGAAAACGAAAATCCTTTTTTTAAGTTACTGGAAAAAAAAAATATTGATGATTGGATATTTAGTGAGGGGTTTAGGGTGATTACTAATAATTTGGTATCGAACGTATATTCATTGAATCAATTGAGTTGCCTTTATAGGCATTACAGAATAGCTATTATACATTTGAATATAAACTTATCTACAACTATACCATCTTATATTCTACGTAACAAACTCATCAGAGAAAACAAATTAAATAAATAAAATATTCTGCAACAGCTAACAACTACTATATAGCTAACGGCTTGATGGCTGTTACAAACAGCCTACTAATTGCAACAGTTAAGCTAACGGCTTGATGACTTTGATGACGGTTACAATACTTGCTAACAGCTTGATGACTGTTAAGCCTACTAGTCCAATATCCTTGCTAACACTCCCCCCTCAAGTTGGAGCATGGAGACAAGAAATGCCCAACTTGGGAAGAAATGTAAGAAAGGATGTCTTGCCCAATGCTTTAGTGAAAATGTCAGCAAGTTGTGAATGAGATCGAATGTAAGCAGTGTGGATGGTGTTGGCTAGGAGATAATCTCGCACAGAGTGACAATCTAACTCAATATGTTTGGTCGTTTCATGGAAGACAGGATTGGCAACTATATGCATTGCTGCTTGATAATCACAAAATAATTTCATTGGTTCATTTTGATCAACACCCAGGGAGGCAAGGAAAGACTTTAACCATATGAACTCTACCGTAGTTGCAGCCATTGACCTATACTCTGCCTCTGCGGAAGAGCGTGACACAGTCAATTGTTTCTTTGTCTCCCACGATATAGGTGAGCTTCCTAGCATAATAAAAAAACCAGAGACAGATCGGCGCGTCAAATGACATCTTGCTCAATCTGAATCACAATATGCATGAATTTTGATATCACTTGCACTAGGTAAAAGAATTCTTTGGCCGGGGTTAAGCTTGAGATACCATAATACCCTTATAGTTGCATCATAGTGTGCTTCTTTTGGCGACTGCATGAACTGGGATAAAATGTGCACGGCATAACTGAGATCCGGACGGGTTATGGTAAGATAAACAAGTTTCCCAACAATCCTGCGATAACGGGCAAGGTCCCCAAATTCAGGACCATCATCAATAGCAAGGCGATGGTTTTGTTCCATAGGAGAATGAGCTGGTCGACAATCAGTCAAACCCGTGTCACGCAAAATATCTATTGCATACTTCCTTTGGCATAGAAATATCCTATCCTTGTTCCTTGCTATTTCTATTCCCAAAAAATACTTTAATGTGCCTAGGTCCTTGATTTTAAAGCAATGATTAAGGTAGGTCTTTACCTCTTGGCAAGCTTGGTGGTCGTTCCCTGCAAGAACGAGATCATCAACGTAGATGTTGCGAAAAATCGGCAAGTATACCGATCGTTCCAAGTAATAAAGTGATAAGTAGAGTATCGTCTCCACGAGGATTGAGCCATCGAAGTTATAATAACTATTCCTTTCTTATTGGATTAATAAAATTGATTTAAGAATAATTATGGTTTGTGAAATATGAGAAAAATTCAAGAAAATGTAAATAATTAAAAAGGTTCTTAGAATTCAAGAACAAAAGATTAAAGATTGAGAAAATATTGCGGTAAAGAGAAACAAACACCTTTATGATCTCCACCTTGCAACTTGGATTACATTTACGTTTACTTATTCAATTGATCAAACGATTCATCATCTTTTATATGATTAGTTAAGCCCTAATTCCTTAGTGACCTTAACCTTATTAACTCTATTAGAATCCTAATCCCTTAGAAATCCCTTTTCAAGTTAACCCTTAGAATCAATGAATCTTTAGCGTTTGTGGTTCATGTAGCCTATCCCTAGTGCATACATGAACCGTTATCTTACCCTTTGTCAGGAATTAGAATTCTAATATCCCTATTGAAAACCCTAAACCTCGCAATCCTAATAGATTGATCAGTTCCAAAAGAATTATAGAACGAAGAACAAGGAAAGATAAATGCAATTTAAATAAATAAATATAAACTTCAACCAAACTACAAGGGATTCACATCAAGAGTTTTGACCCTTACTACAATAATGAAACTAGCCAGACATATTCATGTCGACAAAATAAACATAAAAGAAAATAACATTCAGAACCTAAAGAAGAGAAAGAAGGTGAAGATCTTCCGTCTTGATCGTTCGAATCTTCGAGACTCCAAGAAGCTCCCAAGAATTCTCCCTTTATTTGTTGTTTTTCTCTTCCTTGTCATCCAAAAGTCCCTCCTCTTTGTGTTTCTGATCCTTTTATTAGGTTTTAGGAAAACCTAATCTCACTTGCCCTCTAATTGGGCCCCTTTTAGTGTAATTCGCATTAGATTGGAATAAAAAATATATCGCCCATGCACTTTGCGCCAAGTCTGGCGCACTTTGTATAGGAAAACATAGCGTAATTGCCAAGTGGCGCACCGTGCGCCACATCCAGCGCACCGTGCGCCACATCCAACACACCATGCATGTTTTCCAGACGAAAAGTCGGTAAAAAGCCAAGTTTTATTTTCCTCAAGAGCACGTATTTCAGTACTCATGGCATCCATCCATTCCTTACTCTTCATTGCCTCCTTAAAAGAACAGGGTTCAGATCCTGCATCAATAGCTGCAACAAAGGCTTGATGTTGATTAGAGAATTTAGTCAACGTGACATAATTATGTATTGGATATCGCATACCTGAGATAAGAGTAGGTGAGGTGATATCGTGACTTTGTGCATGTGTTTTAGCCAAGTTACATTGATATTCACTAAGATATTGAGGCAACTTACGGACGCGTGTAGGACATGATGCTTCCCATTCCTCATGAGTTGCAATTACAGGTGTTGTTGGAATTACATCAAGAGGACTTGGCTCTGGTGTGCTCCCACTTTCCTGCAATGGTTCTTGGTTTGTCTCTGTGGTACCTTCAAGAGAAATGGTAGCTTCATCGTCCTCATTGACACCAAAAAGGCCAAGCACTGGTCTGTCATCAAAAGGCATTGTCAAAGGAAGTTGAGGAGGTGAGGAAGCGTCTGATGTTATAGCAAAAGGGAATTCTATTTCGCAAAATTGCACATCTCTTGACACAAAATATTCATTTGTCTCAAGATCATAAACTTTGCACCTTTTTTGTCCATAAGGATACCCTACAAAGTCATATCTCCTTGAGCGCGGACTAAACTTATCTGTGGGTTTGGGTTGTGTAGTGGCGTAACACAAACAACCAAATACTTTTAAATTGCTACAGTTGGTTGCATTGCCATGAATGAGCTCATGTGGAGTCTTTCCACCAAGGACCTTAGAAGGTGTTCTATTGATGAAGTGTGTTGCAGTTAATACATTTTCTCCCCAAAATTCGATTGGCATATGAGCTTGGAACAACAAAGCTCGTGACACATTCAATATATGTCTATGTTTGCGTTCGACTCTCCCATTTTGCTGTGGAGTATATACACACGAGGTCTGATGGAGAATACCTTTCTCAAGGAAAAGCTCAAGTATATTTTTAGATTTAAACTCAGTTCCATTGTCTGAACGAATGATTTTTACTGATTTACCAAATTGATCGTGCACCATAAGAAGGAACCTGCACATTTTCTCATAAGTTTCACTCTTCTCACTCATTAGACAAAACCACACTGAACGACAAAAATCATCAACTATCGTTAAAATATAATGAGCACTAGAATAAGAAGAAGTACGATAAGGTCCCCATATATCACAACGAAGCAGTTCAAAACAATCATTGTTATGATGATTACTGATAGAAAACATAGTTCTAGTTTGCTTGGCCCGACAGCACACAACACAAGCCTTATTATCTACAGTATCAAATTTAAATTTTGCAACAAAAGGAATCATTGAAACAGCTTCAAGAGAGGCATGACCCAGCCGTTTATGCCATAGCTCTAGAGATTCATGGGATCAAACTGTAAACGTTGTTGTTTGGTTCTGCCGAAACACATACACTCTGTCCTTGAGATCACCCGACCCAATCACCATCTTCAGCTTGCGGTCCTGCAAAACAAAATTCTCATTAGTAAACAACACATCTTCTTTTTGTTGTTGCACCAATTGAGACACAAAGATCAGATTGCATCTTAGATTGGGTACAAATAATACATCAGATACAAGAAAATGTGGATTGAGTGCAATAGTTCCTTTCTTTATGGCATGTGTTACAACTCTGTAACGCCTGGCAACTTACAAGGATTAAAGACTGTCCCCACACACTAACACGAGACTTTTCAGCGTGCTTTGTCCTCACTCGCACACTTCCCGGGAAAACTTCCCAGGAGGTCACCCATCCCAGAATTGCTCCAAGTCAAGCACGCTTAACTGTGGAGTTCTTCCGATCCGGGCTACCGAAAAGTAGATGCATCTTGTTAGTATAGGTAGTACCAATTAATTCTTATAAGCCATTCCCAACTGTACTGTCTCATACCAATACAGTCTCTGGAATCCTTCTCTTTCCGGTGTTATTCGATTCATTCATGTACCCCCATCACTGGAAGCCTGCCAGGAGCCGCTCCTTGTCCGTGCCCTTACGCACCGGCGATCACTCCCCGCCCTCGTCAGCACTCGAGATGTTACAAACTCCATTAGGTAGCCCTACTGCAAGTGATTCAATATTTTTAACATTCTCCAACAGTTTAAGTGAGTCAGTCATGTGACGAGATGCACCACTATCAATGAGCCAATCATAAGAAACAACGTTACCAGGTAATTTCTCAGCAGGAGGATGAGGTTTATCCATTAATGAAAGCAAGCGCGTCACCACGTCTGTCACAACTTCTGGAGTTAGAGTATAAAAGGCAGCAACATGTTTCTGTGACTCCTTAGTTATTGCAGCATTTGCACTATTCTGTGCAGTGTGAAAGTTGTTGGAGTTTGGATGACTTCGTCTTCCTGCAAAGCGCCCACATCCTCGCCCCCTGCCACCTCCACGATTAGAATAGCCAAAAGTTTACCCACATTTAGATGATTCATGGTTAGTCTTTCCACAATGGCGGCAAGATACACGTTGAACGAACTTCTCCATCCCTGTAGGTGCTATAGTCTGTGCAGCACAACCTATGACATCAGCTCTTTGATTTTGTGTACGAATTATGGAACGATGTGTTTCCTCCTGTGTGATAATGGCGTAAATCTTGTTTAGTGATGGGAGTGGTGTGGTATTCAATATTTGTGTGCGTAGGTGCCCGAATGTGGCTTCATCGAGTCCCATAAGAAACTGGTATACTCTATCGTTTTACTTCTCTTCCTCTACTTCTTTTGCATATGCGCATGTATCTCCACAAGCACAAACTTGTACACTTTACTCCCTTCAAGCTCGTCCCATACGGCTCGCATTTTTGTGTAATATGCTCCCACACTACTACCTTGTTGTTTAATTGCAGACAAACTTGCTTTAAGCTGATATGCTCTTGGAGCATTTGCAACTGAGTAACGTTCTTTTAAGTCGTCCCAGAGGTCCTTGACATTATCAAAACACTTGATGAATGGCTGGAGCGTAGGATCAATAGTGTTGTGTATCCAACCATTAATCATTGAGTTACACATCTCCCATGCATTCCACTCTTCAGTGTCATTCTTTTCTGGCGTCTTCGCAAACCCTGTAATGAACCCCAATTTGTTTTTGGCCTTGAGTGCGTTTTTCATGAGCTTAGCCCAATTCTCGTAATTGGCTTCACCTTTTAGCATCACTGTTGTCAACAAGATCCCAGGATTATCAGACCCTCCAAGATAGAAAGGAGAGCCATGATCCGAGATTATTTTTGTTTTGCTACTTCCCTCCTTAGCCATTCTCAACTGACCAAGCTTTCACACTCGACGTAAGACACTCACTCAGAGTTTCAATTTTGCGGAAATGTTTAATAGAGATCGTGCTCTGATACCATAATAATTTGGTATCGAACTGACATTCATTGAATCAATTGAGTTGCCTTTATAGGCATTACATAATAGCTGTTATACATTTGAATACAAACTTATCTACAACTATACTATCTTATCTTCTACGTAGCAAACTCATCAGAGAAAACAAACTAAACAAATAAAATATTCTGCAACAGCTAACAACTACTAAATAGCTAACAGCTTGATGACTGTTACAAACAGCTTACTAGTCCAATATCCTTGCTAATAACCACTTCAACTCAAAATCTTAAGGTGTTGAGTGAGGGCATTTTTAATGGTTTATATTATTTTCTAACACACCCCTTTACGCAAAGGCCCTCTGGGCTTGAAGCGTGGATATTGCACAGTCCCAATATTTGGTTTACCTTTGTGTTTTTTATTTTAATTCCACTAGAATGTGGGGGGCATGGATCGAACTCGTGACCTTGTGATAACGTAAGCTTTGATACCATGTTAAAGAATCACTCTAACCCAAAATCTTAAGGTGTTGAGTGAGGGCATTTTTAAGGATGTATATTATTTTCTAACAATTACTTTATTCGGTATACTTACTAATTAATTATATATTTCTAATAAATTATGACTGTAAGATTGACGGAAATCAACAAAGATTGACGGAAATCAACAGTGATTACTCTAATAATAACAGTTGTAAAATTTTTCAATAATAAATATAACCGCCCCATATATAATAGTAAAATTAGTTTTTCCCCTTACCACGTCAACAAATAATATCGCAGAGAAAAAAATAAAATAAATCTAATATTATAACTATCTATTATTCTTAATATATAATTATTATTATTTTAGGAAAAAAAAATTCAGTAACTTAAAAAAGGATTTTCGTTTTTAATATGTAATTTCATTTTACTTAGTTTTACTGTTTAGCTGTAGTTCTGACGTATATATCGTCGTGTCCTTTTTATTTTTTGGACTCGTTCGCGTACCGACCTCTACTGGTTTTACCGTTTTACTGGAACAAAGTTTTCTTTTTTTGGAAATTGAATAAAGTTTTCTTTCTTCCAACGTTACTCTCATTTGAGCATTAACAACAAGGGTTTTATAATTCTAATTTCACATGAGAATTACAATATTCCTATACACCATTTGAATTCCATGCTGATGTGGGTCCTACACATAATTTTTTCTAATATATGGGTCCCGCACATAATGTTACGTTAGAATTATAAAACCCTAACAACAAACAAAGGATTTAGTTTTCTTATTTTGAAGAAAGAAAAAAAAACCAAACAAGGGAAATTAGTTGCCTTTCCACACAAATTCTAAGATTCGTTTAGTTGAAACTTGAAAGTATTTTGTACTAAATATCCGCAAACACGAACACCACTAATGATGGTTATCATTATACTGATAAGAGTATAGCACTAGAGACGTTTGATATTCTAAACCTTGTCTGGAGTATCCACAAGCGACAAGAGTATCTGTCTCACTTCAACGGCTTCTCCTCTCTTCTGCCCTTTTGCCGACACTCGCTTCCAGTTCCTGGGACTCGTTTAAGCAAATAATATAAGATATATAAGCAAATAATTGGCCAACCTTGTACATAGACAAAAATATAAGATATTAAGTATTAGCACCAACAATTCGCGGTTATCACTATACTAAACTACATATAAGCACCCACAGATCAATTAATACACAAATTTTGGGTTAGCCACAAATGTGGTTGACGGGAGAATACACCTAGATGTCTACAGAGGTCAAATCATACATCTTTTAAACACAATCTTAAAAGATCATTTTGCAAAACCCAAATAAAATTTTGAATATCTCTAGGGACAGAGCTTGGTAAAAATCTATTTTGCTAAACTTTACTTGTTATCCAAGTTTCTGGTAATACTTTCCTCTAGTGCCATTACTCATGTTTTGTTTGATATTTCGGAGAGGGGATGGTTTCAATATCTTTCTCTTCCATAATTTTCAACATTAGTTTTGACAATTTATTTATTATTAGAATATTTTATAAATTGTTAGAGATTTGGGGTGTTACACCTGAAAAGCCCAAGCTTATGCCAACAATTTTCAATTTGGCCTAGCCTGAGTCTAGTACGAGCCTAACTTTTAGCCTGAATTGACCCGTTTATAAAAAAATAAATGGGCCATCTTGGCCTGTTAGCTTGTTTATTTTTAACTTCCAAGTAAAATCATGAATCAACTTCACAAAATACTCAAATTTTATTGCTAAACAAAAATCACAATTTCAACATCCAAACAGAACTATGAATCACAATAAAACTCATCACAATCTGCATTTAAGTCATTTTCAAGGGCAAAATGCTCAAACTAAATAATATATATTTTATCATATCCAACAAAGAAATCTATACTATGTAAATTAAAATAACAACATGAATCCAACAAACATATCATGATGCTTGTAGTAGCCAAAAACTTATCTTAATCTTCTCTCCCCTGCAACTACAATTATAAGATTACATAAGCTGGCAAACAATTTGTAAATGTAGAAAACAAAAAACTAAAATAAAGAATAGAAACAAAAAAAATTAAGATTAAGAAATAAAAAATATTTTAATATATTCATATAGGCAATTTTACATGTTGAGATGTTGATTCTTCCTACATAAAAAATAAAGTCAAATTTCTATTAAAATGTAATCGAAAATAATTAAATTATAAAATAATTTCAATTGTTTAAATTTAGACTTTTTGTTTTTTCTTCAAGTCATACCTATTATGTTGCCAATCGCCACCGTATATTAAAGCTTGGATGGTATCTTCAGTCAAGCTATAACGATAGGCTCCTTCCACCACTTACTTAACTCATATGCACAAACTGAACTATTATTCGGTACTATTATGGATAATATTATATTATTTTATTTAAAATAAATAATATGATATAGATCGACATATAAATTTATAGATGCAATATATTTAAAAAAAAACTATCAGCTACTTTCACCTCTACTCGTAGTGCTTTTTTTTTTCTTCAGTGGATCAGTAGCTTGAATTGATGGGACGAGGAGCCGAACAATTGTATATGGTGCTATAATTGTATTTGATTACCTGTCCATCTAATTTCTAACTCTCGAGGATACGGGGCTTACGGCTCGGTCTACATCAGGTTAGATTTGATCTAAAATATTTTATAAAATAGACTGAACTTAGGCCTTGAAAAAACTTATTTAATAAAAAGGCCGTAGATCCATATTCACAATGTCTGACTTATAAGCCTACAAGCCGGCCTATATTGTATTATTTATTTTAAATAAAATATACAAATTTAATCAACTGCAATTATTTATAACTTAATTATATTCGATTATATTTTAATAGAAATCTGACTCTATTTCTTACGTAGGAGAAACCAATATCTGAGCATGTTAGATTATGTATACAGATATATTAAAAGATTTTTGGGAGAGGTTATACTTACTACAAGCATCATGATGTGTTTGTTAGATTCATGTAGTTATTTTAATTTACACAGTATGGATTTGTTAGTTGGATGTGATGAAATATATGTTATTTAGCTTGAGCATTTTGCTTTTGAAAGTGACTTAAATGCAGATTGTATTAGTTTTGTTGTGATTCATGGTTCTGTTTGAACATTAAAATTATGATTTTTGGTTTAGCAACAAAATTTGAGTATTTTGTAAAATTGATTCATGATTCTGATTGGAAGTTAAAAATTAACAGGCTAACGGGTTAAGTCAGACCATTTATTTTTTTATAAACGGGTTAATCCAGGCTAAGGTCAGGTCAAATTGAAATTTTTTAACGTAGACTTGGACTTTTTAAGGCAAAGCTTAGCTCAACCTAATCCACTTTTACCCCTACTCATGACGTAGAGATTAACGCACGATAAGACACGTTAAAATATGGGTTGTACTCGTACCTATCGAGTACATGAATTGGGTATGTATTTGGTTAAATGATAGGAATTTGTTGTGTCATGTTGATCCGTGAGTCAATTTGTAAATTTTCTTTTTTTGTCTAAAAATAATTTTATTTTTGAAATTTTGTGAGTCATAGATCAACTCATGTATTTTATTCAATTTTTCACTTTTAATTTAACGTTTTGGGAAAATTATTAAATTTTCAATTATTTGGGATCAACTCATGTGATCTACGACCTGCTATGATATGTGTTCGAATTTCAATTTTTGACCCCTGAACAAAAATATTTCATATATGAATCGAAGAATTTAACCCACAAATCAAAATTAACATGACCCGAACCTAACTTGCTCATACATTTTGCCATTGCTACATGAGTTTTGTCTCCTTTAGGATAGCGAAAAAATAACAAATTTGTAATGTTAATTTAGCGATAAAGTAACAAATTTTTAACGTTAATTTATTGTTAATATATGTAATAATATCTGACAAAGTTTAAGCAAACATTAGGGGTTATTCAACTTCTGAGAATCTAGCATCGATAAATAATTCATGGAAAAGTTCCAATTGTTTACTTTATGGAAATTTGCACAGACTCGAGCGATTTTGTTACATAACTATTTCACGGGCAGTTTTATTGCAAGTCACTCAGGGGCTACATTCTTATTCATAATATTATTTAACAGTAGCTATTACAAATCATAGAGCCAAACTTACCCACCAAAAGGCCTTTGGTTTCTACAACTAATGTCGGGCCCATATGTGAGTCCAAAAAAGTCACAGTACCTCTTATAAAACCCAATCCTATTAACCGAGGCATCGGTGGGACCATGTCCACATTCAATCCCACCATCGATAATGTTTGTGATCACACCGTAACCTGGGAATCTACGCGCTGCCCTGTCAGCAGCAGATGGTGTCCACCTGTTGGTGATGACGTCATGGCTTGATGGCTTATTACCTTGTGGTGTCATCCAAAACCATATAGCTGTCCTGAATGATGTCACAGCGTCTTTGGCCACTATGTCCGGATTGTTTATCAAGTCCACGTTTAAGGCTTTTCCAGCTTGATTATAATTGTAGTTGCTATTTGGTCAAAATCAATAACACAACATCATAGAATTAACTGACTAATCTGACAAAAACTAATGGCGTAATTTCAATTAATGCAACGGGAAAGCTCCCTAGGTGTCCACATGTTTGTTTATTGACCACAAAATTTATAAAATGAGTTATATATCAAATTATAAATGTTTTGAGACTTCAAATTTTAATGAAAATCATCAAGTTTTTTTTTAATATAAAAGAGAGAGAAAGAGGGCTTTTTGACCACTGTAGCCCTTTATTAGTAATTATTTACCGAATTGCCCTCGCTTGTAGACTATTACAAAAATTTAACCCTCCAGAAAAACATAACACCAATCTACCCCTGTTTGACCGTTGACCAATCAATGTACCCGGGTACCCCCTTCGTACCCGGGTATTTTTTAAAAAAACGCAATCTACCCGGGTACCCCCTTTCGTACCCGGGTATTGTTCTTCGTTCTGCAGATTTCTCCAAAAAATGGGGTCAGAAGGCATCAATTCCATCCACCGCATGATAGCCAGGGTAAATAATTCAAGAAATCTGCAGAACGAAGAACAATACCCGGGTACGAAGGGGGGTACCCTGGTAGATTGCGTTTTTTTAAAAAATACCCGGGTACGAAGGGGGTACCCGGGTACATTGATTGGTCAACGGTCAAACAGGGGTAGATTGGTGTTATGTTTTTCTGGAGGGTTAAATTTTTGTAATAGTCTACAAGCGAGGGCAATTCGGTAAATAATTACTAATAAAGGGCTACAGTGGTCAAAAAGCCAGAGAAAGAGAGTTATTGGGTTAGCTCAATGGGTCCTCGACCATAATATGATTTACCAAGAGCACATGGTGCTT
Organism: Gastrolobium villosum; assembly: GCA_032173675.1. Lineage (NCBI taxonomy): Eukaryota > Viridiplantae > Streptophyta > Magnoliopsida > Fabales > Fabaceae > Gastrolobium > Gastrolobium villosum. The sequence goes on from JAVKPL010009931.1 coordinate 46,499, forward strand.
CAGGATCACAATAACTATTAGTTTTATTCCTTTCGTTGATAAAGCAATATCCCCAAGCATATGGCCCATATGGAGAAGCATTCCCTCCTCCTGTAGGACTCAAACATAGTCATGTGTTATAAGAGGAGACATCAAAAATTGAGGACAATAATAAAAAAGAGTTGTCATAAAGTATAGTTAATGCACTAATTAAAAAGATAAAAAAGATTTAATGGATATAGCTCAGCTCACACTACAGGTGTAATAAGTGTGGAGAATTCATACCAAATATATTTTGAGGAAGGGTGGTGAGGTTGAATTATGATTAAGTCCCGATTCGAGATTTTGGAGAGAGAACATAAGTTCGATTTCCATCAAATACATATTTAAAAAGAAGCCAGAAAATTTTAATTATGACTAAACCCTGACTTGCCATTTGTGCTCAATATTATTTACTGATATTTAATTGTAAGTACATTTATTTACTTTTTTTAAATAGAAATTTATTTATTTATTTTTTCATAAAATAAGCTAAAATGATAACCTGTGGTTTGGTGAGACGTTTGGGCCAAGAAAGCTGCAAGCTCCCTCTTACGAGTGTTAAAATCTCCAGTGGTGCCAAACCCACCAAATGATCGAGCTGCAATGATGAAAGCATCGTAGGTGTAGAAACCCTTGCCCTCACATGCCCCATCGTTTCTGTGTTCCAGCAATAACTCAAATTGATCAGCGCTTATCTCAAAGATAATATCGTCTGCTGAGGTTTCAAGTACTATGAAAGCTAATATGAAGGCAAAGACAATGCCTAACTTCATGTTTGGTTTTGTTTTATGTTGAGGTTGAAACTTGAGAGTATGTGCTTGTAGGTAAGACTAAGAAGGTATATATATATATATATATATATATAGGGGTAAACATTTATCAAGCAGCTTGAGATAAGTTTATTTCCAGCTAGCCCCAAAACTACGTCGTTTTGATTAATTAAGGGTGTTTATGTAATTTTAGGTGAATTAATGAAGGGTATTTCAGTAAAATGTATATGATATAAAAATAAATAAAATTACAAAAACACTATTCATTAATTCACCTAAAATTACATAAACATCTTTCATTAATCAAAATGACGTAGTTTTGGGGCTAACTGGAGATAAACTTATCTCAAACTGCTTGAGAAATGTTTTTGCCATATATATATATATATATATATAGTGACTAGTAGTGATCATGTTCTCACTCTTGATTTGCTTTTCGCTTAACTCCCGTTATCAAAATGTGATGTGGGACATCATCTGGTGGGATTGATTAGTGGAGTTCGTGTTTGTGGAAATTTAGTACAAAAGACTTTCAATGAAAATAATCCTATGAGTATTTTTATCCTCATGTTGCAAGACTCTAAAAGACTTTCAATGAAAATAATCCTATGAGTATTTTTATCCTCATGTTGCAAGACTCTAAATGATAGCGTGCTGGAGAAACGTGATTTGTTGTATCTGCATCAATTCCTATGAGTATTTTTATTTTTTGATTCCATCACCCTAATTATCTCTATAGGATATAGCTAAATCCTCGGGTATTGCCACAATCAAGGAGAAGGAAGGGACCTGCGCAGGTTTAAGACTAATCTCAAGTTAAACTGTGTGACAATTATTCAACTCTGACTTCAATTACCCTCTTCAAGAATCAAACTCTTACTCTTTTAACAATTCATCTATATTGAAGTTTATATTACCACTTGAACCAACTCTCAAAATTATACATTCACGGTGATCAGTGATCACAACATTTAAGCTTGTAGATACTCCAAACAAGGTTTATAATATATTAAACGTCTCTAGTGCCAAACACTTGGTGCTTTTTTCTTTTATTTTTTTCCCCCGGTGGATCACTAGCTTGACTGCGTCTGCCATTAAACCTCTTTTGGGGGACTAATTATTAATTAAGCGGAGAAATTGCTTGACGAGGAACAGAACAAATGTAAATGGTGCTATAATGGTTTTTGACTACTCGTGCATCTAATTTCAAACGATCGGCTTTTAAATAATTACCAATTAATATGCTTCTTCTTGATGAATTGATATCTATAATGTTACAACTTTGTACTGTTATGATTTATTAGTCGAAGATAAAATCATCTCAAACAACTCTAGAAATGATAAGTCCTATATATATGATAGGCTCTAGAAGTTGAAGTGTATGCAATGATATGCTCTTTGTTTGCGACTTTCTGTTTGAGAATGCCACCATAACCTATGTCAGAGGCATCGGTTTCAACAATTTTGAAAGCATGAGAATTAGGAAGATAAAGACAAGGAAGTCCCTTTACCTTACACATCTGATATGTAAAAAATTATAACTTTGTTTGTGTGTTTATAGATGATTTTGAAAGGAATCTGACAACTGTTTATTTCCGTCCATCAACGGTTGAGATGAGGAGTAAGACTTAAAAATCTTACTCTAGAGTCAAAAGAGACTTCACCTATATATATATATATATATATATATATATATATATATATATATATATATATATAGGAGTTATCATTTCTCAAGTTGCCGGAGATAACCCAAAACTACGTCGTTTTGATTATTTATTTCCTTATATTTATTGATTCACCTTTGAATGATTATGATTCCCCTTTTCTCTCTCTTCCTGTATCACCATTGACCATCTTTATACGGTTATGATTTAGTAGCCGGAGATAAACTTATCTCAAGCTGCTTGAGAAACGTTTTTCCCATATATATATATGAAGCAGGATCCTTTAACAATATATATATGAGGTATGATCCTTTGACACCAATGTCAAATTTAAAACTTGACACCTTATCTGAGATTCGTTAGATCAAAAAAGATCAACGACTCTAATCTGTAAGCATATGATACCATTGATATTTTTTGTTCTAACGGCTCTCTGATAAGGTGTCAAAGGATCCTATCTCTCTCTATATATGTATATATATATATATATATAGATATATATGTATATGTATATATATATATGTATATATATGGGAAAAATATTTCTTTGGCAACTTGAGATAAGTTTATTTCCAACCATTATCATTTATTAGGAATCAAACTTATTAATCAACGGTTATATATATATATATATATATAGGTGCTAGATTCTCAGAAGTTCAATAACACCTAATGTTTGCTTAATCTTTATCAGATATTATTATATTTATTCTCAGAAGTTGAATAACACCTAATGTTTGCTTAATCATTATCAGATATTATTATATTTATTAACAATAAATTACCATTAAAAATTTGTTACTTTACTGCAATCCAAAAGGTGACACTCATCTAAAGTAGCGGTGGCAAAACGTGTCGGTGGTTGGATTCATGTCGTGTCAATTCTGATTCATGGGTTAATCTGTTCAACTAAAACGTGGCACATTTTTGTTCACAGGTCAAAAATTGAAACTCGAACACGACCTACCGTTGGTCACCGATCACCTGAGTTGATCTGCAAAAATTGAAAATTAAATTTTTTCTAAAAAAAAAAGAAAAAAAAAAGAAAAAATGAATAAAATATATGAGTTAACCCGTGACTAGCAACATGGCATAATAAAATCAACAAAATTTAAATTTTTTTGCATATTTTTTGACACAACACTAATTCATGTTATTTATCCAAATCTATACATGATATATTTTATTCTAGGGATTGATATAACCCACAGGTCGTGTTTGAGTTTCAATATTTGACCTGTGAACAAAAATGTGCCTGAGTTTTAGGTGAACGATTTAACCCATGGATCAGAATTGACATAACACGAATTCAACCGATGGGCAGGTTTTGTCACCTCCACTTTAGATGAGTCTTATCACATTTTGGATAGTGGTAAAATGACAAATTTCTAATATTAATTTGTTGTTAATATAATAATATCTGACAAAGATTAAGCAAATATTAGGCGTTATTCAACTTCTGAGAATCTAGGATCCATAAATAATTCATCGGAAAAGTTCCAATTGTTTGCTTTACGGAAATCTGCAGAGACTCGAGCGATTTTGTTGCAAAACTCTTTCACGGGCAGTTTTATTGCAAATCACACGGGCTACATTCTTATTCATAATATTATTTAACAGTAGCTATTACAAACCATAGAGCCCAACTTACCCACCAAAAGGCCTTTGGTCTCTACAATTCAAGTTGGCCCCATAAGAGAGTCCAAGAATGTCACAGTACTTCTTATAAAACCCAATCCTATTACCCGAGGCATCAGTGGGACCATGTCCACATTCAATCCCACCATTGATAATGTTTGTGATCACACCGTAACCTGGGAGTCTATTAGCTGCCCTGTCAGCAGCAGATGGTGTCCACCTGTTGGTGATGACGTCATGGCTTGATGGCTTATTACCTTGCGGTGTCATCCAAAACCATATAGCTGTCCTGAATGATATCACAGCGTCTCTGGCCACTATGTCCGGATTGTTTATTAAGTCCACGTTTAAGGCTTTTCCAGCTTGATTATAATTGTAATTGCTATTTGGTCAAAATCAATAACACAACATCATAGAATTAACTGACTAATCTGACAAAAACTAATGGCGTAATTTCAATTAATGCAACGGCAAAGCTACCTAGGTGTCCACATGTTTGTTTATTGACCACAAAATTTATAAAATGAGTTATATATCAAATTATAAATGTTTCCAGACTTCAAATTTTAATGAAAATCGTAAGTTTTTCTTTTAGGCTTTGTTTGGGAGTTTGGAGGGGAAGGAAAGGAAGGGAATCCAAGGGAGAGGGAGGGGAAGGAAGGGAAGAAAATTGAAGGGTATTCCCTCCCCTTGTTTGGGAGTTAAAAAATGGTAAGGGAGGAAAATGGAGGGTTAATGAGATATTTTTACCATTATACTAATTTTTAAAATTAATATAATTATTATATTTTATAAACTAAATTAAATTTAAAATTTATAACAAAATTATTTATGTACTTTTCACAATATTAAAAAAGATAATATTTCTTACGAAATTTCTACGCTGCAAGATACGAAAATTGTCACATTTTTTTTGTCAGAATACTCTTCGTCGAAAAGCGATGAAAATTCTTCTCCGATGAAAATTTTTATAAAAATAAATTTTCTATCGAAATTTAGTTTTTGGCAAAAGTTTTGACGAAAATGATTTCCTCCATGGAATGTTTTAAACGAAAAAAAATATTCGTCAATAATTTTGACGGAATGTTTTTCGTTTAAAATTTCGATAAAAATGTGTTCTGAAGAAAATTTTGTCGGAAATCATTTTGTCAAATATTTTGAGGGAAATGTTTCATTCGAAACTTTCGACGAAATTTAGATTCTGTAAAGAATTTTGACAGAATATTTTTTCCGTCAAACATTTTAATCGAAATGTTTTTCGTCAAATTTTTTTACGGAAAAATTTTCTGTTGAGATTTTTTGACATAGTGTTCCATTGAAAATTTTGATGGAAATATTTTTTATCAAAAAATTTGACGAAAATTTTCGATGAAAATATGTTTCCTTAAATATTCAATTGAAAGTTTTTGTCAAAAAATTAAGCGAAAATATTTCCGTCGAAAACTTTTGACGGAATGTAGATTCTGTAAAGAATTTTGATGAAATTTTTTTCCAGCAAAATTTTTCGATAGAAATGTGTTGCATTGAAAATTTTGTTGGAAATATTTTTATCAAAAATTTCGATGAATATATTTTTTTATTAAATATTTTGACGAAATTTAGATTCTGTAAAGAATTTTGACAAAAAAAATTGTCAAATTCTTTTGCATAAATGTTTTTAATCTCAAATTTTGATGGAAATATTTTCTGTAAATTTTTTTGAAGTAATTGTTTTACGTCGAAACTTTTCGGTAGAGATTTGTTTCGTCAAATTTTGGACGAAAATATTTTCGTTGAAAGTTTCAACGGAATTTAGATTCGTCAATAGTTTTGACTGAATTCTTTCCCTTAAAAAATTTATGTCAGTGATTATGACAAAATCTTGTTTCGTCTTTAGTTTTGACGAAATTTTTTTGACGTACGTGATTTTCATTAAAAATTTCATCACTATTTTTTGACGAAATATTTTTTGTCGATAAATTTTGTTGGTATTTGAGACTTTTCTAATAATGTCACGTTTAACAATGATTCACATTTATGTAGTTTTTACATTTTAATGCTAAAGGTAGATAAGTAATTTTTAATGTTTCCCACCTCAAACCCCCCAAATTGGGGGAACTTTAATTTTTGGAGGGTTTAGTAAAAACCCTCAATTCCTTCCCCTCCTTTTTTTAAACTCACAAACAAGGGGAGGACTTATTAAAACCCTCCCTTTCCTTTCCTTCCCCTCCTAAAACCAACTCCCAAACAAGCCTTAGAGAAAGAGAGTTACTGGGTTAGCTGAATGGGTCCTCGACCATAATATGATTTGCCAGGGGCACATGGTGTTCCAGGATCACAATAGCTATTAGTTTTATTCCTTTTGGTGATAAAGCAATATCCCCAAGCATATGGCCCATATGGAGAACCATTCCCTCCTCCTGTAGGACTCAAACATAGTCATGTGTTATAAGAGGAGACATCAAAAATTGAGGACAATAATAAAAAAGAGTTGCCATAAAGTATAGTTAATGCACTAATTAAAAAGATAAAAAAAGATTTAATGGATATATGCTCAATTGCTGAATAGGTGGAAAGAGAATTTGAATTTGATTTATGTCAAATATATCTTTAAGAAGGAAATAAGGAACTTTAATTATGATTAAGTCCTGATTCAGGATTAGTCCCATAACTAATTATTCAAATAGTTGAAGTTTATTATTTGTGAGTCAGAAGAACAAAAAACAGAAAAAGGAATATACATCTTGTATTATGAAAAACTCCAACTGAAAAATAATACATGGATCCTATCTTATATTGAATACAGAAAGGAAGATAAGAAGAGAGAGTTAGGTAGAGTTTGTTACAAGAGAATCCAACGTGGGTAGAGTTTGTTACAACAGAATCCAACGTGGCATTCTGTTACAACAGAATCCAACGCGGCATTCTGTACAGAATTCTAGAATGGTAATAAAGTTTGTAAGAATATTTGATTGAAAAAATAACCTGAGTTCAATCTCTATCAAATAAATATTTTAAAAAAAAAAAGTGAAAAGTTTTACGTATGACTAAGCTCTGACACAGAATTTGTCTCCTAGATAGCTGCTCAATATTATTTACTGATATTTAAGTGTAAGTACACATTTATTTACTTTTTTAGAATATAAATTTATTTATTTATTCCATAAAATAAGCTAATATAATAACCTGTGGTTTCATGAGAGGTTTGGGCCAAGAAAGCTGCAAGCTCCCTCTTACGAGTGTTAAAATCTCCAGTGGTGCCAAACCCGCCGAATGATCTAGCTGCAGTGAGGAAAGCATTGTAGGTATAGAAACCCTTTCCCTCACATGCCCCATCGTTTCTGTGTTTCAGCAATTGCTCAAATTGAGAAGCGCTTATCACATTGCCAACATCGTCTGCTGAGGTTTGAAATACTACGAAAGCTAATGTGAAGGCAAAGACAATGCCTAACTTCATGTTTGGTTTTGTTTTATATTAGAGCAAGAGAAAGCAAAAACAGAAAACGTATCTTTCATTATCTGTAACAGTCCTCATAATTAATTACAATAAATGTGACTAAAACGTATATATGCAAATAAAGGAAAAGAAGAGTAACCGAAAGTGTGAGGTGTGGGTGTGTAATTGACCCCACTACAGAATCCTAACAGAAAGGCTAAAAGATACATGGTGCAAGTAGTGCTGCAAGCTACAACAGAAAACAATAAAAAATATAAAAATATATATATACTAAAAGGTAACACATACTGTGATCCCGGAACAGCATGTGCTCCAGGCAAATCATATTATGGCAGAGGACCCATTCAACTAACACAGTATATTTCTCTCTCTCATATCAAAACATTGACAATTTGATATACATCTCAATTTTTTAAAGCTTGTGCTTCATAAACACAGATGTGGACAACCAGCTAGGTTTCTTGTTGCATGAATTGGAATTATGGCATTAGTTTTTGTCATATTAATTGGTAACTCATGTTGTTATTGATTTTGACCAAATAGCAATTACAACTATGATAAAGCTGGAAAAGCCTTAAAGGTGGACTTGATAAACAATCCAGACCTGGTAGCCAGAGACGCTGTGATATCATTCAAGACAGCTATATGGTTTTGGATGACACCACAAGGAAATAAGCCATCATGCCATGACGTCATCACCAACAGGTGGACCCCATCTGCTGCTGACAGGGCAGCTAATAGACTCCCAGGTTACGGTGTGATCTCAAACATTATCAATGGTGGGATTGAATGTGGACATGGTCCCACTGATGCCTCGGGTAATAGGATTGGGTTTTATAAGAAGTACTGTGACATTCTTGGACTCTCTTATGGGGCCAACTTGAATTGTAGAGACCAAAGGTCTTTTGGTGGGTAAGTTGGGCTACTTTTAAATAATAATATGAATAAGAATTGTAGAGACCAAAGGCCTTTTGGTGGGTAAGTTGGGCTCTATGGTTTGTAATAGCTACTGTTAAATAATATCATGAATAAGAATGTAGCCCCTGTGTGATTTGCAGCAAAACTGCCCGTGAAAGAGTTTTGCAACAAAATTGCTCGAGTCTCTGCAGTTCCATAAAGCAAACAATTGGAACTTTTCCGATGAATTATTTATGGGTGCTAGATTCTCAGAAGTTGAATAACGCCTAATTTCTGCTTAATCTTTGTCATATTATTATATTTATTAACAATAAATTAACATTAGAAATTTGTCATTTTACCACTATCCAAAAGGTGACAAGATTCATCTAAAGTAGAGGTGAGAAAATGTCGATGGGTTGGATACGTGTCATGTCAATTCTGATCCATGGGTTAAATTGTTAAACTAAAACACGGCACATTTTTGTTCACGGGTCAAAAGTTCAAACTCGAACATGATCCATCGCAAGTCACAGATCACATGGATTGATCTACAAAAATTGAAATTTTAATTTTTTCAGAAAAAAAAAGAATAAAAAATTGGATAAATATACGACATATATCTAATTTCTAATTCCCAAGGATACTCAAAATATAGTAGAAGTGTTATGACCTGCGGGTTGACCCGTGATATGTGACGTAAAATGTGGGTTATATCAATCCGTAGAATGTACGGATTTGGATAAATAACATGAATTAGTGTTATATCTAATTTCTTTTGACACCAATGTCAAAATATCCTATCTCATTATATATGTATATAATAGATATATAGACACATATTCGAAGAATTCAGATTCCTTTCAAACTCATCAATAAACACTCACAAACAATGTTATAAATTTTTACATATCAGAAGTGTCCAAGATAAAGGAACTTCCTTGTCATTATCTTCCTAATCCTCATGCTTTCAAAATTGTTAAAACTGATGCCTCTGACATAGGTTATGTTGGAATTCTCAAACAGAAAGTCGCAAACAAAGAGCATATCATTGCATACACTTCAAATACTCTTACTTGTTCTTTTATAGCCTAATCCATTTGTGTGTGTGTGTGTCTATATATATATATATATATATATATATATATATATATATATATATAAGTCTTATCATTTCTTAAGTTACTTGATATAACTTTATCTCCGGTTAATAAATCATAACCGTACAAAAATGGATCAATGGTGATAAAGGAAGAGAGAGAAAAGGAGAATCATAACCATTCAAAAGTGAATAAATTAATATAAAGAAAGACGTAATTTTGTGGTAACCGGAGATAAATATATCTCAAGCAGCTTGAGAAATATTTTTCTAATATATATATATAGAGAGGATTTATTGTTTGTGTCGTCACACGATATAAGATTTTGTTCTGTCATCACCTTATAACTAACATATTTATAACTTGCCGGCTGATGTAGAGAGAGAAAAATAATTTTAAAATTATAAGTATGTACTTTCCGGAGTACATAATTATAAGGGGTGACAGGATAAAATTTTATATCATGTAATTGAACACCGGATGAACCTCTGTCTCTATATATATATACATATATATATATATATATATATATATATATATATACATATATATATATATGATAATTTTGCACTAATGTAAATTACATTGTAAATCTTAGCCGTTGATTCTATTCATATTTTACCATTTTAATCTATTATTTATGAGTCATTAAACACAAATAAATTAATAGTAAAAAATTAGTATAAAACTTCTTATTTCTACACCGGTATAAGAATAATATAATATATATATATATATATATATAGTAATAATTATTATTATTATCAAATTTTTCACGACACGCGGTTAATTGGCTTTCAACCAGACAGCTAATTCATTAACTTGGCCTTATTACGGGATTAATCTCCAATCCGAATTATATATGGGAAAAGTATTTTTCCAGTCACTGGAGATAAAGTTATCTTGGGGTTATAAGAAAAAAAATTATAATTATAAAAACTAATATAATCCTGCAATATATTTTAATTACAAAAATATCTTGATTTTTGCTGGCCTCACTTCATGTTTTACGCCAAAAATTCCTATTATTTAAAGAATTTCAATGAAAAATATAAACTCTGATACACTTTAGTTTTTAAACTGACTGTAACATTCTAGATAACAGTTCATCAAGAAGAAGAAGCATATTAATTGGTAATTATCCTCTATGCACTTTTTGGGCGGACCTCTTATATATCTTTTGGAATCTTAGATATAATAGCACCATTATTTAAAAGCCGATCGTTCGAAATTAGATGCACGAGTAGTCAAAAACCATTATAGCACCATTTATAATTGTTCTGTTCCTCGTCAAGCAATTTCATTGGTCACTCAAAAGAGGTTTAATGGCAGACGCAGTCAAGCTAGTGATCCACCGGAGAAAAAAAATAAAAATAAAAATAACGTGGTGATCACAGTGAGTGTATAATTTTGAGTGATCTCTGTAGGATAGTGCCAAACACTTGGTGCTTTTTTATTTTTATTTTTATCGTAAAAATGAAGATGAACAACTTTATGATGACGTTAATTGATGGCAGTAGTGGTTACAAGGACAATTGATTTCTATTTTCATTTGTATATGTGATTTTCACTTGTATATATATATATATTTTTTTTGGTGAAATCACTTGTATATATTTTATACATTTCATTATGTGTGATTTTTTTTTTCATTGTTCATTAGATATTTATTGAATTAAAATCCTTTTGAAAATTACTATTATTTTGAAAATTACTATTATTTTAAAAATTAATTTTATTTTATTTGACGTAATTTTCTCTGTAAAAAAATAACGTAAATTAGTTTTTGACAGAAATTAGATTCGATCGTAGACTTGTAGCTTTCTACGGAAAAAATTCTACACAATATAATTCTGTCAAAAATATTTCATTGAAAGTTTTGACGGATGTTTTAATTAAATTTTTGACGGAATTAGTTAAATATTTATCATTTTATGCCTGTCATTTTTTGACATTTCCATTTAAAAAGTGTCTTGCAACGGCTTACAACCCGTGGATAATTCAATCGATAAAATTATATTCATTTAGAACAAAAAAATTCCGTCGAACAAATTACCTTTTCTAGTGTAGTGTTAAGTTTATCTTTCCCCCTCCCCGCTCTATGTATAATTCAGATTTCAAAATTGGTGTGAGCCTACTCCCGTCTAAGTTTATTCTTCAGGAGGCGTGAAAGATATGAGTAAAATAAAAATTGAAGTTGATTGGCAAAACACATTATTCGTTCCCTCTCAATCCGTCGACAAGGATGAAAGAATGAGGAGTAGGACAGAAACACAATCAGCACAACTCGCTTCCTTTCCATTATTAAAATGATATTAGTAACTGATCTGAATAAATATTATACAAGTACAACGCCCAAATCAAAAGCCTTCACAATGAAGCAAAGCCTTATACCAAGAAGGCTGCAATCTCCACCATAATAAATACATGCTGCTATCTTATTTCTTCCACCAAGACTATCTCAGCAAGCACCTTAATAATATTTATGGCTATATGACAAAATATGCTCCTCAATCTTAAAGACACCATGATAGCAAGCTCCTCAACATTTAAACATGGCTGCCATACTACTTTAGCACCAAGGAACATTTGCATTCACCATGAAGAAAGACATCTTCCAAGCACACATCTCTCCACTATAAATACATGTATCAACACTGAGGTACAATATCTTCTCCTACATAATAAACCCTGCACGAACCATAACTGACTTGAGCATCGGAGTGTCTTGCAGGTACACCCCCATCGCATTCCATAGAAGACCCATGAGATAAAGTGGCCCAGCTGCAAGATGCTTTGACCCAAGACGGTTCCAGACCTGTGTAGAGGAAGATCACATGATTGGCCTAGTTGTAAAGATTTGTTCCGACCAATACCAAATAAGGGATTTATCCGAAATATATAAAATCATTAACGTAGTCCCACTTAATAGTTTAAGATTCTAGATTGGATTTGTTCTTTGCATGGTATCAGACCTTCAGTGTCCCGGATTTGTTTCTTTGTAGATTTCTTAGTACATATAGGCTGAACCCGATATATCATCCACCTTTCAAGATTCTATCCTCACCATCTTCCATTTTCTTTGTGGAATTTCTTAATACAGGTAACATGGGCCTAATGCATTATCTACCTTTCAAGCCCAATTAACTCTCTAGTGAGGAGATATGTTAGAAATATATAAAAACATTAATTTAACCTTAGGTAATAACTTAAACTTTTGATTAAATTAGTTCTTTAGATATCCAATCATGAATTTCTTTGTTGCCTTTCCACTCAAATTCTATTCTTTCCACCCAAATCCTAAGATTCTTTTCGCTGAAAATCTTTTGTACTAAATTTCCACAAACACGAACTCCACTAATCAATCCCACCAGAAGATGTCCCACAGCACATTTTGATAACGGGAAGCGAAAAGAAAATCATGAGTGAGACCATGATCACTACTAGTCACTATATATATATATATATATATATATATATATATATATACCTTCTTACTCTTACCTACAAGCATACTCTCAAGGTTCAACCTTAACATAAAATTTTAGTATATATATATTTTTATATTTTTTATTGTTTTCTGTTGTAGCTTGCAGCACTACTTGCACCATGTATCTTTTAGCCTTTCTGTTAGGATTCTGTAGTGGGGTCAATTACACACCCACACCTCACACTTTCGGTTACTCTTCTTTTCCTTTATTTGCATATATACGTTTTAGTCACATTTATTGTAATCAATTATGAGGACTGTTACAGATAATGAAAGATACGTTTTCTGTTTTTGCTTTCTCTTGCTCTAATATGGTATCAGATGTAATACTCTGAGCTCATCCTCTCCTCCAATGGCTCGTGGAGGTAAAAACACCAATTCCAACTCTTCTACCTCCTCAACATCCCATGTTTTTTCTTCTCCCATGGATGATTCTGGGAGTCCCTTTTATCTTCAGAATGGTGATCACCCTGGTCTCATTCTTGTTGCTCACTCTCTTGATGGTCCGAATTACAATTCTTGGAGCAGAGCTATGCTAATTGCTCTCACCGCCAAGAACAAGGCGTGTCTCATAGACGGTAGCATTCCTAGTCCCGATTCCTCTGACATGTTGTTTCCTGCTTGGAATCGATGCAACTCGATGGTGATCTCTTGGCTCCTTAATTCCATTACCAAGGAGATTGCTGATAGTTTAATGTACTTCTCCACCGCCTCTGACTTGTGGGCTGATCTTCGCACACGCTTCCACCAAGCAAATGGACCACGTATATTCCAACTGAAACAGCAAATATCATCACTTCACCAGGGAGCTCTGGATATCAATTCCTACTACACTAAGTTGAAAATACTTTGGGATGAACTCCAAGATCATACTCCGAATTTTCCTTGCACATGTGGTGGCCTTCGCACTCTTTCTGATTCCATACAAAGGGACTATGCTATGCAATTTTTAATGGGCTTGAATGACTCTTTTTCATCTATACGCGCTCAGATTCTTTTGATGGAGCCATTGCCTTCTTTGTCCCGTGTTTTCTCACTGGTTCTGCAGGAAGAAAGGCAACGACAAATCTCCACCTCTGTCCTTCCTTCATTTGATGCTCCTCTGGCTAATTCGATCTCTGGTGGTTCTTCACAAGCTGCACCGGTTCCTACTTCCATGGCTGCCGCCGTCTCCACTCAACGGCGTCCTCGTCCTCTTTGTTCGCACTGTCAGCAACTTGGGCACACCAGAGACAAGTGCTTCAAACTACATGGGTTTCCTCCGGGCTACAAACCTAGAGGCCCACGCCCTCATCCTGGCCCATCTCCCACTCAGGCCCACATAAACCTTGCCACCTCACAACCCAACTCACCACATGGCTCCCAATCCCTTTCATCCAGTCAGTTCGATCAACTACTCTCCCTTCTTCAGACTTGTCCAAAACCCACCGCCACCGCATATGCCTCTGACCCACCGTCAGCCACCTCTGCTCCTACAAATCCCTTGATCGCAAGCTTCAGTGGTAAGTTTCCCCTTCCTTTATCTTCATCTTCGTGGGTGATTGACACTGGTGCTACTCACCATGTCACTTTCACTCCATCTCTGTTTTCAGATACATCTTCTTCTTCTTCTGGTTCTATATCTCTTCCAAATGGTTCCCATATTTCTATTTCTTATGTTGGAACCGTTCCTCTTTCCCCTTCCATTGTTTTACATAATGCTCTTTTCGTTCCATCTTTTTCCCTCAATCTTATTTCTGTTAGTGCTCTCACACGGGATTCTAACATTGTCACTATTTTCTCCAATTCCTTTTGTCTTCTCCAGGATGCTACAACTCACAAGGTGATTGGGATTGCTAGGCGCACGGGTGACCTTTACATTTTTGATTCTTCCAATTTTTTCCCTATTTCTCATGTTCCCCATCCCCTTTGTTCTTCTGTTGTTTCCCCATCTTCTGTAGTATGGCACTCTCGGCTAGGCCATCCTTCCCCTTCCCTTTTAAGTTCAATGAAGAATGTTTTACAATTTGCTGATAGTGTCTCTGATCAGTCACCATGTACTGTCTGTCCTTTAGCAAAACAAAAAAAATTACCTTTCATTTTGAATCCTAAAATATCTTCATCTGCTTTTACTTTAATACACTGTGACATTTGGGGACCATTTACTCCAATTTCTGTTTCTGGTGACAAATATTTTTTAACAATTGTTGATGATGCCACACGTTTTACATGGGTTTTTCCTCTCAAGCACAAATCTGATTTTACTACAATTTTCCCTTCATTTTACACTTTGATCTTCACTCAATATTCCACTGCCATAAAATCAATTAGATGTGACAATGCCCCTGAATTCCACCTTCCTCATTTCTATTCATCGAAAGGTATCCAATTATTTCATTCCTGTGTGGAGCGTCCTCAACAAAATTCAGTTGTTGAACGCAAACACCAACATATCCTAAATGTTGCCCGCGCACTGCATTTCCAATCACACATTCCATTAGCCTACTGGACAGACCGTGTTCTTACTGCAGTATACCTCATTAATCGCATTCCCTCACCCCTCCTTCATCATAAGACACCTTTTGAGCTTCTTACTCACACACTTCCTTCCTATTCACATCTTCGAACCTTTGGTTGTCTATGTTTCTATTCTACTTTGTCTCGAAATAGACACAAGTTCTCTCCTCGTTCCTCACCAGCTATTTTCATAGGGTATCCACCTGGATACAAAGCATATAAGCTCCTTGATCTCAATTCCAATCGGATAGTCATTTCTAGGGATGTTGTCTTCCATGAGTCTATATTTCCTTTCTCTTCCTCTGCTTCTTTGTCTACTCCTTTCACCTCTTTACCATCTTCATCAACCTCTCCACCTCCAACCACTACCACTGAAGCTCCTGATCAAACTATGACCAAACCTGTCCGTTCAAAAAGGCAGCCATCCCACCTCTCAGATTATATATGTTCCACATCTACTATGCATCCCATTTCTGCCCACTTGTCCTATTCCAAATTATCCCCTCCCCATCTTGCCTTTATACATGCTCTTTCTTCACACTTTGAGCCTTCTTCCTATGCTGAAGCCTCCCAACTCTCTGAGTGGTCAGCTGCTATGGATACTGAAATTTCTGCTCTTGAAAAGAATCATACTTGGTCTGTTGTTTCATTACCTGAAGGTAAGAACCCAGTTGGTTGTAAATGGGTTTATCGAGTTAAATACCATAGTGATGGGTCTCTTGAGCGCTATAATGCCAGACTTGTGGCCAAAGGTTTTACTCAACAAGAAGGATTGGACTTCATGGAAACTTTCTCTCCAGTTGCCAAAATTACATCAGTTCGTATGATGCTTGCCCTTGCTGCAATCAATCATTGGCATCTAATCCAATTAGATGTCAATAATGCTTTTTTACATGGTGAATTATCTGAAAAAGTCTACATGGTTTTACCTCCTGGATATCCCAAACAGGGGGAGTTTTTGCCACCAAATGCTGTTTGCAAGCTCCACAAATCTTTGTATGGTCTAAAGCAAGCCTCACGCCAATGGTATGCCAAGTTCTCCTCCACACTTTCATCTCTTGGCTTTTCTCATTCTCAGGCTGATCATTCCCTCTTCACCAAGTCTTCTGGTGCTACTTTCATAGCTATCCTAGTATATGTAGATGACATACTGGTAGCTTCTAACAATATAAATCAGATTCATCATCTCACATCCATACTGGACAGCAGGTTCAAATTAAAAAATCTGGGTCCCTTAAAGTATTTTTTGGGTATAGAAGTTGCTCGATCTTCTGTTGGAATCTCTATTTGTCAAAGACAATATACTATGCAAATCTTGAGTGATGCTGGCTACCTTGGCTGTAAACCAAAGTCCACACCCATGGAGCCTAATCTTAAGCTCTCATCCCATACTGGTGATCTTCTCCCTGATGCCACCTTATATAGAAGGTTGATTGGCCGATTACTATACTTAACCATCACAAGACCAGATATTTGTTATGCTGTAAACCATCTCAGTCAATTCATGGCTGCCCCAAGAGTCCCTCATCTACTTGCTGTTCAGAGAATTCTTGCTTACTTAAAAGGTACTGTTGGACAAGGTCTACTTTTCTCAGCTTCTTCCAGCATTCAATTAAATGCTTTCTCTGATTCTGATTGGGCCTCTTGCCCCGATTCTCGCAAATCCATTTCTGGTTTTTGTGTTTTCTTGGGTACTTCTCTAATTAGTTGGAAATCCAAGAAACAATCTACTGTTTCCAGGTCCTCAGCTGAGGCTGAATATCGTTCCATGGCTCATGCTTCTTGTGAACTCACTTGGCTATTTTCATTGCTTAAGGATTTTCATGTCTCTCACCCTGCTGCTGCTCATCTATTCTGTGATAACACTGCTGCTCTTCACATAGCTGCCAATCCTGTTTTTCATGAGAGGACAAAACACATTGAGATTGATTGTCACTTGGTCAGAGAACAAATCATCAAAGGCTGTCTTCAGACTTTTCCTATTGCGTCTACACATCAATTGGCTGACATTTTCACTAAGGCCCTTCATCCAAATCAGTTCTCTTCTCTTCTTTCCAAGATGGGAGTGCATAACATCCACTCTCCATCTTGAGGGGGAGTTTTAGTATATATATATTTTTATATTTTTTATTGTTTTCTGTTGTAGCTTGCAGAACTACTTGCACCATGTATCTTTTAGCCTTTCTGTTAGGATTCTGTAGTGGGGTCAATTACACACCCACACCTCACACTTTCGGTTACTCTTCTTTTCCTTTATTTGCATATATACGTTTTAGTCACATTTATTGTAATCAATTATGAGGACTGTTACAGATAATGAAAGATACGTTTTCTGTTTTTGCTTTCTCTTGCTCTAATATTACCCTTATTCCTTTCCGTGACAAAGCAATAACCCCAAGCATATGGCCCATCTGGGGAACTATTCGCTCCTCCTGTAAGACATCAAACCTAGCCATGTCTTATAACATGAGGCATACAAAATTGAGGACAAATAATAAGGTGTAGTTATTTAATCAAGCTGGATATATTAAGATAGACAGTTGCAATCAAGTATTGTTAAGGCACTAATTAAAAAAAAATAAACATCATTTTTAGTCCCTGGCAATATCCACGAAGTCTTTTTTAGTCACTGACAATAAAAAGGACCATAAAATTACAAAAAAGGGCCACGCTAGTTCTTTTTAGTCCTTTTTAGTCCGATTTGTGGCCCCTTTTTTTGTAATTTTATGGACCAATTTGGTCCTTTTTTATTGCCAGCGACTAAAAAGGACTTCGTTGATATTGTCAGAGATCAAAAAAGGTGTTTACTCTTAAAAATATCATAATATAAGTAAATTTTTTATATTTAGGTTACTCACTAACTTTAAATATATACTAATTTTATAAAACTTCAATTGTATTGAGAACTCAAACCTTTTTTTTATGTAATTATAACTATTCTATAAAAAAGAAATACTTATAAATTAACCATCATTAGCAAGACACTTTTTTTTTTTTATTTCTTTTGCTGATAGAAAGACCCATTTAATTAATATATAAATAAGTAGTGATGATTAACCTGTGGTCTCGTGAGAGGTTTGGGCCAAGAAAGCTGCAATCTCCCTCTTACGAGTGTTAAAATCTCCAGTGTTGCCAAACCCACCGTATGATCTAGCTGCAGTGAGGAAAGCATTGTAGGTGTAGAAACCCTTTCCCTCACATGCCCCATCGTTTCTGTGTTTCAGCAATTGCTCAAATTGAGAAGCACTTATGACATTGCCAACATCATCTGCTGAAGTTTCCAGCACTATGAAAGCTAATGTAAAGGCAAAGATAAAGCGTAAATTCATGTTTGGTTTTGTTTTATGCTATGATGACTGAAAGTGTGTACATGTAGGTAAGACTAATAAGAAATATATATAGTGGCTAGTAGTGACCATGGTCTCACTCATGGTTTGCTTTTCGCTTAACTCCCGTTATCTATTTTCTCTCTCGAGTGAAGATATTTTTACTACCAAATTTTTTTACTACCAACTTACTACCTAACTAATCATCATTGGATCAAAGAGAGAGAATGTTAAAAAGTTTTTGAAAAAAGAGAAAATGTTGATCCAATGGTGATTAGATATATAGTAAGTTGGTAGTAAAAAAATTTGGTAGTAAGAATATCCCTCCTCTTCTCTCTTAATTATCCAAAATAATTGATTGAATATCTTTATTCAGTTAGAAAAGAGGAAAACGAGACAAGAAAAAGAGGATAACATGTTTGATTTCTTGATGAATAATTGGTGATGAGAATCTCCTGCCTTGTTTTTGTTAGGCATAGGAAAATGAGACAAGAAAAAGAGGATAACACATTTGATTTCTTGATGAATAATTAGCGATAAGCAACTCTGACTTGTTTTTGTAAGCCGGGTCCCGGAGAAGCTCGTGGCGAGAGACCACCACGAATGGATTAAGCTATATCAATCGTAGTAAGTTCGACACCACATCTCAACCCAAAATTTTAAGGCATTGGGTACATGAGTCCTTCCACTTATATATTCTTCACTTGACCCATTATCAACCAATATGAGACTCATCACACTTAAATATCTCAACAATTTTGCGGGTACAAACTAGCTAGCTTGTTTGATTTTATCTTTGGCCTCCACGAGTACATCGAATGTATAGCTTTTCTACGCGTTTGATTTTTGGTCATATATAACATTGGATTTCTTACCAATATAACGTAAATCCATGTTTAACTCCCTTAGGGAGCGTTTGATAGAGGATATATATTTTTTTTATTGGGAAAACATAATTAATGGAAATATGGTAGGAAAGTAAGTTAGATAAAAAAGTTTAAGAAATATGTTTGGTTCACCGAAATTTTACCAGAGAAATTTATTTAAATTTGTAAACTCTATGTTTGGTTGAATATAAAATAATGATGGAAAAATTGGTTGAATTGACCAAAATACCCATGTTAACAATATTTTTTTAAAAAACTACTGTCTAAACGTGAGAGTCCAACATCAATAACTTGGTTTCCTTAAATACCACTTTTCCGCCTATCCTAAAATACCACACTCAAAGTGGTATTTGCGAATAATTAGTTTCACCAAAAAAAGCAACGCATATCTAATTGCCTAGGCTTCCTATTTTGCTGATTTTTTTTTTCCAAAACTTGAACCAAACGTGATCTTTTTCAATACCCACCCATATTTTCCCATCAAACTCAAATGAAAGCCTATACCAAACAACCCTAAGGGGGCGTTTGGTTGAGGAGAATTTTTTTGAATATTAAGGAAATGTAATTGTTAGGAAAATGGTTGGAAAATGAGTTTGGTAGGAAAATGTAAAATTCGGCTCCTTTACGGAAGATTTAAGATAAGAGATGGAAGACATGAACAAAAAATGGACTGAATGCCAAGTGCCCTTCGATTCGGGGGTTGCCACTATAGCCGAACATGGAAGAAAGATCATTTATACCGATACTGACAAGATACCTTGCTTCTCTCATGTTATAATCCTCTAGCCGCTGAGCTCCCGGACATATTGATATTCCCCTTTTTTCATTTTAATTTTTGGCAGGGGACCTTGCAGGAATGATTTGGAAGATCCAAAGCCAAAAATAGTGGTCTTAAGTGTTTTAATTTTTTCTCAGGAGCTAATTGATGTTGGAAGATAGAGTGACTAAAAATAAAAGAATCAATCGCCATTTGCGAACCCGCTGTAGCAATTCCAAAACCCTTTGCCATGAGTCACGATTAAAAAATGCTACTAGTCTACAACTCAAACCACTCAAACCAAAGGACTTGCTATGATAAGTGAGTAAAAACATATTCTAAAATTGGGAAAAGTATTTGTGAAGTTAATACAGGTAAGTTATTTGTATTTATTCTCAAAACGATGTCGTTTTGGTATTAAAATCTTAAAAAATTATAAATATAAAGACTATTATAACCCTGAAATAAATTAAAATTACAAAAATACCATGATTTTCGATTCAAAATGACGTCGTATTGGGCTTACTGCAGATAATTTATCTGTATTAACCGCAGAAAAAGTGAACCCTCTAAAATTATTACAAATTCAAATTTTAATTATATTCCTTTTTAGTACATCAGATTTTTTTTCTGTGTTACATAATATCTTTTATTTAACATTATTTGTAAATTGTTTTTTATAAATTTTATCTTAATATCTTTTTTAATTGAGAAATTATTATTTCCTTATGATCGGATCAATACTATCTGGGCTGGCCAATATGTATCGGGCCTAATCACACATGGTTGATGAGAGAAGACTTGGGATTGAGTTATCTAGTTCTTGGGTTCTTGGGCGGTTGATAGTTGATAATTGAGGGATTGATATGATTCTCCTTTGGCGTGATGCCTCTGACTGGGGTGGATACCTACAATGACACTTTGATGCTCAAATCAGTATCAAAGCTAGGTTTATGTTGTATTCTTACTGAATTATATAGTGATATCTGGGTATGCACCCTTTGTTTATATAGTAAATCTGATGCCGCCTTTGGTAGGCGGTGTGTCTTTTGCTTGGCTGTTTGTGGGCTGCAGGTTTAGCTGGTGCCTTTCTGGCCTTACCTCTATATGTCAAGCTATCTTCGTAGAATGGTGGCGAGCTGGAGCTGTCCTTTGTATATAAGTTCTGTAGCACGGTGGCTCCTTATTGATTACCTCCTTAACTCTGAAGTCATGTTAGAGGCCGTACGTTTAGGCGCGATGAAATTATCGCTCCTCCTAATTCTTTATGCGCGATGGAGATATCGCGCATTGTTGGAGCCCTATGTGTTTGGACCTTAATCTTTGGGTTTTGGCCCTTGGTAGACCTATTGTATTTTATCCAAATCACCTTAAATATTTTTCAAGATATTACTAAATAATCTTAAATGAAAACAAATTATTTTAGAGTGAAAAAATTACTTCATCTAGCTACTAGTACAATGAAGAAAGCAAGATTATGAAATGGAAAATATAAATCAATTTTAAAAAATTATTAAGAATTAATTAGAGATCTAGCAATCATTCATTAAGTATCATACAATAAGAAACGTGGGAAGTAGGTAGGAAACAATAGAGTTTTAAGAGGAACTCTAATTAGATACGTAAGAGAATTATGTGCCTATATTTTTTTAGTTACATTAGCTATGGCATAATATTAATATAATGATAAAATTGCACGTCTATTAAGATAAGGGGCATGAGGCAAGAGTCTTGACGTGGACGAGCTACCAGTGTCTGCAATATTAATAATTCGAGCTTAAAAACAAAAAAAAAACCTCATACAAAGAGAAGAACGCTTAATATTCAGAGCGTGTTTGGTGCATAGCATATGATAAGGCCTGATAGTATAAATATTGATTAAATTTTAATACTATCCAACGTTTGGTATGGTATTGTATAAGATAATATCTTTCAATATTTTAAAAATTAATATATTAAAAATAATTATTTTAATATATAAATATTGAAATAATATATTAGTTCTTGGGAATTGTACTTGTAAGCAATATTAATCCCTTATTAGGCATAATTCATCACTCCTAGACTTGATTAAGTTATACACATTTTGATGAATAAAAGAATCTGCTATATAAGCTTATACTATACGATGGTCATATCAAACAACTACAAATATCATGATATATAGTATAAGCTTATACTATCAGATCTTATAC
Source organism: Gastrolobium villosum (assembly GCA_032173675.1). Lineage (NCBI taxonomy): Eukaryota > Viridiplantae > Streptophyta > Magnoliopsida > Fabales > Fabaceae > Gastrolobium > Gastrolobium villosum. Next base: position 69,179 of record JAVKPL010009931.1, read on the forward strand.
ATCATATTCAGCTCTCGTACTTAAAAAGTGTGAGAAGTCATGTAGAAAAAGAAAATGTTATCCACCGCTTGGAATTAGTGAGAAATACGTTAAAAGAGACTTTTGGCTTTTATTCGGGAAATCTGGAACCTTGGAAGTTTTCTCATGCCCTATCCTACACGGTATGCAAGCCAGAATTTAAGGAGAAAACGCGGCTGCTAATTTGAGGCTACATCCTAAAGGTGATGAGAGATATTATTACTATTAAAATTTTTTACTATTAACTCACTATTTATCTAATCATCATTAGATTAACATTTTCTTTTTTCAAAAATTTTTTAACATTCTCTCTCTTTGATCCAATGGTGATTAGATAGGTAGTAAGTTAGTAGTAAAAATTTTTGGTAGTAAGAATATCTTCCATCTCTAAAAGCTTACGTGGTCTACATGTCACTTCTGGTACAAAGATAGACCTAGCTTAACCACAATATTATTATTATTGTTGTTATTGGGTGTACGTGGACTCCATTAAAAAACTTAAAATCTTATTTTATTAACGGAATTAACATGTGATTTTACTTAGTAATTAACTCCGAGGAATGACACATTTAGTAAGCGGATTATGTTCAAATAAATGGATGGTTCAATTAAGGGATCAGTCTCGTTTAATAAATAGACGGAGACATCGATCCCTGTGGAAAAAAAAATACTAAAAGGAGTTGTTCTCATGCCCTTATTAAATGTTCAAAACACGAAAGACCCAATTCTCAAGAGCCTAATAGCCAACAAATCTTAACTCTTTACTATATGGTTGATATAAAGTCTAATGGTATAAGATTTGATAGTATAAAATTTGATTAAATTTTAATATTATTCAGCATGTAGTATGATATTGTATAAGATAATATCCTCCAATATTTTTAAAATTAATATTTAAAAAAAATTATTTTAATATTTTAATATTGAAATGATATATTAGTTCTTGAGAATTGTACTTGTAAACAATATTAATACATCAAACTCTTAACAGGCATAATCTCATCCTCTTAGGCCTGATTAAGTTATACATTATTTTAATGTATTAAGGGCCTGATTGGTGTGATGTATAAGACTTAATAGTATAAGCTTATACTATACGTTATGACATTTTCAGTTGTTTGGTGTGATCATCGTATAGTATAAGCTTATACAGCAGAACCCCTTAATACATCAAAATGATGTATAGCTTAATCAAGCCTAAGGGAGTGGGATTAGACCTTATAAGGGGTTGATGTATCAAATAAGTACAATTCTCAAGAACTAATATATCATTTCAATATTAATATATTAAAATAATTTTTTTTAATATATTGACTTTTAAAAATATTGGAGGATATTATCTTATACAATATCATACCAAACACTGGATAGTATTAAAATTTAATCAGGTCTTATACTATCAGACCTTATCCTATACTATGCACCAAACATGCCCTAAGGGGTTCTTCTGTATAAGCTTATACTATACGACGGTCAGACCAAACAACTGAAAATGTAATAACATATAGTATAAGCTTATACTATCAAGCCTTATACATCACACCAAACAGGCCCTTAGAACCAAAGAGTTGTTTCAATTAACAAATGGTGGTATAAATTAATTGTTATATATATATATATATAAATATATGGGTCAGGATCATTTTACACCAGTGTAAGTTACACTCCCAATCTTGTCCATTGATCCTACTTATATCTAAGGGCTCAAATTTTTTAGTAATGTGAGTCACTGGATACAAGTGGATCAATGGTCAAGATTGAGTGTAAGACTTCTAACTCTTACACCGGTATAAGAATATCCTGCCACTATATATATATATATAGGGATAACTTATTTTTCCTATCATTTTTTCAGTCTACCTTTGCCTAGAGTTGGCAATTCGTGTCAACACGACCCGACCCGAATTTCACACGACACGAAAAACCTCAACCCGATTAATTATTTGTATCAAAATTCTCAACCCGAACACGACCCGTTTATTTTACGGGTTGACACGACACGAATAACCTTATAATGTAAACATGACCCATTATTATACATGTTAACACAACACGACCTGACCCGACCCAAGTTTTAGAATGCTCACATTCAAAACCTGTATTTAGGCACTGATTTTACATCCAATAAAAGCACATACATCTGACATTAAAAAAAATATCCAGTAATCTACCCAAAAAAAAAAAATATCCAACAAAATTGTATCAAAGGTGCTGCAAAAAACAAGTTTGGGAGTAACATATTTCTCCATAATTTCAATATCACTTGTTAGCGAAAACAAGTTTAGCAGTCACATATAAAACAAAATTACATCCAACAAAATATGTAACAACTTTAGCAAAACACTTCTCCATAATTTCAATATGACTTGTATCATCAGTCTTTAACATTCAAAATCAGCAAAGAAGTGTCTTCCATTACAAATACCCACTCCATCAAATGTGCTGCCAAAATTTCAAAATCAACAAGTGTCTTCCATTACAGCCAAGGATTTAACAAGTGCTTTCTTTTCCATCATCTGTACAAAATGTTGCAATCTATGAATTGATTTTTTCAATCAACCAAGTTCAGAAGCTATTAATCAAACATAACAATAAAAGTGAACTAAAAAAATGAAAATTACCTTCTTTAATTTGCAATCATTGAATAGTTGAGAAACTACTGTGAGAAGAATGGTCAAATGTTGAATAAAAATTTCTTCCATGACTTCTTTTATTAATTCTTCAAAAGCTACAGTTGAATGCTCTGCAAAAGTAAAATAATTGAATTAATTAAAATCTATTAGAGAACTAACTCATCAAATGATGGAAGCTACAAAAAATTACCTTGTTCTCCATACAACCAATCTCTGGTGCAAACTAAAGCTCCACTGTATCAGGTTTGAGTGCCTCCTCCCCCAACACTAAAAGCACTTTCAGAAGCAACACTAGAAATAGGTATCGAAAATATATCTCTAGCCATTGCCGCAACCTCCGGATACCTAAATTGGTTAGCCTCCCAATGTTTTAATACATTCAACTCAGCTTTTCTTCAAACCTTTGATCCTCTAAATATAATTGAAGCTGTGACTTTTGGGGCACAATCACACTTCATTAAAATTATCAAATTCCTAACAATATAATCAAACAACGAAAATTAATAAATACACACAAGGTCAAATTAACTTTACAGGACAAGTATAATCAAATGAACTTACACTCAAAACATTATTAGATATGTTAGAAAATGAGGTTTGATGTGCTATCCCACCATCTCCAACCTTGGTTGATGAAGAACTTGTTGAATAGTTTCTGATTCCATCAATTGCATACTCACTAAACAAAGAATTCAGCTTGTTCTTGACCTTTGTTAATTCATTTATCCCATCAGCACCATACAATTTATTATAACACCATTCAATTAAACTCGGCTTATATCTCGGATCCAAAATAATAGCTGTAGCTAAAATCATGCCAATATTTCTCAAACTTAGTAAACATCTTTCCTGCCATATTCACAACATAGGCATCATCACTCTTCAATCCATCTTGTAGTGTCAAATGTGCTGTAAAAACGTAAGGAAATTAGAGGTTTGAGGTTGGATACTTGGTTCAAGAGAAGACAAAAGTGATATCATTAAAAACAGACAAGAAATTATTGATCTTTTCAATTTTATCCCATTCATCTCTAGATGAACAATGTTTGTAATTGGAATCACTTAGCTCAAGATGTAAAAAGGCACGTTCATAGAAAAGTGCACTATCAAGCATGAGAAATGTAGAATTCCACTTAGTTGGGATGTCTTGCCTCAAACCTCTTTTAGACCCAAGAGAACTATGACCAACACAATCCAAAAACTTTTGTTTCCTTGCTTGTGATCCCTTCACATATTTGATACTTTCTCTGACTTTTACCACAAATTCATCAACTTTTTTCAATACTTCCTGAACTATCAAATTTAAAATATGAGCACAACATCTCAAGTGAAAGAACTCACCATAACCTAGAAGTTCTCTCCTACCAATAATTGGTCTCTCAAAATTTGAACACAAACATCATTTGCAGAAGCATTATTCATTGTAATTGAAAAAACCTTCGTTTCTAAACCCCAATCCTTCAAAAACATGTGTATTTTTTCAGCCAATGAGATTCCATTATGGGGAGGTGGCATAAATCCAAAATTCAGAACTCTTTTTTGCAAATGACAATTCTTGTCAACAAAATATACAGTAAAACATATATATCCATAAGTGGTTAGAGAAGTCCACAAAACAGATGTCAAACAAACTCTACTTGAATTCTCATTTAACGTATCCAGTAATCTATCTTTCTCCCTCTTATATAATTTAAGGCAATCAACCTTAAAAGTATTTCTAGTAACAATATTCAAATCTGCACGTAAATAAAGAAGAACAGCTCTAATGCCTGGCCACTCAATAAATTGAAAAGGCAAATCATGCACAATAATTGCAGATATCAACAACTCCTTAAATTTCTCATGATCAAATTTAGAGCTTAGACTTGAGGAGTTATTATTTTGACTTAAAAGCATCATTTGCCCAACATCTCTACTATCAGCCAGGTGTAATGATGCACAATACTTACATTTAGCCTGACTTTTACCACCTTCTTCTTTTGCTTGAATAAGTTCAAAGTGAGTCCAAACTGGTGATATTAACTTCCTCTTCTTCTTTGCTGGCTTATCAATGTCTGCTAACCCAGTTGTACCTTCATCCTCATCAATTGGAAGTAAAATATCAATCTCCTCATCCAGCTTTGCATTGCTGTTTTGTGATTCGGAATCCATTTATATGCACACAAAATTAATCATATTAAAGGTTTTAAATGGGACAGCGCCACAATATTAACAAATATATATATTCCTTAAGATAACTAGAGATTCGAAATCCATCCATCTAAAGAGCAGAATATTATTTTTTTGGTAAAAAAAGAGCATCATATTAACAAATATACATGTGTACTGATTGCAGAATTTTTGGCTTCGTTTAGGCTTAAAATATAAATTAATTGTAGCATATTTAATCACAATAAAGATTAAAAAACCAAGCATTAAACAAGAACACAGGGATCATGCACCATTAGACATTTAATCAAACACATAATATGCTTCATACAGCTGGGAACCAACAATTGCAGAAAAATGTACCATCGTATTTGAAAGTACTTCCAAAAGTTGGATCACAGTCTCACTCTTACAAAACCAAAACTGTTTGCTAGTAGCGAGCTCGCATATTGAATAATGTTATACACGTGTCTACATATTTGTTGAATAAGTTCTTTCCTATTATCAATTAATTTTTTATAGCACTTATCGCTATTACTATTCCGATAATTTCTGCATTTGGCATAATAAGCCTCTAGGACTAGATGTTAGGAATATCTATTTCCAAATGAATATTTTATTTTTACTATTCCGATAATAAAACTTGCCTTTTTAAAGTGCAATGCTATACAACTATACTAGAACGTAATTAGAATTTTTATAGACTCAGTCACTGATCATTCACTTGCATTCATAATTTAAATAAATGAAAAAAATCGTTTATCAAAAAAAATAAAATGAAAAAAATAAAAGGAAAGTCTACTAAGTGTAGCACTGAACCACTCAAATCCTGGAGTCGTTTTCTTTTTCTTTTTTAAGTTGAATTTTTTCAAATTATGGAGCTTTACTTGCATGGACCCAATGCTTAGGATAGGCATACATTCAACTGTATACAGATCCTACGGTGATTTCACATGAAATTTATTTTATTTATTATTTTTTTGCAAACACATGAAATGTATTTTAAATAAATCCAAACAGATTTCATGGAAAATAAAAATAAAACAAAATATCAAAAACAAAAGGAAAAGCAAAGGGGCACCTGATAAGTGATAAGACGAGACAGTGACCAAAGTGTCACACTTGGACAAAAAAATAACCGCTACGCCAACAGTAAATTTTGTCAAAATGTCACGCGGCATAATTCGCGAATTATGTATGTAAGTAATTCGTTACACAGTGTAGCGAAATATGTCACGTCAGGACGCACAGAACCAAAAATGCCACATGTCAAATTTTGAGAAATTCGCTACATAGGGTAGCGAATTTCTCAAAATTTGACATGTGGCATTTTTGGTTCTGACGTGATATATTTCGCTACACTGTGTAACGAATTACTTGCATGCATAATTCGCTACACTGTGTAGCGAATTATGTCGCGTGACATTTTAGCAAAATTTACTGTTGGCATGACAGTCTGGTAATTTTTTTTATCCAAACGAGACAAAGTGGTCACCGTCCCTGATAAGACAATCTCACACACCAGAGTGTTGAAACAACCTAGATGATAGTGAAAAGTGTTGAGGAGGAGAAGTTATTCCATGGGCCAGTCCCACAAAATTTATAAATGCTCCCTCTCACATGAAAGAAAAAAATATATATATAGAGATAAAATGGTCAATTGTTTTTTTTAATTGTGAGTGGGACCTGGAAAAAAATTATATGGGCCAAGCTCATAAGCTTTTTTTTTCTGTTGAGGAGATGATGAATCCCCTTGTCACAGGAGCATTTATTGCGACACACAAAGATAAATTTTTTTTGAATATCAAGTCAAATCAAAAAGGGAAAAACTCTGTCACGGTGAGAGAACCAAATGACTTACAGGTGGCTGGGTGGTAAACCACATCTAACATCCCGGGCGCTGACGAGAGTGGAGAGTGATTGCCGGTGCTAGAGGGCATGGACAAGGAGCGGCTCCTGGCAGGCTTCCAGCGACGGGGTACAAGAATGAATCGAATCAATACACGAAAGAGAGGGATTCAGGAGACTGTGCTGGTATGAGACAATACAGTTGAGAATGACTTATAAGAATTAACTGGTTCTACCTATACTAACAAGATGCATCTACTTTTCGGTAGCCCGGAACAGAAGAACTCCATAGTTAAGCGTGCTTGACTTGGGGCAATTTTGGGATGGGTGACGTCCTGAGAAGTTTTCCCGGGAAGTGTGCGAGTGAGAACAAAGCATGCTGAAAAGTCTCATGTTAGTGTGTGGGGACAGTCGTTGATCCTTGCAAGTTGTCAGGCGTTACGCCACCGGCACTTCTTTTTTGTAGAGTCGAAACTCAAAAGAGGAGTAGAAACTCGAAGAGAGTGAGAGAGGGTTGTCGACTACCACTGCTGAGTGAAAAGGGTTGTTTGAAACCCTAAGTGTAAGTTATTTGTTTTATACCACTCACTAAAATCACTATAATAACCTTATACAAAAACTATTTACGGGTCAGAGCGGATTAACGGGTTGACCTGAACCCGACACGAATTTCTTCGTGTCATTTTTCTTCAACTCGAACACGACCCGAACACAGTAAAACGAGTTGACCCAAACACGAAAATTTCGTGTTGGGTCTAGGTCAGGTTAGCGGGTCTTGCCGGGAATTGCCACCCCTACTTGCCTACCACCTCCAACACCGTTAGATCAGAATCTCAAGAAGAGAGAGAAAGAAAAATATTAGCTAAGATTCCGATCTAACGATGTTAGAGGGTGATAGGCAGAAAAAATTACCCCATATATATATATATATATATATATATATATATATATATATATGGGGAAGGATATTGTAACAACCAAGTTATGTTACTACCAATCAATTTCACCGTTAGATCGATTATATTGATCAAACGGTTATATTTATTTCTATCTTTGTATGGTTATGATTCCCCAAATTTAAAGTGAAAGCATTAAATATGGGAAATCATAACTATACAAAGATGGAAATAAATAAAAAATATTAAATTTGGGAAATCATGACCATACAAAGATGAAAAAAAATATAACCGTTGGATCAACATAAGCGATCTAACGGTGAGATTGATTGGTAGTAACATGGTAGTAACACAACTTGGTTGTTACAATATCATTCCCCTATATATATATATATATATATATATATATATATATATATATATATATATATATAAGTTTAACATTTATCGTTTTAAAGGACACTACTTGTGTCCTTCTAGTATCTTCACACTATATCTTACTAATAAGACATAGTTATAATATGAAAAGTTATTTTTTTTTTCATTTTCTATATCAACTGATGTAATTGAGGAGAGAGAAAAAAAGTAACTTTTCATATTATAATTATGTCTTACCGGTTAAATATAGTGTAAACCTACTTAAAGGACACAAGTTATGTCCTTTAAAAAGACACACTTTTAAAGGACACACTTTTTCCGCTATTTATATTTCTTCTGTCATATTTTTTCCTGTGACTTCAAATGATATTATTTTATGGGAATTTCTTTTAATTCTAATTTATATTGGAGTTATATTAAACTTTATTAATATAAAAAATTTCTTTTGGGGTAACAAGTTTTATCTTCCATGACACAAGAAAATTAATAAGTTGATATTGATATCTATTTAATTACTTGTGCTTTTATATAATAAAATAATGATAAAAATATAATTAAATAAATTAAAAAGTATTTCTTCGTATTAATTATTGTGGACCCTTAATTTTAAATTTTTTTTTGTAAACTATTTCTTAATGTAATGATTTTTTAAAAATAACAAAGTATTTAATGTTTATATATATTTATTTATGTACCTTGATGAAACTAAGTAAAAAGAAAAACCTTTTCTGTTGTATATTATCAAAGAGAAAGATAAATCATTCGCACTCTTTTCCTTTCTCCGAAATATCAAACAAAACATTAGTAATGGGAGAAAATCTTTCATACAACTGTAGTAGATAATTCTTCCATTGAGCAACTGACATTTAGATAAAAAACATTTCTCTTTCCTATGTGTATAAATATCACAATCATCAATGAATTTCTATTGGCTGGTAGTACCAAACAAATGGTAAGACAGTAGTATATTAGATTTTTCCCAGTAATGGCACTAGAGGAAAGTATTACAAGGAAACTTGGATAACAAGTAAAGTTTGGCAAAATAGATTTTTACCAAGCTTTGTCCCTAGAGATATTCAAAATTTTATTTGGGTTTTCCAAAATGATCTCTTAAGATTGTGTTTAAAAGATGTATGATTTGACCCTCCGTAGGAGACATCTAGGTGTATTCTCTCGTCAACCGTGTTGAGATATATAAACTAAGGGTTTATCATTTATCATTTAACATGACCATAAAAATTTTTCTACACATAAAACATTTTGTGGGGCCCGCAGCAAAAAAAATAAAAAAACTCTGGCACGTAAAACGAATCTCTATAACATTACACAATCATTTTTCCTACAACATAACTCTTATAAAACCCATAAACTAATGGTTTTACAAGAGTTATGTTCTAGTAAAAGTGAATTGTGTTATGTTATAGAGATTCGTTTTGCGTGCCAGAGTTTTTTTTTTTTGCTGCGGACCCCATAAAATATTGTATGTGTAAGAAATTTTTTTTGGTCATGTGACATGATAGATGATAAACCCATAAACTAAACTCCACATTAGTTGGATGCACCACCCAAAAATCTAGCTCTAAGGATGGAAGTGCCCAAAGCCTTGTAAACTCCACATTAGTTGTTCATCTAACCAATGTGAGACTATATATCTCACAACGTCCCCTCACACGAGAGCCCATTGGGATTGAAGAGTGGATAATGCAACAGACGCAGTCTATATGTGCTAAGAAATTCCACAAGAAAAAATGGGGGGCGGCGAGGTTTTGATACCATGTAAAGAACATTGGGATACACCACCCGAAAAACTAGCTCTAAGGGTGGGAGTACCCAAAACCTTATAAATTCCACATTAGTTGTTCATCCAACTAATGTTGGACTATATATCTCAACAAACTGCCATTTTGGCTAATCAAATTTGTGTATTAATTGATCTCAGGCAATGCTATGGGTGCTTATATATATGTAGTTAGCATAATGATAACCATGAATTGTTGGTGCTATTACTTGATATCTTATACTTGGGTGACCAATTATTTGCTTATATATCGAAATAATGGAGTATTGACATATGGGGTCGGTGGTGGCAATGAGCTGGTGCTGGATAAGGCGATGGGAGAGGGGAATAGCGCGTTGTCATTTTGATTCCATGAGTCCGAGGAACTGGAAGTGAGTGTTGGCAAACGGGGCAGAAGACAGGAGAAGCCGTTGAAGTGAGACCTACTCTCTTGTCGCATTGATGGTTATGAAGTACCGACACTTCAGAAACCCCCTGATATGTCGTGTCCGAACTTCCCAAGACTCTCCGACACTTTAACGCGGGTAGAAACTAAAAAATAGGTTCAAAGGTTGCTTTGCGTTTTTAGTTCTAACTATTAGATTCGTTGGATTACTATTACCATTTTATTGAATCTAATATAAATATTTGTGATATCTTATGTTTTTTTACAAAATTAATGGGTATTATAAGTTTAGCTTTAATTTTTTGGTTAAGTTATTAAATATTTAATATAATATACGCAACATAAATTAAAAATATTATTCAATATCAACACATGTCATAACGAATCGAAATCTAACAGTTTTTAGAATTAACGTGTCGGAGTGTTGTGTCGTATTGTGTCCCGTGTCTCGTGTCGATATCGGTGCTACATAGATTGATGGCACTAGTAACCTATGATGCACGGACACTGACACGGGACACTGACACGGGACACGACACGACACGACATGACACGCCAACACGTTAATTCTAAAAAATGACATATTTCGACACGTTGGGACACGTTTTGATATTAAATAATATTTTTAATATATATAATATAATTTATATTTAATAGATATAACAGTTCATAATAAGTCATATAACCAATCAAATATTCAAATTTCATAACATAAATATAAACAAAAATAATTTTTCGTACCTTGCTAATTTTTCATGTCAATTTAATAACAGAAAAAAATTGATTTATAAATGATTTTTTTTATTTTTAGTTAATAAAATAAAATTAAGACTAAAAAAAAACGTGTCCGAGAGTTGACCACGTGTCGGAACGTGTCGGAGAGTTGACCACATGTCCCAAAATATTAACCGCGTGTCGGAGCGTGTCCGTATCGGACACATGTCCGACACACATAATTCACAAAAAAGAGCGAGTCCGTGTTTTAGAGCTACTAACCTATATTATACCGATATCGATATGGGATATTATACGATATGTTAATTCTAACAAATATTAGATCTTGATATGTTAAGATATATTTTGATATTATATAATGGGGAATGTTATATTTACAAATTTTTTGTTTACAAATTATTACTATGTCTGATAGGTCATATTTCAATCACGAGTGTATGAGCGGTCATACTCGGTGTAATTTGTAAAAAAAAAAGTTTGTAAACGGATCTTTCCCCTTATATAATATTTTTAATTTATGTAATGTATACTTATTTAATATTCAATAATTTAACAAAAAAATAAAACTAAACTTATAATACCTATCAATTTTGCAAAGAAAGAATAAGATGTAAATATTTACTATTATATTTCTCAATTTGAAAATCTTTTATACAGTCTAGTGAGATTTATTAGACATCTATTTTTAATTTTTATTATATCAATTTGGCAAAATATCGATTAATTTTTTCATGATATGTTATAAAATTTCAAATATTATATACATCGAAATGTATTAGAGTGTTGGAAAATGTTGGAAAATATCAAATAAGTGTCGGCGCAATATAACGATTATGTTTTAACTCATTGTCTCCCTAGCTTTTAGGCTTTTGCAGCTCTAATGTTGCAAGAATAATAAAGGCAAAAAAATTTAATTAATGTAATTTAATAAAAAAATTACGCATTTAATGCAGTTTGGGGGGATTTTCATATATAATGCAGCATGTAACGCCCCATTTGGGCGTCACATGTGACGCCCAAATGGGGCGTTACATGCTGCATTATTATAAATACCCCTTGTCCCTTTCATAATCCTCACTCATTCACATCTCTCTAACCTTTATCTAACCTCTCTCTAACGACGATTCCTAGCGAAGCTCTGCCGACTTAGAGGTAAGGTCCTAATACCTCTTATGTATATGTTTAAATTACGGTGGTAGTTACTAATGCATGTTAGGATTGATCATATATTAGAGACTGAGAATATTAGGATAGTCAATTAGAAACTTCATGCAATGCCATGAATGTTGTAATTTTACTTCCCTTTTTATGTTACGTAGTTATTATTATGAATATTTAATTATGCATTACGATTTTGCGTAGTAATTAGTAACTTAGAAAATAGTAGTAAGTATTCTGTAAGAATTATATTACTTTTGTCCAATGCTTTTTTATTATTTAATTACAAATAAATGATTGTACCACGTATTAACATTATTTCATTAATTTTGATAGCAGTAATAAAAATGACGTATATGCTTAAAATATCTGATAACAAATTATTTCATCGCTTAAATAAATTGTAAATAAAATGGGCCATTACATGTGATTAATTTAAATGTTATTTTATATTATATAGTTTAGGCTAATGGCTGAGTCATCATCATCATTTGGTTCTGCTTAGGATGTAGAGCCCACCGATCCGAGCATGTATATCATACCTGGGCCATACAGATGGGAGGTCCTCCGTAAGAGGACGCAAAAGGCTCATATTTCACAGCGGGTGTGGAATACCAAGCATGTACGAAGACTAAAGACGAGGCGTGGGAAGCCGTCTGGGGGGCCACCTACAGGCGCTATCCCAGAGGTCGTCGCGGACTACTTGACGCAGGCCGGATTCATACATGTCGCCCGGATGCGCCACATTCAGGTATGCATTTTACATTAATTTGTATTTATGTTATTATTCAATATCATTCATTATCACGCTCTAATTGCATAATTTATCACAGATCGATGCCCATTTGATTAGTGCTCTGGTCGAGAGGTGGAGACCAGAGACACACATTTTTCATATGACTCAGGGTGAGATGACGATCACCTTGCAAGATGTGGCAGGCATCTTGGGGTTGCCTACTGACGGGGATGTCGTCATTGGATCCACTTCTGAGAATTGGCCCGCTGTTTGTGGGGCTGTATTTGGCGTTGTTCCACAGCAAAATGAGTTCCATAATTCTGGCGACTTGCGTATATCATACTTAGATCGGTTATATACCCGGTGGACTGATCATGAAGGTAATCATGCTGTCGAGATATACTTCACAAAGGCGCATATCGCCAGGATGCTGGGTACTTGGTTGTTGGCGGACAAGTCTGGAGGCAGCAATTTCGGTTGTCGGCTAGTCCCGCTGCTTGGGGGATGATTTGATGATATCGGCCGATATAGCTGGGGATCTGCGGTTCTGTCACACCTGTTCAGGAATTTGTGTGAATTGACAGATGCCGAGCGTACTGACATGGGTGGTTGCCATATTCTCCTTCAAATCTGGGCATGGATACAATTCCTACCCATTGCTCCGCCGCTTCCTCCTCATCCAGAGCCGGGCACACATTATGGTTGTCGGTATGCTTAGTTAGACTATCTGTATACTTCTTCATTATGATTGCTGATGTATGTTTCTGATGACAGGTTTAATACAATAGCAAGATTTAAACCTCATGAGGTGACTCATTTGCAGGCGTGCTCGCAATCACAATTGCTTCTTGATGCTCCCTAATGAGGTGGTGCTTAAGTGCCATTTGGACATCCTTTTTTGTTGCAAATTCTTGATTGACAAATAACGCATCACCCAGTTGCCACGGAGCTTGAATTGAACCCGATCCTGAAACCGTACCATCAGTGCATGATTCTTGTTCGCTCCGATAACTCCAATCAATGTAGGAATAATGCGGAATTTCTTCCCAAAAAGGAATAACAGCTTCGTCACCTGCAACTGCGGATTATAACTTTTTAAAACAAACTTCTTAATTCAGGTATTAAAGCAATATTCTATTCAGCTATTTACAACTTATTTCAATTACCTTCATGGGGAATACCTAACGGGGCAGACGCAACGTCATTCAACTGCGGCATTTGCGCGACGACTGGTTGATTGAATATTGAGATTTGAGACGCAGCCATTTCACAAGGTTTATCTCCTTCTGAAGTACTAGCATCATTCGCTAGAATACGTTCTTCCATTGCCATATTTTCATCATCATCGTCGTCTTCTTCGTCATGCATTACCCAAGTCGGATCATTTTCATCTCCCTCAGAAAAGTTACCAACTGAAGACGCATGAGCGGCAGGCGAAGCTGGAAGACGGGGAAAATTTAAATCAACTGACCTCACCGGTAAGGGAAAATTCTCGGTTGCGGCGATGTCGACACACAACTCCAGAAAATCTATCCTTGATTGCTTGAAAAATTCTTCCATTGTCATCTCCACGTCTTCATCGTCAACAACTTTCAAACTAATGTATCTATCACTTTGCCATACCCTTGTCGTGATCTGAGTGATACATTGGTTGTCTTGAAGACTTAACTTCTGCCTAATTCTCTCATGCAGTTCGCCAATGCTTGCGTTGCGTTGGATATGTGTCGGCCTTTTTTCACCTTCAAATATGACACCTCGTCGACCTTCAACCATCCTACCATTGTAATATAACACAACACGAACAGAATCAGAATTTGAGCTCATATTTAAATAGAATAACAAATAAAATTCAAATACTAAATTAAAGATAAAGGAATTTTGGTGAAGAAGAGTGAGAGAAGAGGTGTGAATTGAATGGAGGGGGTGGGGGAATAAATAGAATGCACAATGTGACGCCCCTTTTGGGCGTCACATTGTGCATTAGATCTGTAGTTTTTTGATAAATAACATTAAATGCGTAATCATTTGATTTAAATGCATTATTTTAATTTTTTTGCCGAATAATAAATGTTACATTAAATTTTGTAGTTATATCTCAATTGTATATATTCTTTGGAATAGTCAGGTCACTGGGTTTTCTCATAAAAATAGCCGCATAGGTATGACACTAAATTCAGTCAACTGATATGATAATTAGTCAGCTCTGACCCAATAATCCCCTTCCGAAATCAAATTTTTATTCTTTTTGTAATTCGACATCCTAGAGCTCATATTACCACTTAAACTAAATCAAATAATTATACATTCGGGTTGAGAGATCACAACATTTGAGCTTGTGGGATACTCCAAACAAGGTTTAGAATATATTAAATGCCTCTGGTGCTATACTCTTAGGGGGCGTTTGGTTGAGGAGAAATTTTTTGAATACTAGAGAAATGTAATTGATAGGAAAATGGTTGGAAGGTGAGTTTGGTAGGAAAATGTCAAAAAAGTTGTTTGGTTAGAAAAAAAATTTACCGGGAAAATTAAGTGAATTTATAATGTCTATGTTTGGATGTAAGTAAAATATAGATAGGAAAGAAAGTTGGAAGTTACGAAAATAACCCCGTAATATTCTACCTAAACCTAAACCTATCACACTTCTGCGACGTCGTTTTCTTCAGCTCAGCGTTTGTATATTGAGGAGTAGAACATAAACAGAGCACAAACGCCAAATCAAAGGTACTGTGGTTTTTTTCGCTTGAAGTTTTTCAATTTGTTAACTTTTTCCAATTGGGTATCTGAATCTTGAACATGTTTTTCAATTTTGTTCAACTTTTCCCATCTGGGTGCGCGTGTTTGTGTGTGAGTGAAGAAGCTTCCTTCATATTTTTCCTACGATCCGGTCGCCGTCTTCAACCCACACAAGGAAAACAACGTCTGCAAGAAGAAATGAAATGGTCTACTCACCTAGCTGCTGACCACAGAAGAAGAAAATATCCTTTTTGAGAGGGTATAATGGTCTCCAACACTTTCTCTACACAGTCATTTAGCCGGTTTTCACAATAAATCCACCTCCAACAATTCTTTCTCAACAGTAACAAAACCTACCATTCGACGTGCAAATGGAAAATGCAATGAAAATAGAATAGCAGGGTATTTAGTGTGAATCTGTTCAACCAAACAACTGATTTCTGGATTCCTTCTTTCATTTGCATAGGAAAGTTTGAAAATCCCCTCAACCAAACACCACATTAGTGCTTCCTTTTTCTTTTTTTAGTGGATCACTAGCTTGATGGACAAGGAACAGAACAATTATATATAGTGCTATAATGTTTGCTTAATCTTACATTTATTAACAATAAATTAACATTAAACATTTGTCATTTTACCGCTATCCAAAAGGTGACAAGACTCATCTAAAGTAGTAGTGACAAAACGTATCAATAGGTCGTATTCGTATCATGTCAATTCTAATCCATGAGTTAAATTGTTCAACTAAAACACGACACATTTTTGTTCACAAGTCAAAAGTTGAAACTCGAACACGACCCACCGCAAGTCGCTGGTCACATGGGTTGATATGCAAAAATTGAAAATTTAATTTTTTCTAAAAAAGAAAGAAAAAAGAAAAGTGAATAAAATGTACGAGTTAACCCGTGACTAGCAATAAGGCATGATAAAATCACCAAAATTTCAACATTTTTCATACTTTTTGACAATTTTTTTTCCTGACATGACTATTTTTATAATTATTGTGGACTTCAATCAATTGTAAATTTCTTGTTTTGATAAAAATGAGCTAAGTCATGATCCATATGAGGGTGCAGTATAAAGCTCATTTAATTAAGTGATCCTTTTGTTTGGGTTTGAATATTTGTAAACTGATTAGTGTGGATAACAATGTAAGCCTAACCCATAGGCCCATAATGGGAATGGGACTAGGGTTAATAAGTTTGGCTAGGTCCCCTCTGCATTCACAACGTGCTAGAAAATCGTTACTCCATAACTTGCCCCATCGACGGTTGTGATCAGGGAATGGTGTGAATTGTAGAGGAAGATCATGGTCTTTCCATTGCAGGAGCATCAGAAGAGACAATAAGTCTTCAAGAAATCAAGAATCACGTCTTCAACAAGTAAGCCTAAATCTTTTGGTGTTCTAATGTCATATAATCCTATTTTATGAAATTTCTTATAACTAATTCGTGTCATTTATCCAAATACGTACATGATCTATTTTATTCTACGGATCGATATAACCTATATTTTGATGCCATATATCGCGGGTACAGTTCGTATATTTTGAGTATCCTTGGAAGTTAGAAACTAGATACACATCGTATATTTTTTTCAATTTTTTTTCTTCTTTTTTTAGAAAAAAAATTAAATTTTCAATTTTTACAGATCAACCCATGTGACCTGCGGTGGGTCGTGTTTGATTTTCAATTTTTGACTTGTGAACAAAAATGTGCCGTGTTTTAGTTGAATAGTTTTACCCATAGATCAAAATTGATACCTTATACCTTTTTTAATTAAAAAATAATCACTTTACCCCCTTTCTAATACTATATATCTATTTACCCCTATTTAACCGATTAAAAAACATTTAATCGATTAAGTGCCGAAAAATATTATCATCACCTTCCAACATCTCGGTTTTTTTCTTTCTGCAAGTAGAAACATCTCGGTTTCTTTCTTTCTTCCACCATCACAATTTCAGAAAAGGGGTGGCCAACAAGAACCTTTTTAAAAATAGAGCCTCATATGCTTCTGCTTGCCTTCCAGCTAACATCACCAGCGTGGTCGTGGCTGAAGCTCCCACCTGTTCTTCCCAAGTAAAATATATCTTTCGATTCTCTGCAGTCTCCATGATTCTGTCTTTCAAAATGTTTCATTTTTGCATTTGTTGGGATGATCTCGATTTCTTTATTACTGTAAATTGTATAAATTGTTCTAATCATTTTCTGCATTCTTTTGATTCAGAAACCCTTTTCTGAAATTGTGATGATGGGAAGTTTATTTTAAAAAGGTTCTTGTTTTAAGCTGTTTCAAGTTGAAGGATTTGATGAATTTTCGAATCCAACGAAAGTTGAAGGAGTAGTTGGAGAAGAGAACATAGATGCAAATGTACCAGTTGCTCCTGCTATAGCAAGAGGAGGCCCCTGTAGTTTCTACTCGCTCAAAGAAAAAAAGCGATATGCTGAAACATATTGTAATATTTTTTTATTTGACACTTGATCGATTAAGTGTTTTCTTATAATCGATTAAACAAGGGCACGTAAGTATATAATATTGAAACAAGGGCACACAAGTGTATAGTATTGAAATAGGGGAAAAGTTGTTATTTTTTAATTAATAAAGAGTTAAAAAGTCCGAATCCGACCCATTTTATCACCGGTACTTTAGATGAGTCTTGTTACCCTGTAAAATGACAAATTTTTAATGTTAATTTATTGTTAATAAATGTAATAATATCTGACAAAGATTAAGCAAACGTTAGGCGCTATTCAACTTCTGAGAATCTAGCACCCATAAATAATTCAACGGAAAAGTTCCAATTGTTTGCTTTATGGAAATCTGCACAGACTGGAGCGATTTTGTTGCAAAACTCTTTCACGGGCAGTTTTATTGCAAATCACACAGGGGCTACATTCTTATTCATAATATCATTTAACAAGTAGCTATTACGAAGCACAGAGCCCAACTTACCCACCAAAAGGCCTTTGGTCTCTACAATTCAAGTTGGCCCCATAAGAGAGTCCAAAAATGTCACAGTACCTCTTATAAAACCCAATCCTATTACCCGAGGCATCAGTGGGACCATGTCCGCATTCAATCCCACCATTGATAATGTTTGTGATCACACCGTAACCTGGGAGTCTATTAGCTGCCCTGTCAGCAGCAGATGGGGTCCACCTGTTGGTGATGACGTCATGGCATGATGGCTTATTACCTTGCGGTGTCATCCAAAACCATATAGCTGTCTTGAATGATATCACAGCGTCTCTGGCTACCAGGTCTGGATTGTTTATCAAGTCCACATTCAAGGCTTTTCCAGCTTTATCATAGTTGTAATTGCTATTTGCTCAAAATCAATAACAACATGAGTTACCAACTAATATGACAAAAAACTAATGGCATAATTCCAATTCATGCAACAAGAAACCTAGCTGGGTGTCCACATGTGTGATTATATGAAGAGCACAAGCTTTAAAAAATAGAGTTTTATATCAAATATTCAATGTTTTGATATGAGGGAGAGATATACTGTGTTAGTTGAATGGGTCCTCGGCCATAATATGATTTGCCTGGGGCACATGCTGCTCCGGGATCACAATATGTGTTACCCTTATTCCTTTCCGTGACAAAACAATAACCCCAAGCATATGGTCCATCTGGGGAACTATTCGCTCCTCCTGTAAGACATCAAATGTAGCCATGTCTTATAACATGAGACGTATAAAATTGAGGACAAATAATAATAGGGGAAAGAAATTTTATTTTTTTTAAATTACACTATGTATTTTTGGAAATATGTAGTGTAACCTAATGTATTTTCAGGAGTATATAATGCCCGTTTGTAAACAAAAAATTTGTAAAATAACCCTCTCTATAATAATATGGCGAATTTATTAATCAAGCTGTATATGTTAATATAGAGAGTTGCAATCAAGTATTGTTAAGACACTAATTAAAAATATCATAATATAAGAATAATTTTTTTATAATGAGTTTACTCACTAACTTTAAATATATACTAATTTTATAAAAATTTAATTGTATTGAGAACTCAAACCTTTTTTCTGTAATTATAAATATTCTATATATAAAAAAGGGAAAACATTTTCTCATGTTGCATGAGAATTCAATTCTCATGTAGTGACCATTCGATTTGCGTGTAAAACTTTTCTTTTTCTTTTTTCTCTTTTTAATTAACGTGGGGTCTACCACTAGTTGAGTCACAACATGAGAATTGAATTCTCATGCAACATGAGAAAATCAAACCCCATATAGAAAATACTTCTTAATAAACCGTAAGACACATTTTTTTATTTCTTTTGCCGATAGAAAGTCCCATTTAATTAAGGAATTTACTAATTTCATGTTACATGAGATAGTACTCTCATGTGGGTGATACAAATATGTGGTGGTGTATGACATAAGATAGGTATCTTATGCAACTTGAGAGTATCATTTCTCTTTAATTAATATATAAATAAGTAGTGATGATTAACCTGTGGTCTCGTGAGAGGTTTGTGCCAAGAAGGCTGCAATCTCCCTCTTACGAGTGTTAAAATCTCCCGCGGTGCCAAACCCGCCGAATGATCTAGCTGCAGTGAGGAAAGCATTGTAGGTATAGAAACCCTTTCCCTCACATGCCCCATCGTTTCTGTGTTTCAGCAATTGCTCAAATTGAGAAGCACTTATGACATTGCCAACATCATCTGCTGAAGTTTCCAGCACTATGAAAGCTAATGTAAAGGCAAAGATAATGCCTAATTTCATGTTTGGTTTTGTTTTATGCTATGATGACTGAAAGTGTGTACATGTAGGTAAGACTAATAAGGAATATATATAGTGGCTAGTAGTGATCATGGTCTCACTCATGGTTTGCTTTTCGCTTAACTCTCGTTATCGATTTTCTTTCTTAATTATCCAAAATAATTCATTGAATATCTTTATTCAGTTAGAAAAGAGAAAAATGAGACAAGAAAAAGAGGATAACTTCATTACATGTTTGATTTCTTGATGAATAATTAGCGATGAGCAACTCCTGCCTTGTTTTGCGGTTACAAACTAGCTACCTTGTTTGATTTATCTTTGGCCTCCACGAGTACATTGAATGTGTAGCTTTTCCACGCGTTTGATTTTTGGTCATATATAACACTGGATTTCTTACCAATATAATGTAAATCCATGTCTAACTCCTTAAGTGGATTTTTTCTCGGGAGCTAATTGATGTTGCAAGATAAAGTGACTAGAAGTAAAAGAATCAATCGCGATTTGCGAACCCACTGTAGCAATCATTCATTAAGTATCATATAATAAGAAATGTGGGAAGTACGTAGGAAACAATATTAATAAAGTATTAAGAGGAACTCTAATTAGATACGTAAGAGAATTGTGTGCTTATAACTTTTTAGTTACATTAGGTATGGCATAATATTAATATAATGATAAAATTGCACGTTTATTAAGATAGGGATAGGTTATTTTACCTATCATTTTTACCACCTCTAATACCATTATATCATAATTTTAACTAATATTTTTCTTTTTCTTTCTTCTTGATATTCTGATCTAATGGTATTGAAGAGTGATGGGTAAAAATAAGCAAATAAAATGATAGGTAGAACAACCTATTCCATTAAGATAAGAGGCATGAGGCAAGAGTCTTGATGTGGACGCGCTACCGGTGTCTGCAATATTAATAAATCGAGCGTAAAAAAAAAAGTGTGAGAAGCATGTAAAAAAAGAAAATGTTATCCACCGCTTGGATTTAATGAGAACATACGTTGAAAGAGACTTTTGGCTTTTATTCTGGAAATCTGGAACCTTGGAAGTTTTCTCATACCTTATCCGACACTACACGGTTTCAATTGAGAATTTGAGGAATGCAAGCCAGAAATTCAGGAGAAAACGCGGCTGCTAATTTGAGGCTACGTCTAAAGCTCACGTGGTCTACATGTCACTTCTGGTACAAAGATAGATCTAGCTTAACCATAATTTTATCATGGGTTTTATAAGAGTTATGGTGTAGGAAAAGTGATTGTGTTATGTTATAGAGATTTATTTTGCGTGTCGGAGTTTTTTTTGCTGCGAACCTCACGAAATGTTGTGAGTGAAGGAAATTTTTTGTGGTCATGTTAAATGATATATGATAAACCCTTTTATTTTTTGGTTTTATAATTCTCATTTAATATCAGAATTGCAAATTTCCTCCACATCCTTCGATTTTCGTGCTGAAATGGGTCCTACATATAATTTTTTCTAACACATGGGTCCCACATGCTTTTTATTTCTAGACATAAGAATTATAAAACTCTTTATTTTTATTGCTGTTATTGGGTGAAATTTTACGTGGACTTTATTAAAAAATTTAAACTCTTATTTTATTAATGAAATTAACATGTGATTTTACTTATTAGTAATTAACTCCGAGGAATGACACATTTAGTAAGCGGATTATGTTCAAAAAGTGGATGGTTCAAGGGATCAGTCTCGTTTAATAAATAAATGAAGACATCGATCCCTGTGAGAAAAAAAATACGAGTTGTTCTCAACCTTTATTAAATGTTCAAAACATGAAAGACCCAATTCTCAAGAGCCTAATAGTCAAGAGATCTTAACTCCTGTTGTTTCTATTAATCATGGTAGCTCTGCTGTGTGAGAGTTGAATAGATAATGTAACAACGGTTCGATTCTCATTGATATCATCTTTTATAGAATATAAAAACTTACAATCAGCTCAAAAAACATTAAAAGTTATATGAATAGCCGGATATCTTACTCGCTTTAAAAAAGTAATTAGAATTGATATAAAATAAAAATTATTTCAATTAAACGCTTCTCTCCTTGGTCCATAACAATTTCTAATTCGTTTGCGTACACAAAAAACATTAAAACTTTTGAATTTTACTCGTTTCAAAAAAGTAATTAGAATTGATATAAAATAAAAATTATTTCAATTAAACGCGTGAGTTGCGTCACACTGACTTTTGGAACGAAAGTTAGGATCAACACATCAGTAAACAGGCAATGACAAAGCTACGTGAAGGTTATTCCAACTCACATCTCATCCACCACATAAGGTGGAGTTAATAGGAAGTCAAATTAAGCAGCAAAGGTTTTGACGCTTACTCACTCACTCTGAGACGTCGGTGAGTCGGTGACACAAACTCCAGAGCTGTCCCTCGTACGATATAAATACAAGTGCTTCCATGAAAGTTACGCAACTCATTCCGTAATGCTTTAGCCTACTTACGTCATTAACTTACTTCAGCGTCAAAATGTTACCTATCCATATATATTTCCTTGGGGTTGTGAAGAAATACGATTGCACCACCAAAGTAGCCTTATTAATATCCGCAATTCAGCCCAGATTTATTAATGGACTACCCCCAGCTCAAAATTCCTGAACTAATCAAAAGTATTAAATAAAGTGACTAATTTTATTTTTACAAAATATACAGCCATCGATCGAGACGGGCATTTGTAACACAATGTAATATTCATGTTCAATTGATAAAATTATTATATATATATATGGCAATATTAATCTTATGTAACAGGAAAAATTTCTTATCTTCTGTCCATACTTCGATATGTGTGTCATATTTTTTCTCCTCTCTCCTATTGGGCCCCACTTCAAATTAAGTGTGTAGGAGACAAACATTTGCTTTTGTTGTTTTTATCCCCTGTAATTAGTTAGTACAGAGAATATCACATAAATTCTTAAATCTTGTCCCGGGTTCGTAACATGAGCTTAGTTAAGCATAATTAAGGCCCATAACCAGAGGAGGTCACAAAACTAAGGCTCATACCTGGATAAAGTCAACTGGCTTGGTATTAATACATATACTCGGAACCCATAGTAGGAGCCCGGAATATGACCCATAGCTTGGGGGATGCCTTTCTTTATGGTGAAGGCAACCATCTCTCTTCATTGGTTCTTGTGGATGGTTTGGAGATAATGGCCGCAAAAGTTGCTTGATAGTGAAGTTGCAGAAGGAGCTTGCTAATACAAGCTTTTGCCTTCTAGTAGGCTAGCAACCTTTGTTGACCAAAACTTTGCTTAATGGAGAACACTTTGAATGTGGGCCTCATATTGATATTGGCATTGTATATACTTTTATTATATTTATCTAGATCAATTATATTAGATATGATATTATGTTTTTATTTGTTCATGCATATCCTACCTACTTCTTATTAATATCGTTAGATCAAAATCTTAAGATAGGATATAAAGGATAAAAGTCGGTTGAATTTATGATCTAGCGGTGTTGAAAAAAAGTAAGTAAAGTAGGTATGAATAAAAATACACATAATATCTTATCCCTCATTATCACTGTTGTAAAACTCAGCCCGACTCGGTTGGGTCGACCCGGAACCCGGCGAACCGATCATTAGACCGGTTCAGGTCAAGCATTGGACCGGTCATGCATTGACCCGGTCAAAACCGGCCAAACCCGGTGACCCGACGACTCGGTTGGGTCATGCATTTAAAAAAAAACTGTTTCATCTTATAAAAAAATGTAAAACTCATTTTATAAACTTTTTGTAATTTTATTTGTTAGTATACTCTTCTATAATGACCTCTTAGTTTCCAATACTGAAGCAATTTGTGGAATAATAAATTAGAGAATGTGACATATGTCATTTTAATGTAGTTGAATTTGAAAAATATGAGTTCAATGTCATTGAGAGATATGTTTATGGGGATTCTGAGTTGCAATTTAAATTGACATAATAATAACATGCATTTTTATTTATTTATGCTTCATACTTTCTCAGCTTAAACTTGTTTAATTTATTTTAGATATGGAGAATATAATTGAATTTATATGTTCATGTTTATATATACAAAAAAACAGGCATTTTGCGATGTTTCATTTTTGGTATACGCGACGGTTACACCACCGCTAAATGGTTGTAACCGTCGCGTATACCAAAAATGAACCGTCGCAAAATGCCTGTTTTTTTTTGTAGTGATATACTTTTATATAACTATATATATATCCGGGTTAACCGTTCCGACCAGTAATCCACCGGTCCGACCAATGTCTCAGTACCCCGACCGGGTCGATGCCTGGGTCGGATTTAACAACATTGCTCATTATAATATACATATATTAATATATTGATATAAAATTCATATGTATTAATTTATGTATGTATGAATATTAATTATTTATAATAGTCGATCTGAAAAAGTCGTGGTCACATGAATGGATGAATAATGATGAGAAGTGTTTGCTATAAACTGAAATGAATATTAGCTTAATTAGATTACAGTTTACAGATCCGCTACATCTTGAACCAAAATATATAATTATTAAAGCAGAGAGTAAAGCGAACAAAAACTCACTTTATAAATTCTTTGGCTGAAATGCTTGTTTATGTGCATTGAATAATTCATGATAAATTATTTGAAAATGTACATGTTGCTGATATGAATGTTGAGAGGGTCTCACCTCCTCACCCCAAAAACTAATTTATACAATAGGAAAATCCAAAATCCATATATATCGCACACTAAAATTTGATGTTTTTGATATAGAACTTTTTTTTGTGTGTGGAGAATTTTGATTTTGAACTCTAAATCTTATACGTTGCAACTTCATTGTAAGAGATGGGCAAAGTAAAATAATGAACATCATCCTTGCAAGTATATTCTATTATTCATCTCAGTTAAAAATCAAAAAATTAATTTTAATAGTATATTCTATTATTCATTAATTTTTTTTTATTTTTTATTTGCTTTAGAAAGTGTCATGTTGTGTGTGTAAAAATTAATTTTAATATTAACGCAACTATACCAAACATCATATGAGAACTGCAATTATTTGACTCCATGCTTTCAAAGATTTTTTGGTGAAAGCATGTTGCATGTACATATGGTAAAAGCCTCAAGATTAATCACCGGGGAAAGAAAAAAATAAAAAATAAAATCCAACACAGGCGGTGGTTCTAAGTACAGAATTTAAGAATTAGCTGGCATTTAGAAACTTCTAATTAATAAAAAAACAATCTCTTAATTAACAGTAACTTCTCTCCAATCATTTTTTTAGTTGAAGAACAGTGAAAGGACAACATACGGGTACAAAATATTTTATTCCTTTGTTTTCTGGTTAAAAAACTCGAAAAAGAAAGCAATAGAAAATAAAAATAAAAAAGTTGCTTGAATATTAGGCTAAGGTCGAGGTCAACTTATAAAAATTTATAATCGAAAGTTGATGTAGATAAAAAGTTGATGTAGATAAAGCAACTAGAATGTATATATAAAAAAAAAAAAAGCAACTAGAATTGATATATATATATATATATATATATATATATATATATATATATATATATATAGTGTGATGAGATATTTGAATAATTTACGAAGTTTATAGCTTCGAATCTTAATGTCATTATTATATTGAAAAAAAAAATATTCTTCTTATTTTTTTTTTCAATATAATAATAGAAAAAGCTATTTAATATTGGATATTTGAATAATCGTTATGTTTAAACTAATATTGGATCTCTGTTATGTCTTTTCTTAAATTTAATACAGGCTTGCTTAATATTCTGTGAGAACATTGTAGTTATTTAATTTTTGTCGGTTAGAACAGAATAGCTGGTGCAAAGTTAATGCCCAAGGTCAATACATTAGTCAATTATATAGAATTTATTAATGGAAAGTTTCTGGGGCCCGGGAAAAAGGAAAAAAAGCACAATAAGATGATTAGTAATTACTTAAAATGCTTATCTCTTTTCACTCTCTATCCCAATCTTTTTTAAATTACACATTCCTATAACAATTTTATAATACTATTTGCACATTAAAATTTCACATCATGTTAGTTTATGCCAGTTAGGGTGTTAATTAGCCGGGTTGGGCTTGAATTTAGTCTTAAAAGATTAAGTATGTGATTAAATGTATCAGATTGACCTAACCTGTAATCTTTTATGAATATAATTATCGGCATATGGCCTGACTTATTTATTAAAAAAATAAAAGTCTGGTTTAGCCTGTTAAAAAAAATAAGACAACAAAAAATTATCCAAACAAAATATACGGTCAACAACACTAATAATTTCATAAAAATTCATAAATTTAATATATATCCAAATAACATAATATAGAACAAAATCATTCAAAAAGTATGTTTAACCAATAAACTAAAGCAAGGTATAGTAGTTCGTGAGGTGTGATTGGTATTTCAAATACGAACATGGATTGGAAGAGAATGAGAAGTTCGCATCCAACTTACCTTCAGAGAAGGGAATATGTGTGCAAATTGATTGATAAATTATTTGTTAAACTCATCGGAGCAGGTTGGTCAGATTTTCTTTGAGAAGCCTCCTAGTGGGAGAGTGACCAAAGTGCCACGTTTTGACAAAAAAATTACCAGACTGACATGCCAACACTAAATTTTGCCAAAATGTCACGCAACATAATTCACTACACAGTGTAGCGAATTATGCATGCAAGTAATTCGCTACACAGTGTGGCGAAATATGCCACGTCAGAACAAAAAATGCCACATGTCAAATTTTGACATTTTGGCATAATTCGCTACCTTAGGTAGCGAATTTCTGAAAATTTGACACGTGGCATTTTTGGTTCTGACGTGGCATAATTCGCTACACCGAGTAGCGAATTATGCCGCGTGGCATTTTGGCAAAATTTACTGTTGGCGTAGCAGTCTGGTAAATTTTTTGTCCAAACGTGACAAAATGGTCACTTCCCCCTCCTGGTGGAATTTTTTTGTTGTTTATGGCAGACCTTGTGTTCGTGGGGAGAAAAAGTCTCGTGCCTCTTCCTTATTAGTTTTCTGTTCTAGTTTTTTTTTCTTTGCGTGCTAGGGCTTAATGCCCTTTTGTTTATTAAAAAAAAAGTCGTATAAAATTCTGTATAAACAATTTAATATATTTGCCTCCTCCTACATAAAAAAAAATACAAGTCAGATTATTTTTGACAATCAATTATAATTTCATAAGATATAAAACAACATTGCCTATGGAACGAGGGAACAACATTCTATAGCACCAAGCAATTTTCTAGAAGAAGATCAGTTAAGGTTCACTAACCAACCAACCTTCTCCTTCAGTGAGTCTTTCTCCTCTGCTGCGGTTGTTTCTAGGTGGCTAATCTATAAATCCAATATAGATTAGATTGGACACCAACAACCTAACGGTGGTTATGCTGGTCTAGTGTCGTAGAGAGAGACAAAAGAGGAGATGATGGATTACAAAGAGGAAGTGAAAATTATGTTAGGCTTAATAAATAAATAGTATAAAGTATAAAATAAAATTAAGAATTAGTATACCAGGTCAATCCGATTGGCTCTACGGGCAGACTTTTGAATTGGAACCTTGGGCCTTTGTATTAAATCAATTTTTACACAAGTTCAAGTCTGTATCTAACAACCAAAATAGATGAAATAGGCCAGACCTACACAAATCAATACAAAGACCCTGACTCTTTTAACACCTCTAATGCCAGTTAATAATGTCTTGATTATTGATTAACTAGGTGTATAAATATCACTTAAGGAATTTCTAACTTTTGTAACAACCTTACCGGCTTTTTAATAACAGATTATTAATGATCATATCTTGTACCAATAATTAAGAAATCGCTAACCAATGTAAAGTAGGTATAAAATATTTCACGTGGAGAAATCATTAATTTTTGTAATTAATATAGAGATACGAATTGAGTAGACAAAATTAATAGTGTACGTAGTGCTGATGAACCCAATCACATGAGGAATGAAATCAGCAATGCTGATGAGATCTCCATTCACACCTTGCGTCTTTATCTTGAATTGTCTCACGCATTCAACACGCTAAATTTAATTTAAATATTTTTGTTCGAAAAGTTATATTTACAATTTTTTTTACTTATAAATTATTACAACTAAATTTTAATCGTTGATTTCATCAATTTGACAGTTATAATATATTGGGTCACACTTATTAATTAATTTTCATCTTTTTACTAAATTATAACATTTATATTGACGAAAAATCAACTATTAAAATTTGATTCTAAGAGTTTGTAAATAAAAAAAAATTATAAATATAACAATTCCATTTCTTTTTGTCAAAAGAATAAAAAAAAATGCAAAATGACATTCTGACTAGGAATTCACCATATAATATATATAAATTAAAACTCGTACAGGCTACATATCTTGCACCAAGTCTTAGATCCATTGAAGACGTTACCATGAGAGAAAACCAGGTGGTTCAGTGCTCTGTACCTTTGTCACCGATTACTTTCTTAGCACGAGCAGCCACTGCTTATGGTGATAAGGTATCCATCATCTACAATGATCATGTGAGATTTTCTTGGAGAGAAACACATGAAAGATGCGTCAAGCTTGCTTCTTCTTTGTTCAACTTAGGGATTTCTCACGGCGACATTGTAAGTTTATTTATCTTCCAATCTGCTCATATATATGTATAAGTTAATTTCTAGCTTTTGCTCTGCATTTCTTGAAATAAAATGAATATAATGCAAACCCTTCTCTGAGTTTCTTTTCCCCCAAAGGTAGCTTTTACTTGGTTTATATATGCCTTACAACTTATAGGTTAAATTTTCCTTATATATGTGCTATATATTCTTTTTTTGGTATCTTGCTATATATTCTCTATGCATAGCGAATTGCAGGTATAGAATTTTAACTTGAAAATATGACCGCAGCCTAGTTTCATATATATATATATATATATATATATATATATATATATATATATATATATATATATATATATATATATATATATATATATATATATATATATGGATAGGATCAACTTACATCGGTGTAAGAATAATAAATCTTACACCAAATCTTAACCGTTGTTTTCCGTGCATCCAACGATTGAGATTTATTGGGAATTAAAAATTAATTAATGAGTAAGATATATATATATATATATATATATATATATATATATATATATATATATATATATATATTATTATTTTTACACCGGTGTAAGATGATCCTGCTCTATATATATATATGGGATTTCATGTTACTAGGCAAAACTTCAATATATACATGGGAATACCCCACATTTATTAAAAAGAGAAAAAGAAAAGAAAAGTTTTGCACGCAAATCGAAGGGTCACAACCGAATTGAATTTCTCATCAACATCAGAAAATGTTTTCCCTATATATATATATATATATATATATATATATATATATATATATATATATATGTGTGAAAAAGAATCAAGCTTCATCTTTTAGAAACGAATCATTCCTAGCTACACTTTGGATTCACTTACCACGGCAAAACTTCAATATTTTCAATATATATATGGGAATATATAACATCTGTCATCTTAAAGTATATAAGTTTATATCATTTTAGATCTTAACCATTGATTTCTGTCCATCAACGGTTATAATTTATAGGATCAAAATTATTAATTAATTAATATATTTGACCCATTAAGTTTGACCCAATAGAGTATAACCGTTGATGTACGAAAATCAACGGTTAGGATCTAAAATGATATAAGCTTATATCCTTTAAAAGGATAGATGTTTTTCCCATATATATATATATATATATATATATATATATATATATATATATATATATATATATCAAGAACTCCGATTTAGCCTCTATGATTTAAAATAAATTATTTTTTCAATTTTCGAATATTGTAAAATAGTCTTTATTAATTAAGCTTGTTCCTTAGTTAGAGTAAAATTACAAAAACAATAAGAATTAGGGTTAGAGATTGGGAAAAGAATCAAGCTCCATCTTTTAGAAACTCATTCCTAGCTACACTTTGGATTCCCATAGCAGGGCAAAACTTCAATATTTTCAATATATATATATATATATATATATATATATATATATATATATATATATATATATATATATATCTCAAGAAATTCGATTTAGCCTCTATAATTTAAAATAATTTATTTTTTTAATTTTCAAATATTGTAAAATAGTCTTTATTAATTAAGCTTGTTCCTTGTTTAGAGTAAAATTATAAAAACAATAAGAATTAATTATTTTATGCTGTTTGAAAATTATAAGAAATTTGTTAAGGGATTTTGAATGGTATAAATTAAACTGAAATTGTGAAATGATATCATTAAATAAGTAATAATTTAACGTATATATCGGGGTAAATGTTTTTACCATTATTACCCGATCAATATGAAATGTACTATTCAACCATTTTCTTGGCAAAATAGATGTTTGAATTGGGAGTGACTTGGTTTTATCCTTCTTGTCATTTGGGTCCTGTTAACAAATCTTATTTGATAAGAAATTTTAAAGTAATTTTTTAATATCTCCAAAAAAAGTAATTTTTTAATAAAAAGTATAATATTTAATGTATTATGAATTAAAAAAAATATCCTTTAATTCAATTTTTAAATTTTTAAAATCTCTAAAGAACACTTGATTTGTCATTTTAATCGGAATTAGTCTCTAAATTAAGCGCGTGTTCATGGAAAATTGGACCATACACGCTTTTTTTTTTTTTTTGGTGAAAGGACCATACACGCTTTGTTTCATGCATGTTTGTACAAAATTTCCTAATACTTCGCTGTGAGATTATTTAATATGGTCGGGGACGACCGTTCTTTTAGTGGTTCTTTAGTGTAAATGGAAAGGTAAAAGTGGAAATGAGAAAAAATAACACGAATAAAAAGGAAAAGAAAAAAATTGATGTTAATGTAGAGTCAACGGTCTACTCATAAAAGATATTTGAAAAATCTTTGACATTTTTTTTCCATACCAAAATTCACGCCAATATTCAAGCACGTTGTTAGATTAATGTAGAGTCAACGGTCTACTCTAAAGTCTTTGAAAAATCTTTATTTTTATTCAGCCATTTAAGATTTGCTAGAAAGAGATGCAATTATGCAAACAGTTAAAAATGAAACTAAAATTTGTTACACTAAAAAGTATTATAAAATGAAGACTTGTGTAAAATTTTTAAACATTTTAAATATATAAAGTTTCATGATCTCTTTTAGTTTTATTATGTTCTTCCTAAATATGATTATTATAATTACTCTTATATATTCAAGATTCAATTAAACTATATATTTATAATAATTATATATAAAGTTGCATTTTAAATATATTTATTGGAAAAAAATTATTTATTTACACTTTCTCCTAATTTTGACTTCGTTTCTTTGAAATGAACTTCAATAATTTATTTATTTGACAATTTTAATTTTTTTATAATTATACTTATTTAACTATTTATAAATTTAAATCTAAAATATATTTATAATTTATTAATTATAAAAAAAATTATCCTGAATTAAGAATGAAACAATCGTCTGTCCCCCTAAACTTTTGTTTACTATTTATATTTTATTATGTATTCATGCTTTATAAATTTTATAGTTGTTCTATTATTTTTTTATATTCTTATTATTAATTTTAACAAAATCTGAAAAATAAATTAAAATTCAAAAATGAAATATGAATTATAAGATAAAATTATCAGTTATATTAATTAAATCACTGAGGACATAAGAAGATATCGAAATATAAAACTACATAAAAATTGATATTAGTGATTTTTCAAATGTAATAAAAATTCATTTTAAGGTTTTGAATTATATTAATAATTTTTTTATAACAATCAATTAAATTTTTGAAAATTATTTTTTAATATTAGATTCATATGTTTAAAAAGTTAAACAAAAAATGTATTTTTTATACAAAAAATTGAATATAACTTTGAAAATAAAACTAATAAGATTTGATTACCAAGAAAAAAAAAACTAATAAGATTTAAAATATAAGCTTATCAAAAGTATACTTTTTGTTGTTTCATTTAAATGTAATTTTATGAAGGCTAACTATATTCTGGATGCTGAATAGGGGGTCAATTTAGTTTCTTGTGAGGATCCTCCTACTACTATTTCTTGGTTGTATTTAGCGAATCTTTTTTCTGCAGGGATAAATCGTGCTTTAGTTGTTCTGTAGTTTTTTTTGTTTGCTTTGGGCTTTAGCCCTTTTATTTACCAAAAAAAAAAAAAATGTAATTTTATGAAAGTAGTTCATCAAGATATTTGAAATGAATATTATTTGTCAACGTAAAATATAATTTTTTTACTTAAATAAAATTAATTTACAAAATAAATATAAATAGAAAAGGAAAAATATTGATATTATGAATATATTTTATATTCATCAAAATTAGTTGAGAAGATTTTTTGTGGGGCGGGACCACGGTGGTCCCTCTCAAAAATAGAAAAAAAAAAAAGGACAGATGGGAGAAAAATCAAAAAGAAAAAGGTTGAAGAAAAATTTCCATTTATAAAAAGGGACCACTGAATAAATGGTAGGTTTGGAGCATGTTAAATTTTTTCGTAAACATGTTTCCTTCTACTTAATTATAAATCATTTAATAACAAGCTTCGTTTGACTTATTGAAGAG
This sequence comes from Gastrolobium villosum, assembly GCA_032173675.1. Taxonomy (NCBI): domain Eukaryota; kingdom Viridiplantae; phylum Streptophyta; class Magnoliopsida; order Fabales; family Fabaceae; genus Gastrolobium; species Gastrolobium villosum. Next base: position 102,064 of record JAVKPL010009931.1, read on the forward strand.
ACAAATCAACAAAAATTATTTTAGGTAATTAAAATTTTAAATAAATCAAAAGTATAAAAAAAATAAAAACATCAATAGTTCCATCCTTTACTTAAACCAGGGAGGTTTATTTGTTTGGTAGATCATTCATATGCTCATCTCAGTGTTTTCCGCTCAAAAATAGAAGTGTTTTCCGCTCAAAAATAGAACAAAAAAAAAAAATATTTGTGTGTTCGTTCAAACCAATAAAATTCAATTACATATTTCTCTGCACATGTCATCGTATTACATAATTTTATATAAAACATTTATTATGTTTTATATAAAAAAATGGATTTTATGTTTATTATTTTAGATAACATAACTTCGTTTTCCTACACACACATTAAAAAGGTGATATCCACATATTTTTCTTTCTCTTTCATTATTCCACTTTTCCTCTCCCGGTTATTGTGTGTGTTAGAAAATTCACTTATATTATGTCACATAACATTAATAAAACTCAAAAAAATATATATATATATATATACGAGTTGTGCCAGACTGTACCTTAACGTATTCCAAGACAATGAAGATATGACTTGGCCTTTTGGGATCCGAACCAAATAAATAATAATTTAAACCAACTTTTACCGGTGAGTCAATGAAAATTTTGATTAAAATATAGGGCACAATTTGTCGGTAGTGGTCCGAAACATACGGTCTTATAAAAAGAAACGTGGTTATTGCTGATAAAGATATATTTGCGATAAACCAATAATCTAATCTAATAGTATAATATAACAAGAATTTTATATACAGGTTAACTAAGTCTGATGATATTATTAGCATGTTTCTAATTTTTAATCACTAATGCTGACTTCTTATTGTCTCTATATTACAACCACTATGCCTCTATATATGTGATATTATTAGCATCTTTATATTTATAGGTAGGGTGATATCATGTCCCAAACTACCAAGAAGCTTTTGTCGTTTTACTTCCCCTTAATTGAACATTGGCACCAGGGCACCACCTCCACTCTTGTTAAGTGCTAGCCCTTTAACGACAATAACTATTAACAATTATTTCTTGTTACCCAACTACTATTGTAATTATTATTTTCACAATAATTAAAAATCCTCTTTAATAATTTTGTCTACTAACCATTTTTCCACCTCCCAACTGTTTTAGTTTAATCATGTATTTATTAAATTTTAAAGTTGTTATTAAAATAATATTTTTATATCATCAAATAATAAAAATAACATATTTAGAATAATTATTATATTGTGAAGTGTAATTATATTACAGACAAAATGTAACGAGTCCTCACGAATTATAAGTGTGCAAAAAATTTCATTCTATTTTTTGAAAGGGAATATAATTTCTGTTACATCAGTTAATTTGTCTCATGCAACATACAAAAAAATTGATGGGACCCATTTATTTTTTTCTCTCTCTCCTCTTTCTCTTTGATGTATTGTATATGGGGGTGTAAATGGGTTATGCTGGTCTGACCTAATATTTTTAAAAATTAGAATAGGCTTAGGCTTGTAGAAAATGCTACTTAACAAATAGGCCAACTATAAAAGCATGGCCTACAGCAGTGGCAGACTCAGGAAAAATATATATATGCCCGCAAGTGGGTCCGCCGCTGGCCTACAGCTACAAGCCTACGGACTAACCTATTGATTTTTTTAATAAAATAATATTTATTTTAACTATTATTCATTTATCATAAGTCCCAACTCTCAACCCTAATTTCTTTTTCTTGTGTGTCGCTTCTCAGTTCTCACTGTCATCTTTGCTCTTTGCGCTGCTTCTCAATTCTCAATTCAATGTTCATGAAAATTATAGTTAGAAAGAAGAGAATTTTAAACCATGTTCGCACCATAATTTATTGGTTTCCTATAGGTTTATGTGTTAAATATTGTTCTTATAAATATGTCGTAATTGATAGGTCTAGAAGGCCCATAGGCCATATTAGGCTTTTTGTTTTTTAACAATAGGTCGAGTCTGACCTATAGACAATAGGTCAAGTTTGGCCTATAAACTAAGCTTTTAATAGGCTAACAGGCCATTTAGGCTCAATATATTTTTACACATACCTAAGCGTGGTCTAACCTATCCTATTTATATCCCTAATCCAATCCATATCCCTCGTTGAAAACCAAGCACATGAGAATTTTGGCACATCATCCATAATTATAATGGGAGGAATTCACTACATTTTGTACTTATTTTAGCAAAAACTAAATAAAATATTAAAAAATAGTTACTTTCTTTTTTTTTGAATATTTCAGGAATTGAACTTGCAACCTAACACTACACACACCCAACACCACTAGGCTAATCCTATTGGTGCAAAAATAGTTACTTTCTTACGATAAAGTGATCATACTTTTTGCTATCATTATTTTCTTATGAACAGTTATAATACATAAGACAATTTTAAAAATAATAAAGCATTGCATTAAACACATTAAATAAAGTCAAAGTCCTGCCCACCTTTTTAAAGTATATTGGACCTACTTAACTAATAAATTCAATGATCTAAATATATATTATCTTGTATGTTATGGTCTTATTACACAAAATAAATTGAAAACACTACATTTACTTACTTCAAATAGACTTTGTTTACTTACAATTTGTTATATAGAATGGTTGATATCGACCGTATTGTATAGCTTGTCTATATAACAGCAATTTCTTCTCTCTCTTTTGCAATAAAATGGGGAACGGCGAATTTTAATTGCTGCTATATGAATATAGAAGATTTAGATAACTACATTTTTTTAATACATTTTTGTTTAATGACTTGACATTATTATTAACTCTGTAGTGTCATTAGAAAATAATTAACTAGGAACTGTGACCATTTTGTCACGTCTGGCCAGAAAAATTATCAGATTGTCACGCCAACAGTAAACTTTCCCAGAATGCCACATTGCATAATTCGTTACACTGTGTAGCGAAATATGCTTGCAAATAATTCGTTACATAGTGTAGCGAATGATGCCACGTCAGAATGCACAGTCAGCAAAAATAACACGTGTCAAGCAGATAGTAATTCACTACACTGTGTAGCATATTATGTTCGTGAATGATTTTTTGACATGTGTCTCCGCAGGAAAAAGCTGACGTGTCATAATTCGCTACACTGTGTAGAGGATTTCGTCTGCAATATGACCACGTGTTATGAAATTATTGGCCACAAAATTCGCTACCAGTGGTAACGAATTATGACACGTGGCAATCTGGTAAAAAATATTATCCGTGTGCCATTTGGGTAAAAAATTTGGCAAAACGTGACATTTTAGTCACTATTCCAATTAACTATATCATTGAATTTAAAAGATTTTTTTCCTTTATTCTGTCAAATATTTTGGCTTTCTAACATTACTTTACAAATTTATTGGTTTATTTTCTACTTGAAATGTTATGCTTACCTAATAGTGTGATTGGTTGAGGGAAAAATAGGTTTCAACCCCAAACTCCGATCTGAAACTATGTATTATACAAAAACAAAAAAAAAAAGTTTTGTCACGTTCATGAATACTTCAACTTTCTTTCATGTATATAAACAGGTTGCAGCTCTGGTACCTAATATTCCAGCTCTCTACGAGCTTCATTTTAGTGTTCCTATGGCAGGTGCTATTCTTTCTGCTCTCAACACCAATTTGGATGTAACAACATTGGCACTTATATTGGAACAGTTAGAGTTTTGCAAAATAATATTTGTGGATTATCAGTTTATTGATTCTGCCCTCAAAGCATCTGAAATAATCTCCCAAAGAAAATGCAAGCCACCCCTCATTGTCCTAATACTAGATTATGACCAAAATCCATCTTTCTTAGTGAAAGATATACCACCAGGTACCTTAGACTACAATGAACTTCTTGAAAATGGAGAACCAGATTTTGAGACTTTAATACCAAGCAATGAATATGATCCTATATCAGTGAATTATACATCAGGCTCAACCGGGACTCCTAAAGGAGTTGTTTATAGTCATAGAGGTGCTTATCTTAATTCACTTGCAGCAATTGCTCGTTTTGAGATGAAACCAATGCCAGTGTTCCTATGGACAGTTGATATGTTTCGTTGCAATGGGTGGTGCTTCACTTGGGCAATGTCTGCTCTTGGTGGCACCAATATATGCCTTAGAAATGTCACAGCAAAAGACATATTTGATGCAATTCACCTTCATAAGGTAACTCACTTGTGTGGTGCACCAACCCTTTTGGAAATCATTGCAGATTCATTGCCCAGTGACCAAAGGCCTCTGCCTCTCAGGGTGAATGTCACAGTTGCAGGTGTGCTACCACCATTCCCAGTTCTCAATAAGGTGTCAGAACTTGGATTTGATGTGAGCATTGGGTATGGTATGACAGAGGCTTTAGGTCCTGTCATTCTAAGACATTGGAAACCCAATTCAGATGATGAATATACAAAGCTGAATTATGGTGAAAAAGGGCTTCCAGACCTTATGATGGAAGAGGATGTGAAAGATCCAAAGACTATGAAAAGTACCCCTCATGATGGGAAAACCATAGGGGAAATTATGTTCAAAGGGAATACTCTAATGCTGGAGTACCTTAAGAATTCACAAGCAACTGAAGAAGCTTTTAGGGATGGATGGTATAGGACTGGGGACCTTGCTGTTAGGCAACCTAATGGTTCAATAAGCTTGAAGGATAGAGCAAAAGATATTATATATTCAAAGGGAGAGGCTGTGAGCTCCTTAGAGGTAGAAGCAGTGTTGTTGAATCATCCAAATGTTTTGAAAGCAGCTGTTGTGAGGAGATATGATGAGTGCTTGGTGGAGTCACCATGTGCAATTGTCACATTGAAGGATGGTTGTAGTGCCACTGCTGAAGATATCATCAAGTTTTGTGAAGATCATTTGGCTACTCATATGGTTCCTAAGAATGTGATCTTTGAGGATTTGCCTGTTAATTCAACTGGGAAGGTGCAGAAATTTCTTATCAGAGAGAAGATTGAAAGCAATGAATGGTGTGATGGGACTCAATGAATAATGAAGGTGTGCTTTGTAGGATTATAAATAAAAAAGAGGAAAATTAAAATTGATTGACAAGGTTACCAAGCCATGTAATAATGTTAAACTCATTTGTTGTTTTATTCTAGACACCTGACTTCCTAAAGACATAGACAATCCATGAATTATGAAAAGTTTAGAAAGCTATGTTGAATGTTGCAAAAAAAATTTATTTTAAGAAAATAAAAGTTTAGGAATAAAAAAGTTGCCTGATTCTAATGTAAGTACAAGCTTACAAAGTTTAATCGAAAGTTGCATACCTTGCAGTGGTGTAACCACGTTGGAACCAGCAAGTGCTTTGGCGGTGGTTTCTAAAATTAGAAGCTTTTTTTTTTTTATCTTTAGTGACCGTAAATGATTTGTTTCCTCCATCATTGCTAGTTTTGGCACTAGCTTCCTTCATGGTTGGCTGATTTTTGGCACTAGTTTTTCAATTTTTCTGACTCCCCCACTGATACCTTGCAACATTAAATCTTTTTCTTTGGTCGTGCAACACAAAGTGTTTCAAGTTGAGACTCTAATTTTGTAATTAGGAGTAGCTAATAAGAGACTTGAGTTTTATACAAATATACGATACCAGCTTAAGTGAGACTTTTATCACGGGCCAATAAAGAAATTGGCCTGCACTGAATTGCCATTTGTTGCATCAATCTAACAAGGTTTTAGGCCCAAAATTCACATTTAGGCCTATTCTTTTTCTCGCCTATTCTTTTTCTCACTCGAATCGACCATTAACCATTTGATGTAGATTAGTTGGTATCATCAACACCCTAATAAGATAATCGTATTTATATGATTTACATAATCAAATATCTTAATAAGATAATACTATTCTAAGCTAGAATAAGAAAAAAATTAAAAAATTAAAAATCTTAAATGATAAATGATTACAAATAATTTTAAATTAAAATCTTAAATTACGTGTCCAACCTACATCATTCATTTTTTTAATAAAATTTAAGCACTTCATAATAAAATGTATTATAAAAAAAAGGAAGATTACATTTACAAACTACGCTATGTCTGACATAGTGTAGTTTATAAGTTTGTAAACAAAAAATTTGTCAGTATAACCCTATTTGTAAAAATAAACACAGGATTACAGATGGTTCATAAAAGGAAATTGTTGCTGAAAAAATGAATTTAAACAATTTTACTCGGGTGTTTTTATATTTGTAGTTGAACTGTCTGTCCGTAGACTACCTTTTACGGGGCGAGGAAAAAAAATTATTCTTGAAAATCATGATTCTTATGAATATGTTGGGAAAGAGGATTTTTTATAAATGTTATTAAAAAGTTATTTGGTAGGCCAAAATATTATAGAAATATTGAATCAAGTTTCCTGATTTTATGTTTGGTTGATTGTCAATGATTTTTAGAAATGTGAGCTAATTTTACAAAAATAACATTTGATGAATTGAGATATTTTGAGGTATAATGTTCACACGCGTTTCCATCTCTCTCTCAAAATCCTGTTTAATAAGTCTGACATTTTTTTTTGGTTTCACAAGGTATCTTTTAGTCTACATATGAAGACTAATCTTTTCGAGACATGAGATCATATTAAATAAATAAATCTCTCCTAACAAATTTTTTTTCATACACGCAAATAAAAATCAAATCCCTATCAGCATGGCTAAGGAAGCAAATTATCTACATTGTGCTATGAACATCGTTATTCATTATATGGAAGATACCATTTAAAAATAGAAATATGAACAAATTCGTAAAGACAAAAGGGCTGCTTCTACAACTTGGAAAACCAAACAAAGGCCTGAAAATTTAGACCTTATTTTTGTGCAACCTAGTCATCAGCCGTCGGAGTGTTATGACCTCAAAGCTTCAACTCCATTTTTAACAAGAAAAAATAAATAGTAAAGATTAAAATAATTTAAGAGAGAATATACTAGTCATGAATATATTAAAGCGGAATTATTTTAGTCAAGAAAAAACCATCGGAGTGTTATGACCTTATTTTTATGCAAACTAGTCATCACCCGTTGGAGTTATTATTTTATGGTATTCTTATTCACAATTTTAATTTTCAGAAAATTTATTTTTTCAGGAAAATTTTAAAATTATTGTACCAAACATGGGTAATATTCGCAATGTGAATTTTCTGATAATTTAAAAAATTTCTCTCTCTCTTTTTTTTTTGTAATCTTAAAATTTTTCTCTCTGTCAAACGGACCGTGAAATTATAAGCATAAAAATAGATCGAGGAGAAATGTCAATGAGTGAGCCTTTTCCTAATATAATTTTTTTGTTTGTAAGAAAAAAAAATTTAAAAAAAAAAACATAAATTGGTTAAATGACATTTCCCGAATTCTGAAAGTTTACGCTGACTCTCAGATAAGCACGTGTTTCAAAAGTATTCATGGACTTATAGATACATGAACATATTATGTTGGTTTTGTTTATCAAAAAAAAAAAAAATTTATTATGTTGGTTTTAAAATAAATATTATTTAAAAATTCAAATTTTTATAAACTATTTATTATTTTTTAAAAAAATATTAATTAAAATTTACTTTTTCCTTTCATTTTTTATTAAGTTAAATTAAAATAATAATTTAATTGAATGCAGTTATATTTTTTAAAAACTAAAAATATTTAATATCTTATTTAATTTTAACATAAAATCTTAAACGATAACTATTTAAAAAAAAAAAAAAAAACTCAAAAACACTGACATTTTGTGTTTGGAGTTGGAGTTAGTTGGTGATGGGATTTAGGGGTCCCCGTTCTATTTCCTTATCTAGTGGTACAGTACAGGGGGGTCACGAATATACCTCAATCAGTGCAAATGTTTCCATGACCATGAGTGTTGCAAATAGTATGGTTAAGTTTGTTGGCCCCAAAGGCACATGTACCCAAATATTTCCCACCACATACATTACTTGTCTTATCAACTCCAATTTCTGAATACCATCAAAGATTCATCATGCATGTGACATTGTACAAAATCACTGAATCAATGGTGATCCAGGACCACCAAAATTCTTCTCGCATGTGACATTGTAATCTCTAGGCTCGAGGGACAAGTTATTCTTACATAAATATATAAGTAATAAATTTTGAGAAAATTATGATACATGAGAATTCAATTCTCATATTGTGACTCTCCAATTTACGTGCAATTTTTTTTCTTTTTTCTTTTTTAATAAATGTGGGACCCACCACTAGTTGAGTCACAACATGATAATTGAATTCTCGATAAAATCAAATCCCATAAATTTTATATCAAATTTTGGTGATTGATTATTGATGTGTTTACATATAATGATTCACGGATCTAATAAATAAAAATTGTTAGATATAAATAAAGTCAATAATTAAAATTGAAAGTGTTAAAATAATAAGCCTCGTAGTTGTTTTAAGGGAGATAATTATCTCATGCAACAGAGATAAAGTAATGGGTCCACATTATTTTTATTTTTTTATAAATGGTGGACCCCACTATCTTGTCTCTGTTGCATGAGATAATTATCTCATACAACATGAGAATAATAAATCCCTTAATTTAAACCATTTATCACTTTGGATCAAATGATTCATATAACCAAATAAAATTAAAGCAGTTAAACATAAATGCGTAGTTTTAAAAGCGCGTGATCAAGCACAAAATATATTTTTTTTTAAGGAAATTGTATTATCTATTAATTTTAACATAAACTGATAGGATGTGAAATATATTCGAATTAATATTAACTTTTATAACTATGACAAACTTTATGCATATTTCTAATGAGTGTTATAACAGTTATATTGTATGAAAAGTGATTGTGTAATGTTATAGAGATTCGTTTTGCATGTCCTAATTTTTTTTTTATTTCAAAAAATACGGGTCCCATAAAATATTGTGTGTGTAGGAAACTTTTTTATGTCATGTTACATAATGAATGTAAACCATTTTTAATTGATGATGAAGTTTGTAAAATGCCAACTCATTAAAAACTCAATCACTAGAATAAAAATAATTTTAGTTAATTTATTATTTTCACTTGAATCCAAATAAAATTATACCAATAGTTTGCGTCAACATTTGAAAATTGTGTATATAACATCGTAACGTTTTATTTTGGGTGCATTCGCAGCGGTATTTATCAAATTTTGAAATCCATTTAAAATGCATTTCCCTGATTTTATAAGAGTTATGTTGTATGAAAAGTGATTGTGTAATGTTATAGAGATTCATTTTGCATGCTAGAGTTATTTTTTAAACATGCGAGCCCCACAAAATGTTGTGTGTAGGAAACTTTTTTGTGGTAATGTTAAATGATAGAATAGAAACCCATTATTAAATCAATGAATCTATAACGCAGACAGATTGATATTGGTATTTTTTTTTAAATAAAATACATTAAAAAAATTATAATCATAAGAAATTTTTTAGCGAAGATAAAAAATAATAAAAAATCATTTTATAATTTTTTTCAAAGTTAAACAAATAGTTTATTTTTTGTTGGGTAAAAGATTTCTCGAGTCATCGGAGATAAAGTTATCTCCAGTGAGCTCAAAATGATGTCGTTTTGAGACGTAAATCAAGGTATTTTTATAATTATAATATATTACAGGATTATATTAGTCTTATCATTATAATTTTTAAATTTTTGTAACCCAAAATGACGTCGTTTTGAGCTCACTGGAGATAACTTTATCTCCGGTGACTGGATAAATACTTTTCCTATTTTTTTTCTTCTAAAAAGGCTATATCATGATTTTGTTTTATTTTTGAACGACTATCCAAGCTTTTTACCTTAAATAATTTTAAAAATGGTTTATCATCTATCATTTAACATGACCACAAAAAATTTCCTACACACACAACATTTTGTGAGGCCCGCATGTTTTAAAAAAAATTCTGGCACGCAAAACGAATCTCTATAACATAACACAATCATTTTTCCTATAAGATAACTCTTATAAAATCCGTTAAAAATTAGGGAAGGTGAAGTTCTTGATTCAATGGTTTGTATTGATTGAATATATCCACAAGTTTTATTTTGTCATAGATTAAATAATTTAAAATGGTTGAGATATTTTTTCATTTTTGAAAAGTTGCATAGAATTATAATCACTTTTATAAATTTTGCTTATTAATATATTATGAAAGTGTCTTAAAAATAATTGAATAGTAAATAACAATAAAATATTAAAAACATTTATATCGTTTTTTCATTTCATATTTCACCTAGTTAGATATGTACAAATAGGATCGTGACTTATGAACGGACTCTCAATCATTATTTTTTCAATGGGCCATACGGGCACTATTTATGAGTACAATAATGTAACTTTGAAACGTGGCTTGTTCCCATGTGGTCGTTTCACGTGATAGACACCCCACTAATCCCAATTTTATGATCTGGGTTCACTATATTTTTGTCGGTATTATTGTAATCTAACATAATTAAGATTATCATATTGTCATTATGCTTATGTTAAAGTATGAGAGAGATTTTCCTCCCCTAAGTTACTCTTGGCACATAAAAAAGTGCCTTGATTAGACAACTAATTCATCAAACAAACTAACGTTCATGGCTTACTAAATGGTTATTATTAGTTTATTAATGTATAAGCACTAAAATCATCATACAAAAATAAAATGGGAAAGTTATTTTGATAATTTTATTTTAATACTATCTCTTATTATCAAATTTTAACCATTGATTTTCGTCAATCTAACAATTATAATTTATTGCAAATTATAATTTATTAATAAGGATGACCATATAAATTATAACCATTAGATTGACGAAAATTAACAGTTAAGATCTGATAACAGCAGGTCATAAGAAAAATTGATAATAAGTATAACTGCTCCGTTATTTTAATACTTTCATTAATAATTAGACAGAATCTTATGCAGTTTCGTTTAATAACGTGAAGTCAATTTTCATTATAAAGTTAATATTGATTTTTTTTAAAAAAAATTATTTAAAAAATATAGAGTAAATATCTTTTTAGGTCCAACTTAAAAACATGATCCCACCCTAGTCCGTTACAAAAAAACATTAGTCAGGTCGTGAGAAATTCAAATGGACCCAATTTAGTCATTTTAGAGACTAACATGGTTTTTTTGTTTGTTTTGAATTTGTGAGAAACCATAATTTCAACTAAATGATCCACTTCCTAGATACCTCGGTACTAATATTTTTTTTTTTTTTTGCAAGAAATAAAGTGCAGATCATATTTTTCGTCAGGATCCATGTTACTTTTTTCTCTTATAAATGAGGGGCAAGCATTGAAGAACACAAACAATTGTTCTGTTTGTCATTGCTTCTCAAGTGCTAAAATTTCACTGACATTACAGTAATTGCTTGCTGGAAAAAGAAGTCGGTGGAAAAGAAATGCAAAAGAAAAGGAGTTTCTGGTCTCCTCTCTCACTAGCTGCATAGTGCATACAAAAAAAAAAAGAGAGAGAGAGAGAGATCAAATTCATGATATTTGGATTTGAACTTTGAAGCCGAGCAAACAAAGGTTCTTACTATGTCCATGTACTCTTCCACAATGTCATTAGTGCTGAAAATTTAGAATTTGAGTTCATTTGAGTAAAAGATTTCATTTCCTCTGTTTTCTCTTGGACCAAAATGATAATGTTTTTCATCTTCTAGTACTCTTTCTCCTTTAAACAAAACAACACTGATACTTGTTTTTTTTTTTTTTTTTAAATAACTTGCAGGGGGTTAAGGTCTATTGCTGAAGTCCTCAGAAGAAGAAATATCATCACTTAAATATGACGGCTGTTCAACTTGTTGGTTCACTTGTTTATGGAGTTAGCATTGAAGGGATTGGTAAAAGACCGAACGCCAATGTGGTGGAGAATTTCAGGTACAAAGCATCAACAAAAGGAAGGCTTTTGGATTCCATTGGCATGGTTGAAAAAAGAGGAGGAGTACCCTTTGACAATTTTGTAAGGCATTGTGGTTTGGTTAGTGATCAACCGATATGTGATGTTGGGTTGAGTCATTCTGATGTGGAGGATGATATTGCATCAGAAAATGGGAGCTTGCTTAGCAAGAAAATGTTGTAAGATTTGGCACTCTTATGACCCTCTATCCACAAATTAACACACATTTTCCTTTCATCATGAGTCCTTTTATTCTTGAATGCTAATAAGGTATTTTCAATATTGTGCTAATTATTGTAATTTCTACCTTCTTTTACTATTCACAGCGAGTTTAATGGGGTGCCTTTGGATAGTCAGCCTCAGCCTCAACTTCCAAATGTGAAAACCGAGCTTATAATGCTTTCTTTACCTGCAATTGTTGGACAAGCAATTGAGCCTTTGGCACAATTGATGGAAACTGCTTATATTGGAAGATTGGGTAAGTTTTTTGGTTCCAACCCTTCTAAATAACTTATGAGTATTTAGAAGTTATTAATTAGTCTTGACCTCTAGGCTGAATGGTTTTGAAAAGTTTCATGCTATGGACTTCTATCTTGTGCTGATTTCTTTACTTTAATGCACTTGATGTTACGGTATAGATGAATTTTCTTGCTACTGAATCAACTTTTTTTCTTTACTATTTGAATAGGAGTGCTGGAGTTAGCATCTGCTGGTGTTTCCATGTCAATTTTCAACATCGTATCAAAGGTTTTCAACATTCCTCTCCTTAGTGTGGCAACTTCGTTTGTGGCAGAAGACATTGCAGCAAATACAATGAATAGATCCACTTCAGGTGAAATAACCATTTAGCTTCCAAATGAATGGGGTTTCCACTGAAATATATGATATGAGAGTGCTCTCCAATTCTAATATATATTATTCATGTACAGGTAAAAGAAATGTGACTGAAATATATGATAGTCCTCATGATACTGCTGAGAGAAAGTTGCTGCCTTCAGTTTCTACTGCCTTAATATTAGCAACAGGAATTGGTATACTTGAGGCTTTGGCTATGTACTTTGGGTCTGGCCTGTTTCTCAATGTGGTGGGAGTATCAACAGTGAGTTAAAATCTACATTGCCAACATACTATTGTTTCTATCCTAGTGAGCCAATGTTGACATTAAATCAATTAATCTGACATAGTACCCCTTTTTCACAACCTCTAAATTCATAAATTAAGTACAATGCTTTTTCTTACCTTTATTGTTTCATGTTTAATTGAAGGGCCAATGTTGACATTAAAGCAATGAATCTGACGTGGTGTGTACCCGTTTTCCATCAAGTCTCTCTCTAAATTCATAAATTAAGTACAATGCTTTTTCTTACCTTTATTGTTTCATGTTTAATTCATTTCCATTACTTGGTATATTGTTTTTTAAGAACATTTTCTTGCATAGGCCTCACCTATGCGCATTCCAGCAGAACAGTTTTTATCACTCAGAGCCATTGGTGCTCCCGCAGTTGTTGTTTCTCTGGCTATCCAAGGAATATTCCGGGGGTTTAAGGATACTAGGACTCCTGTACTATGCTTAGGCAAGTGTTTCATTTAACTTTCTGACACTAAGTAAAGTTTGATAATGTTAATGCTATATTCACATCACATTGGATTAATGCTGAAGTAAATTAATGTTCTGCAGGTTTTGGCAATTTGGCAGCAGTGTTCTTATTTCCTATACTTATACATACTTTTCGTTTGGGTGTGATTGGTGCTGCCCTATCCACTGTTATGTCTCAGTATGAGCTCTCCACATGTCTCTTCTTCCTATTACATGTTTCCAACATAGCAATGGAAGTTATTAAATTGTCTATATATTTCAGGTATATTGTCACAATTTTAATGATTTGGAGTCTCCATAAGAAGACTATACTGTCAATTCCTAATATTAAAAGTCTACGCTTTGGTGGATACTTAAGATCTGGTGAGTATCTGCTCCTTCTGACTTAGCATGAATTTAGTTGCTACACTTGTAAGGCAAGTTGTTACACTTGTGAGGCCATTGGTGCACATCATGATAAGGCAATTGGTGCACATCATGATAGTGTTGCTTTAATAGGTACCCTTATATGAGCAGCATATCCCTTTGCCTAGTCAGTGTCAGTTACTATGTAACTACTGAGTTAATAACCAAGTATAATTACTTCCTAGCTACCCCACATGCACATACACACACATCACCTACCTTGTGTTTAGTACATTCCAAACTTGATTCTGCCACTGATGTGCTCGATGCTTATGTGTACCAATCACCAAGCATTATTTTTAGTGACTATATCCATTTTTTTTCTTTGTAGTCTTGGTATCTTTGAGCATCTTAGACTAGAATATTTTATCAATTCGAATTTTCTGCACAGGTGGATTCCTTCTTGGGAGAACTTTAGCAGCTGTGATGACCATTACTTTGAGCACATCAATGGCTGCTCGTCTTGGACCCTTAGCCACAGCAGCACATCAGATATGCTTGCAAGTATGGTTGTCTGTATCCCTCCTTGCAGATGCACAGGGAGCAGCTGGTCAGGTAAATTAGTTAGTAGTCGGACATCAATTTTTTCCCCATATAGTTACTATGTAGTTTAGAATATAAATAACCAATTCAACCCAAAACCTTAAGATGTTGGGTGAAGGCTTTTTTAATGGTTTATATTATTCTCTAACACACACCTTCGCGCAAAAGCCCTTTGGGCTTGAAACATGGATATTGCACAAGCTATTTATATTATTCTCTAACATAGAAGGTCAGTCTCAGAGCAATGCTAAGGCTGATCCTTTATGGTTTGGAAGGTCATAGGTTTAAGTATGGAAAATAGTCTTTTTGCAAAAATGTAAAAGTAAGATTGCGTACAATGAGCCCTCACCCCTACCCCCTTAAAGTTGAGGAGCTTGGTGCACCGAGATTTGCTCAGAGTTATTATGTAGTTCACTTTTTATGATTATAACACCCCTACTTCAATAATTTTATTTGAGGAAAATACATTACATTAGTGGGTAAGTAAACTGCCTTCATAGTGTTCCCAGCCTTTTTTGGGTCAAGTGTGTGTTTCCCAAGCTCCTCCTAGATGCATATTGCCAGTACTTCTACAGCCTCCATTTATTGATCATTGGAGCTTTACTACTTATCAGGCTCTTGTTGCAAGTTTCTTGGCAAAGGGTGACTACAATACTGTGAAAGAAGTAACTTATTTCGCTTTAAAGGTGACTACTGTCTTGCTTGCTATATTAAATACTGCTACTTTGCCACTACTTTTTAATTTTCTAATTGGCACATATGTTTCCCAGACAGGGCTATTCACTGGAGCTATGTTAGCTATCATATTGAGTGCCTCTTTTGGTTCTCTAGCAACTCTTTTCACCAACGACACTGAGGTCCTAGCCATTGTGAAATCTGGCCTACTGGTAAGAATACTTGAAACCATTGTTAAACTCCCCTTGAATATATATATATATATATATATATATATATATATATATATATATATACACACACTGCTTACAAGTTACAAGGCCTTATATATAAAACTTCCACAGTTTGTCAGTGCAAGCCAGCCTATCAGTGCTTTGGCTTATATCTTTGATGGCCTACATTATGGAATTTCAGACTTCTCATATGCTGCTTGTTCTATGGTCAGTGGCAAAGTTTATAACATTTTGACATTAAACCTACATTAGTTGATTTGGTATATCCTGATATTTGAATAAATGGAAAACAGATGCTGGTTGGTGCAATCTCTTCAGCATTTTTGCTTTTTGCTCCTCCCATTATTGGTCTACAAGGAATTTGGTATGGTTTAACTCTTTTCATGGGCCTTCGGACAGTGGCTGGAATTATAAGGTGAGTGTAAACAATGCCATCTAAATGTATTTGTCAGTAGCTGGTAATTTGTTAAGTTAATAAATAATGGACTTTTGGCGTGGACTTTTCAGATTATTATCAAAAAATGGTCCATGGTGGTTCTTGCAACCAGACATCCACAAATTTGAGGTAGGTTGATAAAAGGAAGCTGATTCGTTTATTTATTCTATTCTGCTTATTTTCCATTAAATGCTTAAACATTGTTTTTATTGTGCACAATGCTTGTAGTTTTGGAATAACAGCATTACAGAAGTGCAAAGACAAAACAATGGTACAATCTTGGCTACTGAAGATGGTGGCCCAATTTTGACATAGCAGAAATATGAATAGGATTTGTAAAATGGAAGAATTTTATCCTTTGTTTTTGCTATATAATATAGATCGATTAGTGTTCTGATAATCTAAAGATAGAAGTGTCTGTAACATAAAGTTCTTACTATCCTTTCTTGTTAGTTGTTACAAAACTATTTAATGTTGCCATCTTCTTATAAATAGCATAGCATAAACACCATTGTCAATGCAAAAGCAACCAAGAAAAAAAAAAGTAATGGCCCTTTTCTTGAACCCAATGTTTGAGCAATTTGAATTTATTTTCTCATAGCCCACCCCTTTATCTTTTAGGCTTTGTTTGGGAGTTTGGAGGGAAAGGGAAGGAAGGGATACAAGGGGGAGGGAGGGGAAGGAAGGGAAGAGAACTGGAGGTATTCCCTTCCCTTATTTGGGAGTTAAAAAAGGGCAAGGGAGGAAAATAGAGGCTTAATGAGATATTTTTACCATTTTACCCATTTTTAAAAATAATATAATTATTATATTTTACAAACTAAATTAAATTTAAAATTTCTAACAAAAATATTTTTGTACTTTTCACAATATTAAAAAGATAATATTTTTTATGAAATTTCTACGATGCAAGCTACAAAAAATTTTCGTCAGAATACTCTTCATCGAAAAGCGACGGAAATTTTTCTCCGATGAAAATTTTTACAAAAATAAATTTTCTATCGAAATTTAGTTTCTGGCAAAAGTTTTGACGAAAATAATTTCCTCCATGAAATGCTTTAAACGTTCAAAAATTTCGTCAAAATTTTTGACGAAATGTTTTTCGTTCAAAATTTCGATGGAAATGTGTTCTGATGAAAATTTTGACGGAAATTGTTTTGTCAAATGTTTTGAGGGAAATGTTTCTTTCGAAACTTTCGACGAAATTTAGATTCAGTAAAGAATTTGAACAGAATATCTTTTCCGTCAAACATTTTAATCAAAATGTTTTTCGTCAATTTTTTTTTACGGAAAAATTTTCTGTTGAATTTTTTTGACAGAAATGTGTTCCGTTGAAAATTTTGATGGAAATAGTTTTTACAAAAAAATTGACGAAAATATTTTCCGTAAAAATTTTTCGATGAAAATGTGTTTCCTTATATATTCGACTGAAAATTTTTGTCAAAAAGTTTAGCGAAAATATTTCCGTCAAAATTTTTTGACGGAATGTAAATTCTGTAAAGAATTTTGGTGAAACTTTTCGGTGGAGATGTGTTTCGTCAGATTTTGGACGAAAATATTTTCGTTGAAAGTTTCAACGGAATTTAGATTCGTCAATAGTTTTGACTGAATTCTTACCCGTAAAAAATTTATGTCAATGATTATTACAAAATCTTGTTTCGTCTTTAGTTTTGATGAAAAAAATTTGACGTATGTGATTTTCATAAAAATTTTCATCATTATTTTTGACGAAATATTTTTCGTCGATAAATTTTGTCGGTATTTGAGACTTTTCTAATAATATCACATTTAAAAATGATTCACATTTATGTAATTTTTACATTTTAATGCTAAGGGTAGATAAGTAATTTTTAATATTTCCCCCTCAAACCCCCCAAATTGGGGGAACTTTAATTTTAGGAAGGAGGAGGGTTTTGGAGGATTTAGTAAAAATCTCCAATTTCTTCCCCTCCTTTTTTTAAACTCACAAACAAAGAGAAGACTTACTAAAACCCTTCATTTCCTTTCTTTCCCCTCCTAAAACCAACTCTCAAACAAATCCTTAGGTTATTGGAATATTGCTAACTGACTAACCCATATTCCACACCCAAAAAAGCAATGCAGATTTTGAATCATCGAGAAAATATCTTCGTATTCCAATAATGTTTTGGTAGGCCATCAGCTATGCCCAGAATCTCAAATTGCTTTGTGCTTCTTGTCAACAATGTCTTTATTTTCATAATAAGTTATATCAGGATAGCCTGATATGGTGTAACCTAAAAAATAATAAAATGAAAGGATGACCTTACCAAGAATTTAGTTTTAAGTAATTATTCTGATGGAAGCTAATATTAGGAAAACCATGAAGCATGCTAAATAAGAGAGTAGACATAAACAAGCCAATTAACACACAAAAATTAAAAATTAAAAATAAAAATAAAAAATCTAATTCGAACTAAGTAACTATTGTTATGTCATGTACACAGGACAGCTAAGGAATTTGAGGCGGTATTTTGTATTTGGTTTGTTTTTTATTTTTGTTTTATTTTGACATTGTTTCTTTGTGAAGGAGATGATAAAAATAAAATTTCATTATTTTCACTTTTTCTTTTACAAATTTTTAAAAATTAAAAATAATGTGATTTGGAATTTGGAAACAATTAAGCAAAAAATAATAATAATAATAAATTGACCACTTCGTAATTTTCTTAAATATTGAAATAAGTTTCAAACTCAAAACAATCAAGACAAAGAGCACACTTCTTTAATCTTCAAGCTGACTCCCTTGAGTTATATGATATGGTATTAAAAAAAATACACACACAAAATTCTAACTGTGTGCTTTCAACTAAATGAAGTTATATTATATTAAAAAAATTAAATCAGGTTGAGATCTTAAGAATACATCCTTTCGTCCTCCCAATACATTTATGAAAATTTATTTTCTCATATATTGGTGTAAGTTTCAAACTTGAGTAATCAAAATAAAAAATACACTTAGCCAACTAAATCCTCGTGTTATATTTTGTGGCATAATAGTTTGTGTCAACTATAAGCCGTTTGTTTGTTTGTTTTTTTTTTTTTGTTAAAAAAAATATTATCATTATAAATGAGTATTTGAATGTCAGCTTTAAAAAAAACAACATAAAAAAAATTAAAAAAAAAAAAAAAAACACCTATGAACTTTTTCAGCTCATGGTTAACAAAATTTCACAAACACAATTCTCTGAAGTTTTTTTTAGAATCCAGGGTTAAGGATTCGATTCAATACAGATTGCTTAATGACTTATAGAAGCTGTTGTAGAATGAGATTGCAAATAGATCACAGTGTGTGGGCAAGAAAAGGAGACCCAACGATCATGTTTCATACAACACATATCAGCTGCATCCAGCAAACGAGATCCAACGGTCATATTAGAGTCAGCGGTCGAGATCCAATCAGCAAGTAGATAGTACAAAACAATCCACTCACAAAAAAAAAGTAGCGAGGTGTGGAATCATCACTGGTCAATCCTCACAGTTCATCCATGCCTGATTCAGAATTGTATTGATTCTGTTTCCTACATGCCTAAATAAGTTTAGACTGCTCATTTCCCTTTTCATTACAAATAAAAAAGAGAAGTACTAATACAAAATCTTTAAGTTCAGTACTATACATTTCTGATTACATGATTTGGACAATTGGACAGGTGACTTGAATCTAGTAATTCATGTAAGTATTTCTCACATATTAGATACGGTAGTTGAACTGTTGTGAAGGTAGATGATTGAATCTGTTTCATGGGAAGTATGTCTCCATAACAAGAGCATAAAGGAAGGAGCAAAGATACTGAGAATTAAAGCTCTAATGTTGGATTTGGGTATGCTTCAGCTCAGAAAGTAGCTGAGCAGAGGAGGAAGTTTATGTTTAGGCTTGATTTTGGCACAATAACAATTAATAATATATAATACACTTTATTTATAAAAATGGAATAAATACATGTATAAATAATGTTTTTTATAATATTTTCCAATTTATATCTTTTTTAATTTTGTTAGAAAAACTAAATTTTGTGAAGAAAAACAAATAAAATTATTTATCTTTAAAATAATCATAATATATATATATATATATAAAGCATTTAACAATTAATAATATTTTTTTAAAAAAGAAATACTCATGGATAAGTTTGCTGAAATTTCAACAAAAACATGATATGTAATTTATGCTAAACAATAATAGCTTTAAGAATTAAGAGCATATATAAAATTACAGTGCTTAAAACGGAGTGGTAAACAGGCAACAGTTACCATACTCTGTAAGCAATTTGTTATTACATCATTTTCTCATTTTATGTGCTGAATAAACATTATTCAGGACCAAAAATGGGCAATTTCACATTTAAAAGGTGCAAAAATTGTGTTGCTAAAATCAGTTAGCAAAGAATATACGGGCTGACTTCACTTGGGAGATCAGCAAATAAATTAATCAATCTAAAGCATCTATTACCGCATCAACAACCTCTTGGGTGGTGCTTGTCCCTCCAAGGTCCTTTGTCCGGTATTTCCCCTCTAGAATGACTTGTTCCACAGCAGTTTCCAATCGGTCAGCAAATGCAGGAAACTGGAGATGTCTAAGCATCATGGCCGACGAAAGGAGGAGTGCAACTGGGTTGGCTTTCTGTTGTTCCACTACTTTTTCATTACCAACATTTCCTGCTGAAGCACCTTGTTCAAACACAGCGTGGTCAGCCCCAACATTACCTGCAAAAGCATGGCATCCAGGGTTTGAAATATTCAAGCTCACTTAAGGATAAAGTATGATTGCTCTCCATAATCACTTTTATCCAAAATTCCAGAAACCCTTCCATAAATCAACCCTCACCACCGGGTCCCAACAAAAAAATGGGGGGACAGGGAAACGCAATTTGACAACTCACTTATCCCATAGTGGTTGCTCTTGCCTCCAATACTGCAACCTGATGTTGAAGTATACAAATGATCTTCCAGTTTGAATTTTATACAACCTCTAATTTTTTTCTTTTCAGTGATTGTACAATCACTATGTTAATTAGACACTTTTATTTGCGGTGTTTTCAACGCATAAAAATGTTTCCCAGAATAATCATCTGAAAGAACTACACAAACAAAAAATAAACTCTGAACCTAGACTCGACAGTTCAGAACATTAGTCACACGCACATTTCGCAACAGCAATGACAATGTGGAAGTAAGACAATATTTAACATAATCAAATGAGAGCTATAGAGTTTCAATAGATTAGCAACTAATAACCATACCTCCCGGCATGACACCAGTGCCTCCAGCAATACCTGCTGCTGTATTTGCAACGAGATTTCCATACAGATTGGGGGTTACCTAGCAAGTGGAAATAGTGCTCATGAACTTCAAAACACTTCTTTTGGAATGAAAAGCAAAAGCAAATTGAATGGGACAAAGACTAGTTAGTTGCAAGAAAGAAACATCAGGTCAATCAGCAACCACCTGCAATGTTTCTCACTTGCACATGCACCAATATGTGTCCCTTCCACATTCCATACAATAAAAGGGAACCGTGGCACAACAATTGCTGTTGCTGCCATGTGACACAGACGTCACAGGTTCAATTCATGTGGTCAGTCTCTTACAAATGAAATTTAAGTGCCTACTATGGAGACCCTTCCCAGGACCTTGCGCATAGCAGAAACTTTATAGCACCAGGCTACCCTTTTTTTAATATTCCATACAGTACATCTACATACCCCTCGAAGTCAAGTGAGTCATCCTCCATTCATTGTTACGAATTAATTCTTTATCCTTCCCCAAAGGGATAAGAGAGATAAGTAAATATTTATTTCCAACTGGCATAAAATGGCTGTTTTAAACCCCTCCTCCAATTACATTTCACCCAACAATTAAATAAAGCATCCATCTTCTTCAAATTTCAAAAATCATAAAAATTGATAACTAATTTATCATACTAATCCTCTCACATAGTTAGATTCAACTAGGAAACTATGTTAACAATTTTAGGATGCTTCACTGTTTCCAAGGCAATGTCCTAATGATATGCTGTTTCATTACTTTTTCCCAATGCTTTTTTATTTGCCTTAAAATACCCTTTTTGATTGAACCAACAGTGAAAAGCCTAGCAAAAATGGAAAAAAAAGACTCATTATAAGCATCTTAACTTTGGTTATAATTTTCCAGTCTTTTCTGTCAGCTACTCATTGTTTCCCTCGCACAGGTTAACCAATCAAACAAAAGGCAAACCCCATAGCACTAATTCGCCAAAGAAATTAAAAGAAAAGATGAAAACACAATGGGTCACAATCTCATTAAGGAGTTGCTAGTCTCACCTATAAACTGATAGCACTAAATTAAAAAAATATTGAAAATAAACAAGTGCTGATCCCCCATAATAACTCCATAAATATATTAACAAACAGCAGATAAATAATTTGGAATCAGGATCAAATTGTAAATTTACATACCATAACATCAAACTGCTCAGGCTTTGCAACAAGCTGCATGCAACAGTTATCTACAATAATTTCATTATACTTGATTCCAGGATACTGTGTGGCAACCTCTCGACAAGATTCCAAGAATAAACCATCTGCAAGTTTCATAATATTTGCTTTGTGCACGGCAGTCACCTTCTTTCTGTTATTTAGGTAGGCATACTCGAAAGCATATTTAGCAATGCGCTCGGAACAGAACTTTGTTATTACCTAGCAAAATATTAGTATGAGTTGCAAACATAAAGCCCTACTTCACAACGTCAAGTGCTAACTTCTTGAGAGATATATATTTGAAGATTACATGAAAAAATCTAGAGAGATATTATGAGGGAAAATAACTCATCCATTCAAAGAAAAGTCCCCTAGAAATCAGGAAATATCTGGATCACGTTCACAATTAACAATATTTAGGGTATGAACTTGAAAAAACATCAACAGTGGGGTAGCATGAACACAACTCATACAAAGAACAAAAACAAATATACAAAAAAATAGCAGTCATTCTCAATTAATTAAATTACTGCACTCCTTTTTTGTCTTTTTGCTAGCATTTTTATCAGATATTTATCTGCAATAAACATGAATATATATGTTATGGACCAGTTAAATGGTCACACTTCTGTTCCCAATACATGAAGCACCTCACTCCTCCACTCTCTCAACCTTCCTCCACTACATATAACTAGGGCTGGCAAAATGGGCTGAGCCCGCTGGGCTGGCCCGCCCCGCCCGCCAAACAGGGCGGGCTGGGTTGAGTTTTTCAACCCACCAGCCCGCCAAACCCGCCCCGCCAAACCCACCAGCCCGCCGGGCTCGGCCCGCCAAGTCCCCCCCTTTTTTTTAGGTTACCCAATTGTTACGTAGCTTCGTGCCTTAGATTTCTCTGCATGCAAGGGGTTCTTTTGAATTGTTGTGGACTACTCATACAACACTTTATTACTTGTTTTGTTACTCTGTTTTACCTTGATATGATTTTTTTTTTATTATTATTTCTGGATTGAAAGATGCATATTTATATGTAGATTATTAAACACTGATCTTCTTGGTTTCATAAGCACATTAGGATTTTATGCACATTTTTTATGCACATTTTTTTATGTGTTTGTATGCAGAATTTAATTTTTTGTTTTTTTTTAATATATATTTTTTATTTTTTTATTTTCTTTTATTTTAGGCGGGCTGGCCCGTAGCCCGTCAACCCACTCATAAAACGGGCCGGGTTGCTCAATTCAACCCATTTTGTCAAAACGGGCCGGGATGGGCCAGCCCATTTTAGGCGGGCCGGGACGCGCTGGCCCGTATTGCCAACCCTACATATAACCACTCATATGCATTGCATGACACCACTAAGTCATTGGGAAAAACTACCCATTATGTGCACAACTTCTCCAACTACTAGTGCACTTCATCTATATATAGCTACCTATAGCAAGAGATCAAAGAGGTTCTTTCAGCATTCACAAGGCTGGCCTAAATGGCTACAGCTTTCACACCCATTTTTCATAATTATTGACTCTTCCACTAGATATTGATGTTCACTTCCGAACAATATAATATATAAAAACCGCCATGGATGCATTACGGGGTTTATTATCTATGGGGCTAAGGTCACATGTTTTTTAAACAAACTTGTCTCTTAGCCAAATCGCATTCTCTGCTATTGCTTTTGAAAGTCATCAGTGCTAAACTTGGCACTCAAAACCATCTCAATAAAACCCCCAAATCTCCTATTTAGTTTATGGCTTTAATGTTTCTAAAGTGAACGTAGATAAGTTATCTATATTCACTCTTAAAATCATGTCGTTTTGAATTGAAAAATTAAAAAAATAATGAAAAAGACTATTATAACCCTGAAATAAATTATAATCCACTATGAATTTCCGTCACAGAACATGTCAGAAAATTCCTCACATCCTAATTATATTTTGAGTGATCAGCTATCCATGAAGTTCAACTAAATCATCAAGAATCTTCACAACAAAGTATAAGCAACTCTTCATCATGTTTTTTACTTTTCATCTTATGTTTTCTATAAGAATATGTGAATTAAAATATAAGTAATTCAACCAAAAATTTACAGATTGATCCACACGTCAAAACAAAGCTATAATACAAGAAAACCAGCAATCCAACTTTTTCTTTTTCTTTTTCTTTTTTAAAGTTGAGCAGTATTCCAATTATCTTAATACTCACAAATCATTGACTACTCAATTCAGCAATTCAAATCCTAATCATCAGAAATAGAAACTCCGCAAATTCTAACAATTCTACGCGTCAATAATCAATAGCATCTTTGGATTCCCCATAATACCTTAAGGCTTTCAACGACGCCGGGAACGACCTCGTGTTCGAGGCCAGAGTACTCGCCCTCGGTGTTCTCCCTGATGACGACGATGTCAACGTTTTCGTGGCGCGTGGGCAAGCCAGGGAGGTTGAAGCAGTTAACGAGCGATGCGTAGAGATCAAGCTCCTTCCTCAGCTGCATGTTAAGCGAGCTCACACCACCACCCATGGGTGTGGCTAAACCTCCCTTCAAGCACACCTTGTTCTTCTTGATCGATTCGATCACCTCCGTAGGCACCGCCTTCATGTCCCCATGCACATCGTACTTCTCGAAGTACAGCGGCGCGTGCATCGCCTCCATCACCTGCTCCACGGCGCCCGTCACCAGTGGCCCGATTCCGTCGCCAGGGATCAGGGTCACAGCACGCGGGGTTCCGTCGCCGGGTCGGGGCATGTAGGTGACCGATCGGGTCGGGTTGAGGCGGGAGCGCGAGGCGAAGAGTTGCTTGAGGAGCTGTGCGGATCGTCTCGTCGCCATTGGCGGTGGCGTGCTAAGGTTTTGAAATTTCAGTGTTATTTTCGCTGCTGCTATGACTAAGAATGTGATGCGATTGGAGAAGCCATGGCGCTAGGTAAAAAGCGCCACGAGAAAACAGAGGAATCAAGGAGCGAAATTGTAGTAATATTATTATTATTATTATTATTATTTGGTAAATATATTAATTTTTTTAAGGGATAGGATATTATGACACATAAAAAATGTTACGCACAATGTTACGACCACATCTTAACCGTTAATTTTCGCCAATCAACGGTTATCATTTATTGCGAATTAATAATTAATTAATTAATTATTAATTCGCAATAAATGATAACCGTTGATTGGCGAAAATTAACGGTTAAGATGTGGTCGTAACATTGTGTGTCACACATTTTTTATGTGTCATAATATGACACTAAAAAATGTTCACCCTCCCCTCTTAACCGTTTTTTGCCAACGGATTCTTTGGTTTTAATTAATGAGTGATTGCCCTTGATTCCGACCCTTACGTAATATTATTTGTGTGTCCAATCTGAGACAGCGGATAGCTAACCGTTAATTTTCGCCGTTCAACGGCTTTATTGCGAATTAATAATTAATTAATGGTCGGTGATAACCGCGACCCCTGGATGCCGAAGGCGTCCTTGGGGTGATCTACGTTGTTCCTACGGGGTGTATACGATGGGGTCGGTCCATTTATTGGAATTAATAATTTTGTTTCCATTAATTTATATCCGCGTGTATATTTCGCTAAGAAAGGGTTATACCATAGGGAGTATATTGCATATAAGCTGTTCGCTAAGAAGGATATTATGACACATAAAAAAATGTTGAAAAGGTCACAAGACTAATAAACATCATGCACATGTAATACGACCTTACAACTTTTTTTTCTTACAAACATTTATCTTAACCGTTAATTTTCGCCAATCAACAGTTAAGATTTATTGCGAATTAATAATTAATTAATGAGTTTAATATGAGAAAAAGATAACCGTTGATTGGCGAAATTAACGGTGATAAGTAATGGTTGTAAGAGGTTATAAAAAAAAAATTGTAAATGTGTCTATAAAGAGATATGCATATAAAAGGGATAGGATATTATGACACATAAAAAATGTTAAAATTTAAATTTTTAAATTTAAATTTTGAACTTGATATATGTGGAAAAAAATTCAGTATTTAATGTTTCGCGGTGAAATATATATAAAACGACATATATATATATATATATTATATATATATATATATTAATTTAATATAAAATTATAGGTTTAGACTATTTTAAATTCAACTATAAAATAGACTATAACCGTTAAAATTTAATAAAAAAATATAGGCTAAATAAAATATATAAAATGTTTTTAGGATTAGTTAATTTCATTATTGCAAAAACAAAACTAACATGTGTGTCATTAAAAAAATCGGTAATTGTTAACCCAGTTCATTAATGGCCTGATTCAAATTTAAATTCTTTCAAATGAATTGTGCATAGTATTTTATAATTTTAATGTAAATGTTTAATTACATAATTATAACGGATTATTATATATGAAGCCCGGCCCACAAGCTTAAAGATTATATATACGAAATCGGCGGGTGATCCTAACATAATGATACAATTCCCCGCCCCTTTTAGTTTTCGTTTTGCATATTGCAAATTGCAAACTGCAATCCACCACAGAACGCACACAGCCTAATATTGATAGATTTTTCCCTATGAATCATAAGATGCTTCCTGTGCTCTCTTTGCAGCCAAAAATTGGCTTTTATGACTCCAACGATAGTGCAGCTGTGCTTCATCAGCCTCATATGAAGATCACTTCACCAGGGAAAGTTGATCCGAACAGGGTGATTGATTGGTCGACAGCATTACTTTTATTGTTTATGGTCTTTTTCTTCGGGTTTTTTATCTTGTACGATCTTCTAGTGGTTAAAAATCAACTTATATTGAAGGACCAAAACAGTGAGCCAGATTTAAAAAGTTTACCTCCTAAAAAAAAAAGATCACGTAAGTCAGGAAAGAGCAAAATCATTGTTGACAAACAGGATAAGCATCTATCATCAGCTCAGGAGGAGGATAAGGAAACTAACAGTGAAGCATGGTTGCAGTTGAATAAAGTTGATGGACAAAGGATCGGTAAACTATTTGTATCAAATAAAGAAATCGCTAAGGGAAGCAATGGTACCATTGTCCTCGAAGGGACATATGAAGGGCGGGCAGTTGCTGTCAAACGTCTTGTCCAGACTCATCATGATTTAGCCCATAAAGAAATCCAAAATCTCATTGCTTCTGACTGTCATCCAAACATTGTCCGATGGTATGGGGTGGAATACGATCACAATTTTGTGTACCTTGCTCTGGAGCGTTGTTCATGCAATTTGGATGATTTTATTCATAGTTACTCTGATATATCAAAAAACCCAGACCAAGCTTCTAATTTCTTTATAAAGGCTCAGATGGAGACAGGGAGGGATGATATGCAATATCTTTGGAAAGCAAATGGCTATCCATCACCTCTATTACTGAAAATGATGAGGTTAGTAAAACAATATCTTGATTTGATGAACATAATTAGCTTCAATAAAGAGAAGATGAGAATAATTTGTAATAGAAGAATCTAAGAGGACAAGAATGATAGAAGGAAGACATAACTGGAGATAAAAAGATACGGTAGCAAAAAGGGTGGTGGTAAGAATAGGCAGTGAATAAAAAATAATGATCAAGAATACTCACGAAGGATCCTGTTTAATTTCCCTTAAAGGACTCGTGTAGTTGACCAAGCCATTGAAGATAGATAATTGTCTTCATTTAGTGATAAGTCAAACGTGGATGTCCATTTTCTGTGTTTTTATTTTATACTATTTGTTTCTTTTTGGTTGACGTCATCTTGACTTTCACTTGTATATTGCAACACAGGGATGTAGTTTCTGGTCTTGATCATTTGCATGAACTAGGAATAATCCATCGGGATTTGAAACCCCAAAATGTTTTGATAATCAAGGAAAGATCATTACGTGCAAAGCTTTCTGATATGGGGATTAGCAAACGCCTTCTTGAAGATATGTCTTCTTTGGATCATAGTGCTACTGGTAAGTAGAAGAATTTGTGTGTGTGTGTTTTTAGCATGGGTCAAGTTATGTCTAGCATGAGACGGGCCTATCCCGATATCATATTGGTGATCTATATCTATGAGTCTCGTTCCCTGTAATTTTTCTCTCATCTTTTTCTTTCTTTCGGTGTGGGTGGTATGTTTGGTTTTGCTTAATTTAAAACAGCTTTTCAGCCACAAATTCTCTCATTAAAATTATGTGCCTTTCTGAACACAATAATATGCTAATCCAAAAAACGTATTAGTCTAATCCTTCATATTAATCTACAGATCTTAACCAGTTCATTATTCATAATCTTACAATAAGTTTTTATGACTTAATTGCAGGCTGTGGCAGTTCCGGTTGGCAAGCACCAGAGCAGCTTGTTCAAGGACGCCAAACAAGGGCAGTAGATTT
This sequence comes from Gastrolobium villosum, assembly GCA_032173675.1. Taxonomy (NCBI): domain Eukaryota; kingdom Viridiplantae; phylum Streptophyta; class Magnoliopsida; order Fabales; family Fabaceae; genus Gastrolobium; species Gastrolobium villosum. The sequence continues at coordinate 130,646 of JAVKPL010009931.1, forward strand.
ATTTAGTTTAGGTTGTGTCCTCTTTTTCTGCATGACTGCAGGAAGACATCCATTTGGAGAACGTCTTGAGCGTGATTCCAATATTATGAAAAATATAAAGGATCTTTTCTTAGTGGAGTTGATTCCCGAAGCTGAGGATCTTATTTCTTGTTTATTAAACCCTAACCCTGATCTAAGGTATGTCATTCTCATTCATTGTGATTCTTAGGAGCATGGAAATATATACTCTCATATCTTCATTAATAGTTTGCATCTTGTTATAACTGAATTGTTATGTAGTATTAAATGATGTATTCACATATGAAACGTTATTGCCCCTGAAATCCAGCTTTTGAGTTTGCTAGGTGCTATCCATGTAAAATATGTCAATTGAGATTTTTTCTGTAACATTCAAAGTTCAAATCAACATGATGTTTATGGATAATGTAATGGAAGAGCATTATCCTATTTTGATGATTCTGCAATGATCAATATTTTGTATTTGAATTTTTTTTTTTAAATATCTGCTGGGTCAGAATGGGTGAAAAGGAAATGATATGTTTTATGAAATTTTCATGAATAAGAATGGTTGTGACACAATTAGACATGGAGGTATTCATCCTGAATGAACTGTGGAAAATAGTTAATCAGGTTGTTGTGGACCTAATGCTATCTTTGTTTCTGGTACATATTTACATTGATCTGCCTGAATTCTGTTGAAAACCTCTGTTTAATGGCAGGATCTGAGAAAAATATTTTATATCCCTTGGAAGTTATTAAGTTGCATGTGATTGCCAAATTGATAAATCTGAGATTTGATTGCATAAATTATTCAGAGGGACTGGATGAATATATTTGTGTTTTTGCTTGTCTAGTTGCAAGCAAATTTCATTGAAGAAATTATTTCATTTATTGTCAGGCCAAAGGCATTTCAAGTATTGCATCATCCTCTTTTTTGGAGTTCTGACAAGAGGCTTTCATTTCTCCGCGACACCAGTGATAGGGTGGAACTTGAAGATAGAGAGACTAATTCTGATCTATTGAAGGCATTAGAAAGCATTGCTCCTGTGGCTTTAGGTTCAAAATGGGATGAAAAGATGGAACCAGCATTCATTACTAACATTGGTCATTACAGGCGGTATAAATTTGACAGTGTTCGAGACTTGTTGAGGGTCATGAGAAACAAGCTAAATCATTATAGAGAATTGCCTCAGGAAATCAAGGTTTTTACTTCGACTAGCATTTTCACAAGATGATTAATTTTTTTTCTGATTGAGAATTAGGTCTGTCTAAGAAAGTTGAATCTCATGAACCTGTTTGGTTACTTGAGGTCCCATAATCCTCTATCATGTTTAACTGCCCAATTCCGTTTTAACTAGTGTGCCAAATTAGGAAGAATTGATTATCAAGTTTTCCATAACAGAAGTGAAAATATATAGCTTCTCCTGCTCACAATCAATGACTGGTGGGGTCAATTTCATATTCGAAATATATCCCTAATATCAACTATGCCAAGTGGGTTCCTGAATATTTTATGTATTTATTTTAGTAATTTTTTGCTTTACAATATCCAAACAAATTATTTTCTTCTTTCAAAATCAGTTCTTAGAAAAAATTTCTCCAATATCTACACCATTCCCTTTCGATTTATTTTTGACCAAAACAATACATGTCCACTTGAGCTTTTAATTTCTTTACTTGACTCTGATTAATTTTGCATAATGAAGTTAATTGAAATCAATCATATGAATTTCTGGGAGATGATCCTTATTTTATTTTCTGGCGATAGCTTTTTATATGAGAAGTCAAAATGCATCTTTGTTAGTGGATGATATAATCCTCTAAGAGCATAAGCTTTTAGGATACTATATATTAACAAATGGTAATAGCTCTTGAATTAGCCAGACGTCTTTAGACATGTAAGCTTTCTACATAGACATGTATGTTATAATTTCTTGCTGGCTTATCAGGAACTGGTAGGATCTCTTCCAGAAGGATTCAATGACTACTTTGCAAGTCGCTTCCCCAAGCTCTTGATTGAAGTATACAAAGTTATATGCAAATATTGCAAGGACGATGAATGTTTTCAAAGGTATTTCAGAGACAATGACTAATGCTTTAGCCTTTTTCGGATGGCTTGAGAATTTATCAAAAAGAAAAGAACGGTTGTTTGCGCATTGGAACTATTTATAACCTCAACCGGAAGGTTTTTCAAGGCATGTAACATATTGTACATATGTCGCCACTCGTTACTGATTAATCTAACGCAATGTTACAGTGGAAAACCATTTGTATAATCTCTAGTGTTCAGAGGAGTGACCTAAATGTATAGTAATATATTTTACAAGGCTAGAGGCTAGGACACTTGAACGATACAATATCTTTTTTCCTTTAACCCTCATAGCCATATGGAATTGTAAAATTCAATGTGTCAGAATTTCTAATATATGTGACCTAATTACCAAGCTCGTGTAATATCGGTTGCTGCTATGCTACAAGAAGGAGATGGAAGCCGGCATTTTGTCTGTTGCATTTTAACCAAAATTAGACATGATTATGACATTCAGGGGTGTAAACGGATCAGGCCGGCCTACAGGGGCCTATGGCCTGACTTACAAAAAGTCTGGCCTGCCCTGGCCTGCGAGGTTAGTAGAACAGCTTACGGCTTGCAAATGAGCCTGTTTAGAAACTAGGCCGTAGGCTGAAAATAAAATGTCTGGCCTTTTAGCCTGTAGGCCGGCCTGTTTAATATTTATTTTATATTCTTATTTGCTGAAGCTTTATTAAATTAGATCACATGCAATTTAAGTTAGTTGAACTGATTCCTGTTTTTACGGGATTAGTTAGCTTCTTTATTCTTTTCGGTTATACTTCAGAGCTTCATGTATATAAGTTGTATTAGTACATTTAGCATAGTGTGAATATTCATTTTTCTGATTCTTCCATGAGTTTCTTGGATTCTAATATGGTATCAGAGCTCTGAAGAGAGCTCTGGTATCGTCACTTTCATCTTGTTTTTTATCCTTCTCTTATGTGAAACTTTACCTTAATCTTTGAAGCCTTGAAGTTCAATCAACAATGGCGAACCAGAGTTCTCTCCCATATCACTTGCCAAATCCATCAAACTCTCTGTATCTCCATCCTAGTGAAGATCCTTCGATAACTCTCGTCAATCCTCCTCTGAATGGACATAACTTTCACACCTGGTTACGTGACATGAGGATGGCTCTTCTCTCCAAGAATAAATTGTGGTTCGTAAATGGAAGCTTTGCAATTCCTAATGAAAATGATATTCTCTTCCGAGATTGGGAGCGCTGCAACACGATGGTGTTGTCTTGGATTCATAACTCCATTGATGAATCCATCTTAAGGTCAATTCTCTCGATCAAAAAGGCTGCTGATGTGTGGAGTGATCTCCATGACAGATTCTCGCAATCTGATGATTTCAGAATTGTGGGTCTCCAAGAACAAATTAATCGTTTGTGTCAGGGAGAAAAATCTGTAAGTGACTATTACACTGAGATGAAGACACTGTGGGATGAACTTGATACTCTTGATCCACCGTCGAAATATTATGGTGGTACTTTAGATGAAATAATAAGGGAACGTCGTCAGGTTATCAGATTCTTGAACGGTCTAGGTGATCAATTTTCACATGTTCGATCACAAATTATGTTGATCAAACCACTTCCGAATATGAACAAGGCCTTCTCCCTAGTTACACAACAAGAACGTCAAGTGAATAATAGAATTTACAATGAAGCTTTGGTTTCGAAGGCGTATGTTGCAGATCAACGTGGAGTTCAAAATATGAATAAGAACTCTAACAAGTTCAAATTTGCAAAGCCGAGATTTTGCACATTCTGTGGTGGGACTAATCATGAGGTAGATACATGCTATGCAAAGCATGGTTATCCATAGGTCCAAACCAAGAAATGTTTCTGCTAATGCTATGTTGAATGAAAGCAAATGGAGTTCATGCACAAAATGATACACAAGATACTATTGTCTTGTCTCAAGAGCAATATCAGAATATGTTGAATTTGATTCAGCAAACTCAACCTCAGAAAGGAGAAGAGAATAATGCTGCCAATATGATTCATGCCTCACCTTCAAGTGCATTTGTTACATCACCTTCAAGTGCATTTGTTACAGCACCTATCCATCCTACTCCCGTGACTCAACCCTCATCACCCTTTATCCCTGATTGTCCTTTACCTCAACCTGTACCTGCTATTCCTAATATTAGCAACAATGAGAATAGTTCTTCTCAACCTCATCGTCCCATTCGAACCAAGAGACCCCCATCTTATCTCAATGACTTTCACTGTACCCTATCTACCAAAACTCATTACCCCTTATCCTCGGTCTTATCCTATGATGCATGTCCCTCTCATCATCAATCCTTATGCTTTAACCTCAACTCCCATACTGAACCCAAACACTATTCTGAGGCAGTCCAACATCAGTGCTGGCGAGATGCCATGGCTGCTGAGCTTTTGGCTCTAGAACAAAACAACACTTGGCTGCTTACTGACCTCCCTCCCAATAAACATCTCATTGGTTGTAAATGGGTGTTCAAAGTAAAATATCATGCTAATGGGAGCGTGGAAATATATAAGGCGCGCTTGGTGGCAAAGGGGTACACTCAACTTGAAGGTGTTGACTTCCTTGATACATTCTCTCTTGTTGCTAAAATAACCACCATCAGAACACTCCTAGCCATTGCATCTTCTAAGGGTTGGATTCTTGAACAGTTGGACGTCAATAATGCTTTCTTACATGGTGATCTGCATGAAGTATATATGACTTTACCTCCTGGAATCCAAAGCGCAAGTTCCAATCAAGTTTGCAAGTTGCAAAAATCCTTGTATGGGTTAAAGCAAGCTAGCCGTCAATGATATTCAAAACTCACTTATGATCTTCTCTCTATTGGTTATAAACAGTCCGAAGGTGATCATTCCCTCCTCACCAAATTTCAGCCTGGTTCTTTCACATCTCTTCTCATTTAAGTTGATGATATTGTGTTAGCAAGGGATGATGCTAAGGAAATTCAGCATGCTTGATATGCACCTCCCACCTTGAGGGGGGGATGATGAAGATAGTTCTTATTTGCTGAAGCTTTATTAAATTAGACCAAGTGTAATTTAAGTTAGTTGAACTGATTCCTGTTTTTACGGGATTAATTAGCTTCTTTATTCTTTTCGGTTATACTTCATAGCTTCATATATATAAGCCGTATCAGTACATTCAGCATAATTTGAATATCCATTTTTCTGATTCTAATAAATCTCAAAGGTATACCCTATTTGATTTCGTTATGTCGTATGTAATCTTCAGAAATCGTAAGTAGGAACAAAAGTTGCAACGCCTCCCTGTTCCCTACTCTCCTACATTACGGTCCGTTCCAAATAGACATTTCCTATACATATGTATGTACTTAAAAAGTATTAAAAAAATATACTAGTAGCCCAGTAGTCGCAATAGGGATGGCGGGTGATGCTGACAAAGTTGGAATAATCATGTGGAGGAAATAGGCAAACATTTGTTCAGGCTTGATTAGCACAATCACTTCTGTATGAAGATGCCTGAGCATATCCTTTATTAGAGTTGATGGATGATCCTCCCTCACTGCTTCTGTAGGACATCCTCTCCATTCTCCTTCTCTTGGAACGGTTCTTAACGGTCTCTTCTTTTTCATCAACAAATGAAAGGAAAGTCCGTAGATGAAGAAGATCCTGAGATCCTGATCCTTCCGGAGACTCAAGCTCGTCTGAATAGTGCTTGATGTACTGCCTTATTATCTGTATAAGATATATGAAGAGAGCAAGCAAGCAGGCACACCCACAGATTACATAGAGCCCCCAAAAACTTCTAAGTTCTAGTCTTTCCACTTCAAGCTTTGCACCTTGTGACAAACAAGCACTACTCAAAAGCCATTTGTCATGGATCCTTTGTAAATCTCCATTCTCTGCCATTTCCAAAATGGCAGTTGACAGGTCAACTGCTAATGGGGAGTCTCGTGGAAAGGCCTGAAGAAAAATGAAAGCATAAGACATACTACCATAAGCTGACAACTTCAAATAAGGGAACCAACAATCAAGCGTGTGCGTGGTGTATTAAACTTAAACTAATATATTGGAAGGTAATTTCCTCTTAACTTTTTTACCCACCAACATCAACATCAACATCACCTTTATTAAAAATTAATATATATCCAACATATATAAAACCAAAACCCACAAACATGTTTATTTTAAAGATATAAAACAGTTGAAATAAAAATAAAAAATAAAATAAAATAAAATAAAAAATAAAAAAATATATATGTATATATAAATAAATAAAAGTAAAAATGAAAGGGACAAGAAGAAATGGGGGAAATGAAGGGGAAAAGGACTAAAAATGGACCATCCTTTTCTAAGAAGAAAGAGTAGATGCATTTTTTTTTTTGTCAAATATACTGGTCAATACATTATTCTAATATGTTGTCCAGTACCCTAATTCTCTGCTAAACATGAAAGCATTGGTGGGTTTTGGGTGCTTGGAATGATACAATTACAGCCATATTGTGTTAAATGCAGAGAGGACATTACATCCAAATCATACCTAACTCCTAATGAACATTAAAAGAATGGAATTTTTATATATTGTGTTAAATGGTTTCTAATTTTAATTTGTTAACCTGTATCCTAAAGGCAAACGATAGCAAAACACATATAATAGCACTTGCATATATTAGAAAAATCATCCTAGCTGTTTCTAATCTTCTTTGAGTTCTTTATGCCATGCATGATTATAAAAAGACAGCAGCTTCCCTAGGCTAACTCAAGAATCCGCTAGGACATTGTATAATTTGTAGAATCATGTAATCATAAAACATCAATAGCACCAGACTATAAATACCCAAGAGTGATGTATGAGGAGGAGAAACAAAGATGTGATTTTCTTTATATATAGTAAGCTTTACTTGATTATTTTTCCCCGGAACATATTCTTAATGTATGGAATGAATTCAACCTTTTATTCTTAGGCGGGGTAAAAAAGTTAAGCACATAGGAAACATGAGCATAAGATGGGAGTAGCAGAGATGAGGATGTTAAAGTGGATGTGTGGTTACACAAGGATGGATAAGATAAGAAATGAAGATATTCGACGAAAGGTCGGAGTAGTACCGGTTGCTGAGAAGATGAGAGAACATAGATTGAGGTGGTTTGGGCACGTGATGAGAAAGTCCCTGGATGCTTCTGTAAGAACAGAAGTTTGTTACCAAGAGCTCGACTCAAAAAGAGGCAGAGGTCGGCCGAAACTTACTTGGGGAAGGTAGTAAAACAAGATTTAATGGAGTAGATATAGATTGGCGGACGGTATGTCTTAGAATGGAATGGAGAAAGCTATAAGTATGGTGGAGGGTTAGACCCGTTGTTATTCCTATGTTCCAGATAAAAGAAAAAGAAAATAAGAGAAAATAAGTGACGGTATCCAAAGTATGTAAAGATCAAGTAATAAAAAAAACACTAGGATCATCATAAAGGAGATACTTACAAATCCCCAACCGTTTCTGGTGAACTCTTGACCTACAATAGTAAAATCACACCGGCTTGATAGGAAGAGATCCATGTAGGCACGTTCATCAACGTAAGCAGCAACACCACCATCTTGGGGACCCTTTTTCAGTGCTTTAGCAAATTCTTCTGGTGTTTTTAGTGGAACAAGCCTGGACTCATCAATGCCAAGTTCCTGAACTAAATAATTTCTAACAAAAGAAGCCTGCGTGTACCCAATAGGATCTTTACTATTTACTAAACTTTCAATGCCTTTGATGGGTGAAGAAAGCTGTTGCACTGTGAGGATTGAGGTTAGGCTTGCTGTGTAACTTGAGGTAATTATAAGAACTACAAATAACCATATAATCAGCACAAAGCGACCAAGTGTGCTCACTGTATTTTCCTCTGCGTAGTATAGAAAAAAAAACAACTTGATTAATCAAAGGGAAGCTACCACTTGGACCATAGATGTCACAGAAGACAAATTAAGAACTGGTACTTACTGTGGGAAAAGAACATGGTTGAAAAACTAAACCTGCCAGATACAACACAAACAAAAGTTATATACAAAACCAAAGCTACATACAAGCAAATATAGTAGGAAAATTGCAGCCTCAATGTAATTATTGCATGCATCATTAACACAGGTTGTGTTCTAAAATGGTTCAATACCAGATTTCCTTACCATAAAATAGTAACTAGTTGTCTTTTGGGTGGACCTCTAAAATCATCATTCACCCTATGCTCCAAAATCCAAATAACAGCTCCAACTACTATGAAAGAGACAGCTGTGACAAACCACAAAGTTGGTGTAAATGGAGACAAAAAGGCCAAAGCACTGGATTCTGCCTTCTTAACTGGTGCTACTACCACTAGACCAGACTCGATATATGGCTGAGTAAAATCCACCATTCTTGTTCTTTCTGTAGTAATTGCAATGTCACCTACAGCACCATCAAATTCCTGTATGGGGGAAAATAAAACTGGTCTCAGAAGATTTCCATAAAAAAATTCAAACTCCACAAAATATTTATTGGTATGTATGATACTCACACCCGTTGTGATGAGACGGACAAGCTCAGTCAAACTAGGATTGTTACGACCATCCCCGTATGGGACAAACTTATAGGGAACAGCATAAGGCAACAAGTTCAAAGCAGAAAGAAATACATCAATGCAGAATCCCTCAAATGAATCAGCAGTGCCTTGTACATGTGAGACAAATTCATGGTAACTAACACTTATTGGTACTCCAATTTTTAAGAGCCTTGCATTGTTTGGAAAAACCCAACCACGAGGCTTCTGGTCTGTGTCTCCAGGCCAAATCACAGGGAACACCTTTTGACTTATCTTAGAATGATTGGCTGGTTTGGAATAAAGAGTTTCTGGAGGAACAACTGATAATCCTGAGTAATTAGACCAATAACCAATCCTCCGAGAACCAGTTCCAATCACATTGATGATATCATATGCAGGGTTCACAAGGTCTCTATTAGATGTATACTTGAATGGACCTGATACACCAGTCATGTTAACATCATAAATGCTGCTACGCAATAACTTTCCTTCATTGAAGACGTTCAAAGAATCAAGATGCAAGGTGTCTCCACGAAGTGCAGATAACTTTGAATCATTTGAGAACGAAATTGTGTTCCCATGTTTGAAAAATGCATCAAGTGCATGAGCAAGCAAATAAACAGTATCATATGCAAAGAGAGGTAAAAAACTCAATCCAAGGTGGCCATTGGCAGTCTCTCCACTAGTCAAGTTTTTCCATCTAGAAACAAACCTTCTTTTGAGCTCAGAATCTGGCGTGTACACACGTAGTGTTATAACTCCTTGAATATCATCCATAATATCTAAAGGGAGAGGACTTTTCATATCAAGCAAAGCTGATAGAAAACCAGTGGCTATCCACACATAACCATTTTCCATCATCCCAATAAACTTTGCAACACTAAACACCTTGGGACCCCCTTCAGTATTGGCATGAACAACTATAACCCTTGATTCTGCCAGAGCCACCTGAACAAGCACATTAGTAATCTCCTCCTGAGTTGCATTAGGGCTCAAAGGTGCTTTATATGAGATCCTGCAACGTCTCTCTGCAAGCTTATCCCCTAATGCCACTATTCCATTCCTCCCATTATCATCATCAATATAAACAGCAATAACATCTTTCCAACCATAGTAGTTCACAAGGTCTGCTACTGCAGTCATTTGATAAAGATCACTGTGACAAGTTCTAACAAAGAATGGGAATTGAAGTGAAGAAAGGGTTGGGTCCAAAGCTGAAAATGACAGCAGAGGAACTTGGAGCTCATTTGCAATATGAGTTATCACATGAGCTGTTACAGAGCTATGAGGACCAATGATTGCCACAGTGTGTCTCGACATAACCTGCAAAACTGAAATGACAATTTGAAAGAGTTGAAGCAATTTGAAAGATTGTTTTCAAGCTTTAACGCATAATAAAAAAGGGTTTATGTTTATCATGTAACATGATATAACGTTACTTTCCTATACACACATTAAAGAAATGGGATCCACATGTTTTTCTTTCTCTTTCATCATTCCACTTTCTATCTCCCTTTTGTTGTGTGTTGGAAACAACACTTAAATCATATAACATAACATTAATAAAACCCAATAAAAAAAAGGGGTGATGTTATGAAAGACATACCCTCAGAAATACTCAGAAAACCTCTATATTTAGAATCTTCTTGAGGTGAGACCTTCAGCTTAGTTTTACCAAGAATATTTGGATCAGAATTCACATCTTCAACAGCAGCTTCTATAGCAATTCGTATACTTCTACCAACACTGGTATTGAAAGAGAAGAGAGCTCCAACATTTACAAAATCAGGTATTGTGGAATTCTGAATGCCAGCCCCAGTTGAAGAAAACCCATTGTAGAGAACCATCAACGCCAAGAACCAAACTTTAATCATGGTTGAATGTGTTGCCTATAGAATAATAGCCACTAATAAAATTATAAACTTCAGCTCTCAATCATGGCCTTGGTTGGTAAACCTGAAGCAAACAAAAGCACAGAAATTTCAAAAGCAAAAAAAAAAACATAACATCAGACATAAAGCAAATCTTAAACACAAACGAGATGGGAAAGAATAAAACACTAAAAAGTGTCACCTAATAAAGCAACAACAAAAAAAAGTATCAGATTTGAAACGACAAAACAGCAACACGTGAAGAACAGAAAACTTTATTAAACGTACAACTTGGTTCAATTTGAGAATAAGAAGATAAACATTAACCAGAGGCCATGAGTTGCACATGAAGAATGAACCAAAAGTAGAAGCAGTGCACAGTGGAAGACCAGGGCACTGAAGAAAAGTTGAGAAACAAGGATAAATCTTTAGAGGTAAGGTTGATGCTATTGTTGGTGTTGAGAAATATTGTCCACAAAAATGAACAATAGTAGTAGCACTCTTCTGGGCATATTCTTGTTCTCATTTTCCTTTAATTTGTATGGGTAAGTAAAAGTGGCCCTTAGCATCAATAACTCGGGCATTGATTCGTTCAGTTCATGATTAATGTCAAACACAACAGACACAACACCATTATTTTTGAGCAAATTGGTGTCAATGTCAATGACGTGGAATTTTCATGAATGGAATATGACAACATGTCATACTATTTTTCTTACTTCCTTGAACAAGTGGATGTAAAATATTAAAAGTAAGTTTTTATTTTATTATTTATAAAGAGAATGAGTTTGAGTAGACAAATAATTAAAGCATTGTTATTAATAATTTATTTAAAGTTATCTTGTAGTTTGTCCATAACTATAAGGTTTTCTATCCTTAAAATTTAAGATTTTTTAGTAAAAAATATTATAAACTTTGACCTGCATTTGAAACATATAATAATAAGTTAATTATTGATAAATCTCATGTATTAATTAGTTAATGGATTACTCTCTTTTTTTGGTTAAAAAAAAGAATATGTTTAACCAATTAATACACCTTATCAATAAATAATTAACTCATTAATACTGGGTATAGATAAAAAAAATAAGATTTCAACTGCAAATAAATGTTTTCTTTGTTTTTATTTTCAAGTGCAAAAATAATTTATGTTTCATTTTAATATAGATTCGCTTGATCTTTAAAAATAGCCTAACATAATACAACATTTAAAATAATTAATTCTGTATTAAGTATGAATATAAATTGGGTTTTGTGTTTCTCTAAATGTAGAAGTAAAAAATTTAAAACGCTTTGTATTCTTTTCCTAAATTTCAAATTGATTTTTGAATGGTAAGAGATAATCTCATATTGACAAACACTTTTCATATAAATTTGTGACTTTAACATTATTTTTTATTTTAATGAATTTTTTACTTTTTCATACCTGTCGTTTTTTTTCCCTTTGTTTTTTTCTTTCTTTCTCTCTCCATCATTTTCTATTCTTTCTATATTACTCAAGATTTTTTTCTTTGACTTTTCTCACTTAAAATTCAAAAATAATATGATTCACGTTTTATGAGGGTAACAATTTATAGTTTTTTTAATAAAACAGTACCCACAAAAATTTTATAAAGGAGAAGATGGTACTATTTTATAATAATTGTGTACTATAAATAAATAAAGGAAAAAAATTTGAATCTGCATTTATTCCCAATAAGACGTCGTTTTAGTATTGAAATCTTAAAAATTATAAAAATAAATATTATTATAACCCTATAAATTAAAATTATAAATGTCGTAAATAAAAAACAAACCCATAAATAAATCATTGTCAACCTCTTCGTGGACGTTGAAAAATTCAGAAGATAACAAAACTCACAGCAAATAGTCTTGGAGCCACCTGCTGTAAGGAATGACCCATTAGCACCAGGAAGGCCCACACCAAAGAAGAAAAAAATCTGAGAACTTTACAATTTTACCATGCACAAAACACGTGATTCACAATGGTAGAAGCTTCATGGTACTTGTGGGGGCTATTGTTGATTTTTAAAGTTGGTAAGTCCAGTACAATATGTGCTGGTAATATGGATTGGGTGAAATCACACATAAAGAGTGAAGATTTTGGATTTGATGAAGTGCGGGTTGTAGACATCTGCTTTGTGGTTAATTGATGTTGAGCTCCCTTGGCGCGATGGCTCTGGTTGGAGGGGTACTTGCAATGACACTCTAACGCTCAAGTTAGTATCAATGTTAGGCTTATGTTATATTCTTATTGGAAATTAGATTATTCTACCAGGGTGTGTACCCCTTGTTTATATAACAAGTCTTATGCCGCTTTTGGTAGGCGGTATGCCTTCTGATTGGTTGTTCCTGGGCTGCAGATTTATCTTTCTCAACTGGTGCCTTTCTGGCTATACTTCTATATGATGGGCTGCCTTCTTAGAGTAGTGGCAAGCTGGAGCTGTCTTTCGTGTATTGGCTTATAGCGCGGTGGATCTTAGTTTATTATAGAATCCTTCGGTAGTTCTTAAGTCTAAGGCAGTTAGACGCAATGAGGTCATCGCACCTTCGGGTCTTCATGCGTGATGGAGACATTGCGTATTTCATTGGGCCTATATGTTTTTGGGCCTATTCTAAACTTTAACCCTTTGTGGGTCTATTGTAATTTATCCAGATCAAAGATTCTTTCAAAAAAATAAAAATTAATTTAGCACTTCAATATATTTTTCATTTTTTTTGGTGAAAATATATTTTTCATTTTAACCCCTAAATATTTTACTTTAACTCCGCTTTGGAGCTTTTAATTGTCATGATCGTCTCAGCCTATATTTTATCCAAATAACACCTTTTAATAACTGCTCATTCTATTGTACATATCATATAAAGTAACACACAGAAAGGAAATAAAAAATAGCGGATGCAAAATAAAGGGAAAAAAAACATATAATTTTAATTCTCTACATGTTTAAACGATGAGAGTTTTTCCATTGAAAACTCCTAACTACATGTTTAAAGCATGCAAGTTTTGGTGGGATTTGAATATGGTGACAGTCCACACCTTCGCGCAAGGTACTCAAAAAGGCACCTGATTTTTTTTCAAACGCTTGATTTGTATTTTTATCAAAAATATTTTTTTTGCATCAATCTTGTTTTGCCTGATGCATTCAGGTTTTGCCGTTTTTATTTATAAAAAAATTATTATTTCTCATAATTTAAATTTTTAGAGAGCGATCATAAAAAAAAAAGGTTCATATATCACACCAATTATGGATGCAACCGAGCCAAACCTCGTTCATCCTTTACATAAGCATGTGCCAAAACTCTCTTGGAGAGCTCTCCAATGTACTATCTCCATGGGTTGTTATGTGTGATATTATGAATTTTTTACTTATATAATTGGTGATACAAAACTAAGATAAATGTTTACGTGAGTCATTAAATATAAATAAAATTAAAGATTAGTATAAAATTTGTTATTCTAATAGTGGTGTTGGTTGATCATCCCCTACTATGGGGAACAATCAATTTGACTTGGTGTAACAACAAAATTTATTAGATCGTACTTGTATTTAACTGTTCATGTGAACTATCATCCCTAATAAATTTTAATTGTTAAATTCTAACAATAATAATAATAATAGATGTTAGAATTCTTATACATGCAGATAGAACCAACTAACAATTAGAGGTGATAATTTACGTTAAATCTAACGCGTCAACCCGTCAACCCGCTAAAACGGCACAAGTTGAGTTATACTTTTCAACCCACCTCAACCTGCCCCACTTAGTTGTGGGTCAAAACGGGTTGGTGGTAGGTCGGGGCTGTTTGGTTTGCGAGTCAATTTTTTTTCTTTTTTACTTTTTATTAATAGGTAGTATTTTATTTGTCACTAATCTTTTGTGATATGAATTTTTTTATGTTAGTACTCCTCTAAAAAAATGAAGAAGAAAAGCTTTATTAATTATAAAGGTTATCCATATATTGAGACAAAAATAAATTTTTAAAAAATATTTGACTGAATATTAGTATACATTTAGGTTTGAGATTGGAAAAAAAACTAAAGGGATTGTGAAATGAAAATAAGAAATATTATAAAATCAATAAAATATAATTTATTTTTAATTTTTAATTATTTTTAATCTTTTAGGCGAGTTGATCCGCCAACCCATCACAAAACGGGGTGGGTTGAGATTTTCAACCCATATCAAAATGCAGGGTGGGGCGGGCCAACCCATTTTTGGCGAGTTGACGACGGGGCGGGGCAGATCGACCCGTTTTGCCACCTCTATTAACAATAATGGATGTTAGAATTCTTATACACACATATATATAGGGTTGGATATAAGGGTTTCCCCATATATATATATATATATGAGAGAGAAAAATATTGATCAATTAAATAAGAAAAATAAATACTCAAAACCATTGTTAAGTTTTCCTCTTGTTGTAGCTATATGTTAATGGGTTTTATAATTCTCATTTAACATAAAATTATAAAAAATTTTTCCTACACACCCTTCGATTTTCGTTGCTGACATGAAAAAACAAGTCCTATACATATAATTTTTTCTTACACATGGTTGATTTTATTTATTCCACAGTTGCTTTTTATCAATAACATACATGAGATTTCAATTCTCATATATATATATATATATATAATTATAAAACCCTATGTTAATACAAGATAACCATAAAATTAAAAACATATAAACAACCTAATAAAATAAAATAACATATATATCATTCCATTACCATGAAATAATTTTCTTTAAACTTTATCACCATTAGTTAAATTTGGATGAAAAACAAATAAATGGAAGTAATTGATTATGGATCAAAACACAAGGAGTAGATGATAAAAAAATACTTCAGAGGTAAATGTTTTAGAAGCAAACCCCACGGGGTTTATGAAGTTTTCCCAATAAAAAATGGACATCAATTATTTAGTTGGATAAATATAAAAATTATATAATAATAAAAATTAGGCTGATTAACCTATTTACCCTTGTTTTTAAAAGTAATTATCACTTTGCCCCTCTTTATAAACTATATTATACTTATATACAATGCATGTCAAGACTCCCTTCTCCTCACACATTATACATGTCTCACCTAACTTACACAACATACATAATATGTTGAATACAACATAAAACATTAAGAATAATATAATAGACTAACTATTATAGGTAATTTTTGGCAGGGACTAACTACTAACGGGACTAACTCCACTACCTACTAGCGCTAATAGTTTATTATTATTATTATTATATATATATATATATATATATATATTATAATAAAAAAATTAATCAAAGTTTAGAGAGGGGGCGACCGCCAACGCTCGCCCCTCCTTCGATCTGCCTCTGGCAGCAAGTTTTCTCCTCCTAATTATAAGTGTCACTAGAAGGAGTGCTTACACCATAAGCATTGTGGAAGACCATCGGATTTTGATGGATACTAAAATAATTTTTTAAAATCATAAGCGAATACCACATGACTTTTTTCAATCCTTTAAAATTCTAATTGAATATTAATGAATTTTTGTTGTCCAAAAATAATCCATTAAAATTCATGTGAGTAGTTCTATATATAATATAGTCTCTATTGTGCTGTTATGACACACGAATTTATTCCAATATTCTTTTCGTCTCTTATTACTCTACATGGTAGCTAAAGTCTAACGAGAGGAACCTTAATCTGCTTATTTTATCCGATGAACCAACTGTTCATCTCCCTTTTAAAAAATTTCCGGATACTATCTCTTTGTCGATTTCTGGACGTCTCTTTTGTTCTTGGGTCGTCTTTGCATTGTTGTCGGCCCTTTCTCCTCGCAAACCGTCGTCAGAAAGTTGTTGACCGTAATTTCCTCCTCGTAGACCACCATTGTCCGATGGTTTTTCCCGGCAACCATCTATCATTGTGATCGTCTCGACAATGTTGTCCTTTCTGTCCAGGTCACGTCACCATTGGCTTATGCATACGCATATGGAAGTTAAGCCCATACCTTTAGTTGGCCAACATGTGGAGGGCCTTTTCTAACACAGACTGGTTAGGTTTTTCTCCCCTCTCCAAGACAGTTCTGGATCTGGTCATGTTTTGATGTTTCAACTTCAGTGCAACACGAATCCCACTCTTTCCGGTTAGTCTTATGATCTGTCATTTCTGATTTTTTGGTCTCTTTTTTTGGTAATTAAGGATTCTACTTTTATCTACTCTAATTTTAAATCTCCGACTAGTCATAGATGTAAACCCGTTGAGTGTCGATTACTTTGCACTCATTGTCATCAGACCAATCATACTGTTGACCGCTATTGGAAGCTCCATGGCAAGCCACCTCAGCCTCGTCGGACTGCTCATGTTACTCAGGCTCCTTTTATTGCTCCTTATCCAGGGTTATGTTCTGCATCACAACCTTCTACATCTCTTCTTAATGAATTTGTGACTTGGTGGTCTGAGAAGCAAGCATCTGGTTCTCCTGCCTCTATTGTTCCATCCTGTAATTCTTTTGCTGGGATCTCTCAATTTCAATCACTAGGCCCTTGGATTCTTGATTTGAAGGTTTCTGATCACATTTCTGGTAATAAGTCTTTATTCACATCTCTTTATACTACTAGTTCATTTTCTATTATTACTATGGTCAATGGGTCTTAGGTCCAATTCTGTGGGATCAACATGGTCATTCTTTTCCCTACTTTATCTCTGGATCACGTTCTCTATGTTCCTCATTCCCCTTTTAACTTACTTTCCATTAATCGTTTGACCAAATCCTTTGATTGTATGGTTTCCTTTACAAAAACTTTTATCTTTTGCAGGATTGGAGTTCGCGAAAGGTGACTACCAGATGATATGAGTCTCAGGGTTTTTATCAAATTTCTTCTTCTTCTTCAATTTGCTTTGCTGCGGAGTTTCCCTTGACTATCCATGCTCATTTGCATCATCCAGGTCTTGCCAAGCTTCAAAAGATGGTACCCTCATTTATCTTCTTTTTTCTAGTTTACATTGTGAATCATGTCAGTTTGGGAAACATACTCGTAGTACGTTCCCAAGTTGTCTCAGTCGTCGAGCTTTGTTTCTTTTTTCTTTTGTCCATTCTGATATCCGGGGGTCGAGTCGTCATCCTTCTTCTTTGGGGTTTAAGTATTTTGTTATATTTTATTGATAATTATTCCAGATGTACTTGGTTATTTTTAATGAAAAATCATTCTGAGTTATTCTATAATGAAATCAAAAATCAATTTGGTATTCCTATTTGTACTTTGCATAGTGATAATGCTTGTGAGTATTTATTTCATCAGTTTCAACAATTTTTTTCTTCTTACGGCATTTTTCATCAAACATCTTGCCCTCATACACCCCAACAAAATGGTGTAGCCAATCGCAAGAATCATCACTTGTTGAGACTTCTCGCGCATTTTTAATTGATGGCAATGTTGCCTACAATTTTTAGGGTGATGTCATTCTCACCGCATGTTATCTTATTACTCGCATGTCTTCTTTTGTTCTTCATCACAAAGTACCTCACTCCGTTTTGTTACCTCATCAACCTTTGTATCCTTTTGACCCAACATATCTTTGGTTCTATGTGTTTTATTTATCATCTCGGCCCCGACTTGGATAAACTAATTCTTAAGTCTAATAAATGTGTTTTTACGAGTTATCCTTGGTCTCAAAAGGGTTACTGTTGCTACTTTTTGACTCTACGTCGATGCTTTATCTCGACAAATGTTTTCTTCTTCGAATCAGTCTCATTTCTAGACTCCACTACCGCCCCTGTGGAATCTGGTTCTATTAAAGTCATCTTCCCTGTCGCCTCCTTTGTCTAACTCTCATTCGGTCACCTCTTCTCCTGATGAGTTTCAACATGTTTCCCCACTTTCGGTATCTCTAGATGCTTATGTGGGCTCACATCCTATTGCATTTCCCCTCTTGGCTTTGGTCCCACCTTTGACTACTGATCTTCCCATTGCTCTCTGTAAAGGTACTCATGATACCCGCCCTCCGACTAGGTATTCAATTAATATTAGTTATCATCATTTTTCTTTATCATATTTTGCTTGTCCTTCTTCTTTGTCTTTTGTGTCTATTTTTAAGACTATAGTGGAAGAACTTTCACATTCTAGATAGAGACAGGTTATAATTGATAAAATGAGTGCTCTTCAGCACAATGACACATAGGATCTGATCCCTCTTTCTCTGGAAAATCTGTTGTTGGTTGCCTTGGACTTATGTTGTTAAGGTTGGTCCCAATGGAAAACTGGATTGTCTTAAATTCCACTTGGTGGTGAAGGGTTTGACCCAACTGTTTAGACACAATTATGGTGACGCTTTTTTCTACCCGAACCTTCTGGTGAACCTGCCGGTGAATGCACACATCAATAGTTCTTAATTTTTTGATTTTGAAATCAGTTTGAAGCATTGGCGTGGCTGCGTGGGGGATTTGGATTTTTCGCGTCTCTGGGGTTACTTGCCGTGTGAAGTACAGGGTTGTAAAAGAGGCCTTCTTAGTCATAATACATATCTACACTCGTGGATCTATAGGGATCGGAAGAAAACTGATAAAAGCAACGGAGAGATATATATTAGTTTGGCCATATGCTAATTTTTCATTCTTGTTTTGTTTTCTTATTGATTCCCCTTTGCTTATTGTGGCGTTCTTAGCCTAAATATGAAGCTAATTTTTAGCCAGAGAAGATTGACATGAGTTTTTTTGTTTTTTTTTTTCCTATTTATACCTAATATATTTACCATGGTAGTTGCTGATTTTCGCTCTTGTTTATTGTTCTCTCCTGGCTCTAGATATTAAATCGAGATACAGTGTTTAGTTTGAGAGAAGTGTTGTTACTGTATTATGCATCTTCCTTTTTTTCTTTTCTTTTTTCAATTTTCTTTTCATCCATAGAAATATAGGATGGCTCCTGGCAGGTCCTTATCATGGAGGTGTGTGGAAAGTAGGAGTCGAGTTGCGAGATGCTTTGGTATTATTAGCCAAGACATTTAAAGGCATCCGTATTAGAGGAATTATAGAAATTACTTGTTTATTTTAGGTTTTATTTGTTGTTTAATTTTTTTTAAAATTTTCTTTTATCAAATTCTTCTTTTTAATTTTTTTTTCAAATTTTATGCGTCTTATTGACATGTGACATGCAGCAAGTCGTGTATGGGTTCAC
This sequence comes from Gastrolobium villosum, assembly GCA_032173675.1. Classification (NCBI taxonomy): domain Eukaryota; kingdom Viridiplantae; phylum Streptophyta; class Magnoliopsida; order Fabales; family Fabaceae; genus Gastrolobium; species Gastrolobium villosum. Next base: position 150,276 of record JAVKPL010009931.1, read on the forward strand.
ATTTTTGACCGTCAACAAATACATGTCGTGTAGGTCATATGTCAGGTCGCGTTGACCCGTTTTGCCACCTCTTCACTTTTATGTCTTATAATGAGCAATTAGCAGATGTACCGACTAAATCTTTGAGGGATCTTTGAGCAATTAGCAATTAATTTTTAAAATGTCTACTATTGTATTCAAATAATTAATGGATGAAAATTTTGTGTAAATCAATTACAATCAACTAATGAATTTACAAAAAATTCCTACAAAATAATCATTAATTATTTATAGGGTTCGCTTCTTCTACGGTCAATATAAATAACTTTCCCAAAATGACGTTGTTTCGAGGCGGAAATCAAAGTATTTTTGTAATTATAATTTATTTCAGGATTATAATAGTCTTTTTATTATAATTTTTTATATTTTCAACGTAAAATGATGTCATTTTGGGAATAAATATAGATAACTTATCTACATTCACTTTAGAAACATTAAAACCCTTATTTATAATCGGTAAATAAAATTTTCAATGAAAAAAGCCCCGTAAAACTTTTGTAGTTGCATTAACATTTTAAACATTATATGGAATAAGTAAAGAGTAACAAGAAGTTTTCACCAACAAACAAAGAGTAACAAGAAGTTTGCAGAACACGTTCAAAATTAGTCAAAGTCCATAAAGACTAAATATTTATTCGAAGTTAGATCATAAAAGAAGGGAAAAAATATTTGTTATTTCGAAGAACACATAATTTTGTGCCATTATTGTTTGGCTTTAATATTTTTATAGTTAATACAGGTAAGTAATTTATATTTACTCTCAAGATCACGTCTTTTTGAGTTGAACAAGATCAATAAATATATACTAAAAAGCAATTATTTCAAATTATGTTATTTAAAATACAAACAATTTTCCCATAATAGAATTATAGAAATATTTTTTAAATCATTTAACTATCCTTTGTTTATAAATCAATTGATTAATTTACCCTATATTTCACCATCTTTTGAATTTTAAATAATTTTTTCCATACGAAAAGGTTATATTTACAACCTTATCACTTATAGTTTCTTACAATCAAATCTTAATCGTTAATTTCCACCAACTCGATGATTATAACTTATAGAAAGAGAAAGCGGATATAGATGATATACATACAACCTATTTTTTTTATGATAGGTTATTCTGCATATTTTTATTTTGGCTATATTTGCCCACCTTTCTTAACATCGTTAAATTACAATCTCATCTAACGGTGGAGATTTGTAGAATAAAATAAATCATTTTTTTGGATAAGCAATCATCTTTTCTTTTCTTTCTCCTCACTGTCTCTCACACTCCTTTTCTCTCTCCTCCCATTTCTCTCTATATATTTACGTAATTTATAACCTGATTATTGACATGATAATTATGCTGAATGAGTATAATTTGAAAAATAATTTGAATCTGATATAATTGAACACCAAAATTACAAAAAAAAAAACCCTTCATTTGAATTAATCAACGATTACCATAAATTTTTTACTTTATTGTTGAAATTTGAAACGAATCAACTTATCTTTTTCTTCTTATCTTATCTTGTTTTTCATCATAAAGTGTGGAAAAGATATTTGTTCTCACTATGTTACATCCAACAATAGACTTACCTGGTTCCATAACATAGAGCATCTGAGTTTATTTCTTCTTGACACCTCTCAACAGGCCTACCTGTAGATGAATTGAGAAAAAAACTTGAACCTTTTTTTTCCCAATGATGAAGCGCCAACTAAAGAAAGAGAAAGGGGAGGAGAGAGTAAGAGTGAGAAGCATAGGGAGAAAAAAAAGGTTAAAAGAGTTTATTTTATATCGTAAATTCCAATCGTTTGACGAGATTGTAATCTAAACGGTATTGAAAGGGTAGGCAAGATAATAGTAGATAGAATAAAATAACCTATCCCATATGCAAAATATCATTTATTCAAAATTTTGTTAAATAGGCCTAATTTAATTTTTTATAATTTAAGATTTTATTTGAAAATTCATTTTATACAATCATCATTCGAAAAACTCTTAAAATTTTTTAAGTTTTTTAATGGATTGAAAAGAAACAAATAATATTTAAAAAACGCTAAAATATATTCTTACCGAATAATTATATAATTGAGGAAATACTTAATTATGTTATTTAAAAATTTCACGTCATTCTTATCATTTCACTGTTTCATAATTTTTTGTTTTTTAATTCTGAGTTTACATAATAGTTTTTGTATTTAATTTTTAATTAGAGATATTTTTAATATTTCATTTATAATTTAATATTTTATTTGTTAATGATATTTTGAAATTTTACATAATAAAGATATATATATATTTTTTATAGGGATGGGATATTGTGACACCCAAGTTATGTTACACCCATGTGACATCCAGTCAATCTCACCGTTAGATCGTTTATATTGATCCAACGGTTATATTTATTTTCATCTTTGTATGGTCATGATTTCTCAAATTTAATATTTTATATTTATTTCTACCTTTGTATGGTGATGATTTCCCATATTTAATGCTTTCACTTTAAATTTGAAAAGTCATGATCATACAAAGGTAGAAATAAATATAATCGTTGGATCAACAGAAGCGATCTAACGACGGTGAGATTGACTGGGTGTCACATGGGTGTAACATAACTTGCGTGTCACGATATTCTATCCCACTATATATATATGAAAAAGAAAATGCAACAAAGAAGAAAATATTAAAATTATAATTAAATAATAAAAAAGGGAGAAAAATAAACTTAAAAAATAAATAGGCAGCTGGGCGGGATTAGCTAACTTTCTTAGCCCACTATAAAAAAAATGGGACAAATTGATTCATTTGTAGACAAATTGACGGTGAATTGCTGCTTTTGCCACCTCTAATTATAACAAAAAGTTTTATAAGAGTTATATCGTAGGAAAAATGATTGTGTAATGTTATAGAGATTCATTTTGTGCGCCAAATTATTATTATTTTCTTCAAAAAATATGGGTCCCATAAAATGTTTTGTGTGTGTAGAAAAATTTATTGTGTCATGTTAAATGAAAAAACTAAACCCCGAGCATTTTTTTTATATAGCCGCATGGGTCACACTCTCGTACTTCAAAATGTTACCTCTAAAACAGTAAATCACTAAATCATCTCAATTTAAAAAGTAAGATAATCATTTCATCAGAAAGAAAGTGAATCTAATCAAATTTTATGTACATTTGGACTAATGCATTAAGACAAAATCTAGATAAAATCTATATGGCATAACAGATAAAATGAAATTAAAATGAGATTTATACATTCACATAATAAAATCTAGATCAAAAGATTCTAAGATGTTCCACTACCACAAGGCCATACGGTCAACCAATGAACACAAATGGCGAGCACAAGAAGCCAGCCACGTGTAACTTGCGCAATCTCCCCTTTCAAGCGCTACAATGGCGAGCGCAAAACCTGCAATTGCCAATCAGTCTATAATGATATATATTTACCTGCCACTTCTTTTTTCCTCTTAACGGTTCCCACTTCTCTCTCATATCCATTTATCTCTCTATTTGGGGTCTTCATTTTTCTGCTCTTTAATCTTCATTCACCCTTTGATCTCTAATGCTACAAAGCTCCGACATTGGCACGACCATGTGTTTGTTCTATAAAGGATACTCTCTTTCATCCCTTGGTCGCAAAAGAACATGTTCATGTGATCTGTGTTGTGTCTCTCACGTTGTTGGGTTTTCCTGAGTGTTGGCTTTTTTTCTTGGATCAAGTGCAAACCACGTTTGGAATAGCTGTTTCTTGCTGTGTGATCTTCTGGGGTTGTTTAAAAAATGGATTTTCTGTCGGCTGTGGCAGTTTTCTTTTAAAAAAAAGTTTTCTTCTTTGGGAAACTTGTGGTAAAGGACAAATCTTTAAGCTCTTGTTTGGTTTTGGGGCGATTGGGAGATTTGTGTTATGGGACAAGGATGGCACAAGGGACTAATTGCACGTCTCAAACAACTATATTGAGTGGTGGTTATGCCATGGAGGATCAGAATGGTGATACTGTGGGGAATTTGAATCAAAATATTGGGAAACCTCCAAGGGATCATTCGGTTATGCGCCATTGCAGCAGCTCTTCATGGTTGGCTGAATCGGTTAGTATAATGAAATCCCATGTTGATTTTTATATTCACTCTTGTTGTGGTGTGTTACTTTGGTGAGGATGAATATGCTGACGGTTTTTGCAGCATACCCTGTATGTTTTGGATCAGCATTTGCATCCCCCAAACTTACGTTTTTCTTTTCTCCCTACTTAAATTGTCTAGCAGAAAATTATAAAGTGCTGCATGCCACTAAGTTAATGAGTCAGATGTCTGAATGAACACGTTGGAGTCAAGTGAGTTCAAGTATCATCGTACATTCTGATAAATTGATGATGCAGCTTTGAACTACTAGCTCTCCCCTTCTTTCTTTGATTAAAATAATCGATCTCGACTATTGACTTATAGCTACTAAGGGCCGACCCAGTTCAAATACCCACTTCATGAGTGTCTAGGGAAAGGAATACTCTAGGCAGTCTTTCCCCTGCTTTTTGTAGAGAGACTGATTCGAACCCGCGACCTGACACACCACGGCAAACAAGCTTACCGCCGAGCCAAACAACCCCAATTGACTTATAGGTTATAGCTACTCTATGTTTTTTAACCTATGAATGATACCTCAGCATAATTTGTAATTTAAAACGTGCAGCATACATAGCTTCTCATTTTGCATATATGAAAGCGAAATTTGATAGAAATCTAGGATTTAGGAAGGCTTAGAACATATTATTTCCTTAGTTATTGGGACTTATTAGTTGTTGTACTACAGAAGAGGCTAGGATCCTACTGAATCTGAAGCTAATTGCAAAATGTCAATAAAGTTTCTAGTGATTTTTGTGGATGATAATAGAAGCTGCAGTATTAGGATAGTTTCCCTTGGAAGCTGGTAACATTGAGCTTAATTTCCTGTTAAAACTTTTGAGCAACTTCATGTGTATGTTAGTTCATATCCTTGTTTTGACCAGTTTGTTTCAAGTAGTGTCTATGTCTGTGAAAGCTTGGAAAGAGAAATGCATTTTTAGTTCCATTGAAAGATAATGGGTTGTTTATTTGATCAAATTGTGGTATACTTTTTAAACCGAAATATTTTGTTATAGTTTTAACTAATAATTATACCTTAATTCTCTTTTGTCAAGGAATCAAATATTGATATTATTGGCTTGAAATCAAGCACAGAAGAAAAATCTGAGTTTTCACCTATATTGCGATCTGGAAGCTGCTCTGATAAAGGTCCAAAGCAGTACATGGAGGATGAGTTCATATGTGTTGATACTCTTCATGAATGTGTTGGTCCAAAAGGGGACCTTCCTTCTGCAGCAGCATTGTACGGGGTATGTATCTTCATGTTGAGTTAAATCGATCATTTTATTTACCTAATGGAATGATTCTCTTCATAAGTGGAGTAATCTCCAAGATACTTATTTCCAGGTCATACAAATGAATTATTTCCTATAGAAATTATTTAGTTGACTATATGCATTGGTTAATATTGTAATCCGCTAGCCATTTGCATGCCTTTTTAGATACTCATGGAAGTTGTGTGTACTGTTAATATACAGGTATTTGATGGACATGGTGGTATTGATGCAGCATCATTCACCAGAAAGAACATCCTTAAGTTTATAATCGAAGATTCCAATTTTCCATCTGGCCTTAAGAAAGCTGTTAAGAGTGCATTTGTGAAGGCTGATCTTACATTAAGAGATGCTAGTGCTCTTGATAGTTCTTCAGGCACCACCGCTCTAATAGCCATCGTGTTGGGAAGGTGAGGACTAAAGACTATGTTATTATCAATTCATACCTATGCCCTTTTGCTTCTTGCATATGGGTTGTAAAGAACCAATTCAACCCAAAAGGTTAAGCTGTTGGGTGAGGCTACATTATTGGTTTTATATATCTCAACACGCCCCCTCACACGAGAGCCCACTGGACTTGAAGGGTGGACAATGCACAGGTCCACCTACCTGTGCGAAAACAGAAATTCCACTTGAAAGAATTTGGGGGGCGGTGAGGATTGAACCCGGTACACCGAGGCTTTGATACCATGTAAAGAACCAATTCAACCCAAAAGCCTAAGCTGTTGGGTGAGGCTAGGTTTTCATATATGCTAGCTGTTGTAAAGTAATAGTTGTACAATTACTCTTTTTTTTTTTGTCATGGACATTCTTGATGTTGTAATTATGCAGGGCCATGCTAATTGCCAATGCTGGGGATTCTCGTGCTGTATTGAGCAAACGAGGAAGAGCCATTGAACTTTCTAAAGACCATAAACCAAATTGCACTTCGGAAAGATTAAGAATTGAGAAACTGGGTGGTGTGATCTATGATGGATATCTCAATGGCCAATTATCAGTGGCTCGTGCTCTTGGAGATTGGCACATAAAAGGTTCAAAAGGGTCTAAAAGTCCCTTAAGCTCTGAGCCTGAGCTAGAGGAGATAGTGTTGACAGAAGAAGATGAGTTTTTTATAATGGGTTGTGATGGATTATGGGATGTGATGAGTAGCCAGTGTGCTGTTACAATGGTGAGGAGGGAACTCATGCAGCATAATGATCCATCAACATGTGCAAAAGCACTTGTTACTGAGGCACTCCAACGCAACACATGTGATAATCTTACAGTTGTTGTGGTATGTTTCTCTAAAGATCCACCTCCTAAAATTGAAATTCCTAGATCACATAGGAGGAGGAGTATTTCAGCTGAAGGCCTTGATCTTCTCAAGGGTGTCTTGAATGGGAGATGAATAAAACTAAACTTGTAGTGATTTGTACAGATTCATTGAGTTGAGTGTTCATAAAATATGTGGGGATTTTTCTGACTAACTGCTATCCCTGCTGCCTTTGAAGATTGTTGTTTGCTTAAATGTCAATCATATAATGTTTCACAACTTGAATTTGGAAGTACCAATCAGATTCAGAACCTTCTTCACTTGTACTATATGATTATTACAAGAACTATATCACCCAGCTTCCTTTAGACATTGTTTAGGCCTTGTATTGTATACACAGCAAGCTTCTCAAGTCCAATTTTTGAGAAACGGCTCGTCAATAAGTCTCTCCTTCTGCCAGTTTTCTCATTTTCTATGGTGAGAAGGGATACAAATATACAACAGAAACTTTCATTCACAGGTGAAAAGAACTGTGAAGTAAATGTTTTGTAATTTTCTTTTTTTTCCTTTTATTAATTTATCTTTTACATCTTTTTTGAGCCATTGTAAATTTGTAAGAAATATTCACCTTTTTATTTATTGTTGACTTTGTCTTGTTTTCACATTTTAGTAGAAGAAAACCAACAAACGGCACTTCTAAATTTGGCATAAAATAACAGAGCGTTACTTTTAAAGCTATAATACAATGTACACTCAACTTTGTTGTACAACAGCTCATAGGTGGATTGAATCTTAAAAAAAAGCTTGATATTGTTAACTGTTAAGAGTAAAGTATTTTTTGTTTGTCAACAAATGATGCCTATTTTAATCCTCTAGGAAAAAAAATCTACTTGTTATTCGAAATTGTATTCCCTCTCAATTCAAAAAAGACTTACGCCAGTCTCTCAAAAAAATTAACATAGATCTATTTTGAATTTTAGAGGGACCACGGATCCATTTTTTTTTCATAAAGGATTAAATCGGGCTCCATGATATTTATTGAGAATTCAAAAGTTACTTTATCCTAATGTTAAATAGGAATGTAAATAGGTTGGGTCGAGCCAGACTTATCTTAAATATGTCAAATTTATGTAAAATATTTTAAGTCTAATTTGGTCTTTTAGCTTGGTAAGCCTTTGGTAAGCCTATTAAAAATTCCAGAATTAAAATAATATTATTTTATTATTCAGAATTATTTAAATAAATAATATAATATATGTCAAATTATAGGTTTATAGGCAGGGGCCTAGTAAAAGAAAATTTATGGCATACTTATTAAATAGTTTTTTTAAAATGTTTATACATGATCTATTTAACTATATATATTAGGAGAAGTCTAACATGATGTAAGTTAGGTCATGGAGACCTAATAAGTTTATTTATACCGATAGTATTAAATGAATACATACTAGAGTGATGTGAACATAAATATTCAATTACCCTCGTGTTAAAATTTTAGAGGATTCTCCTCAAAGAGTTAATCAGTTAAAAAAAAATTAGAGGATTATATGAAATTTTTGTTATCATTCTATTTTTGACCCATTTAGATTTAATATTTTTACTTTTACTTTTTTTTAAGAGGCAGTTTTTCCCAAAAAAAAAAAAAAACAAACAATCAAACAAACATGAAAAAAGGTCAATGCTCGAAGATTGTCTTTTCCTTTCAACTCCAAAATTAAGTTTTGGCGAAGCAGAGACATCATAAGATGCTTAAACTGTGCAAGGCGTTGTCATGTTCTAAATTCTCTTCAACCCCTTTTCTGAGGTGTTTCACAGTGCATTCATCTTCAAATTCTTCTTCAGTCCCAAGCCAGGAGCATGTTTCTCAGCTCATTCTAGACCAAAAATCCGCTTCCAAGGCGCTTGAAACCTTCAGATGGGCCTCCACAATCCCAAACTTCGTTCATTCTCAATCCACATACCGCGCCTTGATCCACAAACTCTGTGCTTTTCGCCGTTTCGACAATGTCAAGCAACTGCTCGACGAAATGCCCAACTCAATAGGCTCTCCCCCTGGCGACGACATCTTCATCACCATCATCCGTGGCCTCGGCCGTGCCGGAATGATTAGAAGAGTCCTCAAAGTTGTTGACTTGGTGTACAAGTTTCATGGCAACCCATCTTTGAAGATTTTCAACTCAATTTTGGATGTCCTTGTCAAGGAGGACATTGACATAGCTAGGGAGTTTTATAGGAAGAGTATGATGGAAAGTGGGGTTGAAGGGGATGATTATACTTTTGGTATTTTAATGAAAGGACTATGTTCCACAAATAGGATAGGTGAAGGTTTTAAGCTTTTGCAGCTCATCAAATCTAGGGGGGTAACCCCAAACACTGTGATTTACAACACTTTGCTCCATGCACTTTGTAGGAATGGGAAAATTGGGAGGGCTAGGAGCTTGATGAATGAGATGGAAGCGCCCAATGATGTTACCTTTAATATTTTGATATCTGGGTATTGTAAAGAAGAGAATTTGGTTCAGGCTCTTGTGCTGCTGGAGAAGAGCTTTGGCATGGGTTTTGTGCCTGATGTTGTTACCATAACTAAGGTGGTGGAAATTCTATGCAATGCTGACCGTGTAACAGAGGCTGCTGAGCTTTTAGAGAGAGTTGAGGGCATGGGAGGTTCACTCGATGTTGTGGCTTACAACACCTTGATTAAAGGGTTTTGTGGAGCGAGAAAAGTGAAACTTGGACTTCATTTCCTGAAGCAGATGGAGAGTAAAGGCCATCTTCCGAATGTAGATACCTATAATATACTCATATCTGGTTTTTGTGAGTCTAGGATGTTGGATTTGGCTCTCAATCTTTTTAATGATATGAAAACAGATGGGATCAAATGGAACTTCATTACGTTTGATACAATAATTAGAGGTTTGTGTTCAGAAGGAAGAATTGAAGATGGTTTTTCTATTTTGGAGCTAATGGAGGAAAGCAAAGAAGGCTCTAGAGGGCACATCAGTCCTTATAATAGCATACTATATGGTCTATTTAAGCAAAATCGTTGTGATGAGGCAGCTGAGTTTCTAATAAAGATGGCAAAATTGTTCCCTAGAGCTGTTGACAGAAGCCTGATGATTTTAGAGCACTGCAAGGAGGGGACTGTTGAGGATGCAAAGAGGCTATACGATAAGATGATTAATGAAGGTGGAATTCCAAGTATTCTAGTTTATGACTGCCTTGTTCATGGATTTTCCCAAGAAGGGAGTGTCCGAGAGGCAGTTGAGCTGATGAATGAAATGATTGCTAATAACTGTTTTCCCGTTCCATCTACCTTCAATGCTATCATCACTGAGTTTTGCAGACAAGGAAAAGTTGAGAGTGCCTTGAAGTTCATGGAAGACATTACCGCAAGAGGTTGTGTACCCAATACAGAAACTTACAGTCCTTTGATTGATGTCCTATGTAGGAATGGGGACCTTCAGAAAGCCTTGCAGGTCTTTATAGAAATGGTTGGGAAGGGTATCCTTCCCGACCTTCTTATTTGGAATTCACTGCTACACAGTTTGAGCCAAGAAAAACATTTCAGTAAGAATATGTTCAACATAGATGACTTACTTTAGTGCTCTCTGCTCTGGTGGATTAGGGAAAATTTAAATTTTTGGAACAACTGTGACATCTGCTTGCAGCATTATATGCTGTCAATACCATATGGGTTATTGGTTTTATGTGGGAACTTTCGTAGATTATCTCTGGATGGATCATCTGAATTCAGCTGAAGTAATTTGTCCGGTGTAATTCAGATTTTTTGCTGAACTTCAAGGAAGATATTAGTATACACCATTATATTGATGACTGACACAGATAGCCTTAGATATACTGTACTCTGTCCCCCATGGTGGAATAAATTTAACATGCTCCAGACCCACCATTTATTCGGTGGTTCCTTTTCTATAAATGGAAATTTTTCTTTCATTTCTACCTTTTTTATTTTATTTTTTCCCCTCCGCCCCTCCTCTTTTTCTATTTTTGGGAGGGACCACCATGGTCTCGCCCCAAAAAAAAATCTTCTCCCCATAGTGATAGAGATTTGTGCAAATTATCCTCCGCAATTAATTTCTTATGTTAACACTCTTAATACTCACTACCCTGTTAAATACGTATTCTTGTAAGTTGGTAATGAAATCTTCTAAAAACTATAAAACCTTTGAAAACATTTGATCTGCTGAAAACATGTCCCTGTGTGCAATCTTGTTGATAAGTTTTGGGTCCCACGTGAGTTCTTAGAACATATGAAGCATCGATACTCCGAATTTTTTTCTAACGTATCCGATACGCGTATCGAGAACGTATCGGAAACGTATTGTAACGTATCGACGAATTAATGATCGTATCGAGAACATATCGAAAATACCGTGTCGGTGTCGGTGCTTCATAGCTTAGAATTAGGTGACCATCAGGTCCATCACTACCTCCCTAATTTACCAGGTAGTAACGGTGTAAATGCTTATCAACGGTTTTTAAATCTAACATTAAGCACTTCCTGCAGACCTTATCCCAGCAATTATGGGTCTCCATAACATGGTGGCCATTTTCAAGTGTAAACTAAATTCTTCTTGGTTCTCCATAGTCCACACCAATGTTGTTATATGTAAAAACGGTAGGGATGAGCAAAAACGTAAAATCGCAAAACGTAAACGAAATGTAAAAGTTTACTAACGTATTAAAAATAAAATATATATCCAACATATATAAAACCAAAACCCACAAACATGTTTATTTTATAAGAATGTCAATTTTAATCTTTGTTTTAATTTATATAGAATAATTTTAATGTATTAATTATATAAGTTATTAAATTTAAGCTAATTAATGACTAAATATATATATATATATATATATATTATTACGTGTTATATATATTTGAACTATGTGTGTTTGAACTAAATTCTTCGATTTTGGTCATAAAAACATCCATTTTTACGTTTTAGTACATTTTCCACACGATTATTCTTCATTTTCCTTTTATAGCATCATGGTTTTGATTCAACCTGAGATCACAGCTCAATAGCTGCCTCTAATCTATCTGTGTAGCTTCTTGTTATGCAGAAGTCACATATTTCACGTTTTCGTAGTGTTGTTAAACAACATGAGATAATGAATGAAGTGGACGAAGTTAAAATCATGAATTGGCACACGGACACTTGGCTAGTTTAGTTGGCGATGGCTAGGCAAGTGCAGTTAACCTGTCACTGTCTTACGCCCTGGATATTTGGCTCTTTGCTTTGCTCCTCCTCATCTTTAAGATAATTTCCAATGCTTTTTCTTAGCTTCTAGTGAACATGAATGATGGCACAAAACTTAGACACGTCTGTTGAAAGGTGTAAAAAATTGACATAAAGTGGCTGTCTTTTCTTTGGTCTTTTATGAATGAAGTTCCAAGTTGTAAAGCAAAAAGGTTTATCATTTATTATTTAATGTGACCACAAAATTTTTTCTACACACAATATTTTGTGGGGCCCGAGGCAAACAAAAAATTCCGACACGTAAAACGAATCTCTATAACATAACACAATCACTTTTCCTACGACATAACTCTTATAAAACCCGATGAAAAAAATATAATGGTTAGAAAAATCTTTTCTCGCCGACAAAGATCAGGTTGATGTCAGTGATGATATATAATCTCCGCGTAAAGTGTGTAATTTTAAAAGATAAAAAGATTGTGTCATTTTAAGAGAGAGTAAGAGATAGATAAAGAGAACAGAGTTGACAAAAAAAATAAAGATGTGGATCTCACTTCTTTGTGAGAGGTAAATTGTATAAGTTGTGTCATTTAAAAGGACAAATATTTTTCCCATAATTTTTTCAAAAATCTTTAAATAGGTTGTAGTTTTTTTCTAGAGATTTGTTTTGCGTGCCAAATTTTTAACCTTGATGAGATATATGTTTTTAACTCCATTTAAATTTTTAAGAAATTGAGAAAAATCATTTTCTTGATAATATCTATAACATATGTAACGTTTTATTATATTCTAATTGTTTTGTTCATTTTTTTTTTCTATTTATTACGTATGTATTTTTCAATCTGATATGATATGTATAGATTTTAATAATAAGTTTCATAAAAATCAGGTCATCCACACTGAAAATCCAATAAAACGTATTACAATTACTTAAATGTCTTACAAAGAGCTTTAATCACATATTTTTCCCTTTTTATGGGATGCTTCAGCCTGCAACTTTCTTCCAGTGGAGAAGAATTTTGGTGTTCCCCAATCATTATTGACTCAATGCTTCCAACAAGTTAAAATTGGACAATAACTAAGGAGAAAAAAGAGAGAAAAAATTCTTCTTTATCCAAATGTTAGTCTCTTAATGAGCACATAGCCACAGAACACAAAAATTGTTCCCTTGTGATGGAGGAGTGATGATATGTTTCTGCCTGAGTGACACAACTGTGAGAACTCCCTTTAGGTCATAACATTATTGTTGGCGAAAAAAAAAAATTATTTCGTTGAACTTCATATATTTGGATAGAGGAAGATATATTTATAACATCTTTTTTGGTTATAATTTCTTGTAATCAAATCTTAATTATTAATTTATGTCAATCTAATAGTTATAATTTTTTAAGTCACACTTATTAATTAATTATTAATTTTTAATAAATTATAATTGTTAAATTAATAGAAATTAATGGTTAAGATTTAATTATAAGAGGATATACATAAAAAGAGATTGTAAATTTTTGTTGTTGATAATTGATGCCTAAGTAATGTTTAGATATGCATTGCGTTAAAAATGGTTTCTAGCAATGCATGACGAAATATGTGAAACTAAAAAAACAAAACAGTTAAATGAAGTTTGTTAGGTATTTGTGATATTTTTATTAATAAAAATATGACTTATGTATTATTTTTTGATTATTTCATTCTTTTTTTCAAAAATTTCATCATTGAAGTATAAAAAACAATACACATACTATATTTTTATTAATAAAAAAACAATACAAGCACTCAAAAAACTTTTGTTAAACTAAAAAATCTCCCATAAAAATTGTTTATACGAGAATAATACCATCAATTAAGTCACGAGTATAAAAGATGTCAATATATAGTGTGCATGAAAAATAGATTAGTAAAAAGAATTTTTTGTAAGCCTATAAATGTTATTTTTTTTTTTGGTAAATAATAAATGTTATTTTTTATCCTTTCATAGGTGAGACTATAATAGTGTTTTCTTTATTAAAAAATTATTTTAATAAATAATAAAATGCCACCAATTGTATTAAGAATTATTTTAAGGTTTTAAATTAGGCTTTTAATTTTGTCATGCAATAAGAGAAAAAATAAAAGAAAATACTACATAAAAATTAAAGGATTAGTAGGAGAGAAAAAAACTCGTGTAACATAAAAAATATTTTCCTTTTAAATTAACATTGAACAATGTAACGACACAGACAAACAAATCTAATAAACCATAGGTTGATTATATCATCATTTACATATTCCTCCCAATCCCAATCTTATTTTATTATTTTATTAGATTTGAGATGCAGACGGTGGAATGGGATCAGATTCAAAACTTTCAACTATAAACTCGAAATTAGCGGGTAGCTGTCTTCACCAATTATTTTACGATGCCAACATTCTTATTTCTCAATCTGCCATCTGAATAAATTTGTTTCTGATACGGACGGACTCGATTTGCTGACGTGTCATATTTTTAGTGGATAATAAGTATTAAATTTAAAAAAAAAAATAATTGTAGTTTGCCTATATAGTAGACGAACTTAGTTAAATTTAGAGGACACTCGTATCAAAAGCGAATTCTGACACCACTAATTTCTTGACATATCATCATGCATAGTTCAATACTGCTGTTAGTAAACTTGCTTACATGGCAGTTTGAAAAAATTAGTTAAAAAATATGACATTTAGATAAAATTATGTGGGAAAAGTAACATTCACTGTTCCGAAATTAGCAGGGAAGGACATTGGCAAGTTCCAAATGAGCTCTTAATTGTAATAAAATAATAATTTCTTCTTCTTCTTCTTATTACGTTGGCATTTTCCACCTTATATTATTATATTAGCATTTGCCTACATATCTCATCAAGTATAGTGTCAAGATCATTACAATCACAATCCCAATACACCATCATCTTCAACAATCCTTCAACTTATCAGAATTTCATTCTGCTGCAGATTCAATAGCCACATAAAAACTCAGAATCACACAGATTAAATAAAGCATCCAAACAGAATCACAATCAATTTACTTGAAACAAATGGGGTTTGAGAATGAAGCAGGTTCATCATCTTATTCACTACCACCGTACCCACGAGAAGATACTCCTCTTCTCGCCAAAGCACCACCTCTCTCTTCAAGATTCAAGACCTGCGCAAACATCTTCATCGCCATAGTTGGCGCTGGAGTCCTTGGCCTACCCTATAGCTTCAAGAGAACGGGTTGGGTCATGGGTTTACTCATGCTCTTCATAGTTGCGTTTCTCACATACTACTGCATGATGCTCCTTGTTCGCACTCGCCGCAAGCTCGAATCCATCATGGGGTTCTCCAAAATCGGTTCTTTTGGCGATCTGGGCTTCACCATCTGTGGCCCATTTGGTAGATTCATCGTTGACGCCATGATCGTGCTTTCTCAATCAGGGTTCTGTGTCAGCTACCTTATTTTCATTTCCACCACTTTAGCGTTTCTCACCGGAGAAACGGCGCCGGTTTTTCTTGGTTTGACGCCGAAGGTTTTGTTTCTGTGGGCTTGTTTTCCGTTTCAATTGGGGTTGAATTCTATTCGTACTTTGACCCATTTGGCTCCTTTGAGTATATTTGCTGATGTTGTTGATATTTCAGCTAAGAGTGCTGTGATGGTGGAGGATGTGTTTGTTTTTCTGAAGAATAGGCCTGCTTTGGAGACTTTTAGGGGTTTCTCTGTGTTTTTCTATGGGATAGGTGTGGCTGTGTATGCGTTTGAAGGCATAGGAATGGTTTTACCCTTAGAATCTGAGACTAAGGACAAAGAGAAATTTGGTGGAGTCTTGGCTTTGGGGATGACTTTTATTTCTCTCTTGTTTGGTGCTTTTGGAGCTTTGGGTTACTTTGCTTTTGGTGAAGAAACCAAAGATATTATCACTACTAATCTGGGTCCAGGGCTGATTAGTGCTCTGGTACAGTTAGGCCTTTGCATAAACCTGTTCTTCACTTTTCCGTTGATGATGAACCCTGTTTATGAGGTGGTTGAGAGACGGTTCTGCGGCTCTAGATACTGCATGTGGCTTAGGTGGTTGATTGTGTTGTTGGTAAGCTTGGTGGCACTTTTGGTGCCTAATTTTGCAGATTTTGTGTCCCTTGTAGGAAGCAGCATCTGTGTTGTTCTTGGCTTTGTATTGCCTGCTATGTTTCATTGTATAGTTTTCAAGGATGAGTTGGGTTGGAGATGTCTAGTTTTGGATGGAGCAATTGTGGTCTTTGGATTCGTTATTGCAGTTTCCGGAACCTGGACTTCCTTAATGGAGATTTTTTCCCCTAAGGCCTGATTAATTTGGTAGAAAACCTCTTTATTCTTAATGAAATTCAGTTTTTTTTTTTTTTTATGTTAAAATGTCACATGCTGATGGATAAACTTGGTTTTCCTTAATGGAGCAGGAATTATTTTACTTAGGTTCTCTATGAGATTTGATGCTGCTCTGAAGTATTTTGTTTACTGTATCTGATAATGTTCATCTGTAATAATATAGCTACGTATTCTTTGTTGTGGTTATGCTGTTATTTTTTTGGTAAAAATTACAGCTCAAGTTTCTATTTTTGGATTGGGCAGTTCTTTTTGTTGGAATTGAATATAAGAAACGTGTAAATATTCCTTTAGTTACTGTTTGAAATTTTCTTCTTGATTCATGTCATATGTGCATTACGGATAGCAATACCTATTGACTATTGTCATGTTTGACCTAATTATAGACAGATTGGTTAGTCTTTTTTGCTCCTGGTGCCATTCAATGACCAGAGGCATGGTTCTAAAATGGCAACTAATATTGGTTATTTCTTGCTTTGAGCTCTAAATCAGTTTAAATTGTAATTAAGTTTTTGGATTTAATTTTGTAAAATATAATAACTTCTTTTCACCTAAATACAATGCCATTAAAAGCAGTTGACATTTTCATTAGTAGCTTCAATAATAAAGACAACAATTAAATCATGAGTTATTGGTTAAATGTTGCATACTTGTTGTAATAGGCATTAAATGAGTAGTTTGAAATATATTGATATTGATTAAAAATATTAAGAAGTTAGAGATTGATCTTTAATTCTTCTAATATAAAAAAAGTACTTAGGATGATGAACAGAATATTTAACATCAAATAGTTCCTCAATATTATAGCATTAAAAAACAAGTTATTAAATATGTGAAATAGTGAAATTTCTTAGTTCAACTTAAAGTTGTTCTTTAAAGTTTAAAGCATATGACATAATATAGTCTTAAAAGAGATTTTTTTATGAAAGGTAATAATTGTTAAACACGGCAAAGACTAATTGTTCAAAAAATTTAGAAAGCAATGTGGGTCACAATGACAATTTATGATGCCTTAATTTATAATTTTGAAGAGAGACATCAAAATAAATACTATTTTTTTTTAAGTTTACCCTTACATTTAAAAAAAATATTTTTGACCCATTTAATATAAGTGAGAATATTTTTATGAAATTGATTTAAAATTTAAAGATTTTATCAAAATAATGTATTGAGACGTGTAAGGAGGTCGTGCGCGTTGAAGTTATGCATAGGTGAGATGTACGATTTGTGCATGAACGAATGCACGCCTATCATGTGGTGTACGTTGGAAGTTGTATATCACTCCATACACGGCTTGAACGCGCACACGTCCTATTGCATTATTTTGATAAAATCTTTAAATTTTATATGAAGTTAGTTAATAATTTCAGATTTTACATCACTATGATCAAAAGAAAAAAAAAATACATATAATTGGGAAGATGAATGTAGATTTGTTTACAGTATATTCTAATAAGGCCCCGCCAATCTATAATTACTTTATCTTCCTCAGTGCACAGAGGAGAAAGGTGGACTTAAATACACCAAATGAGATTCTTAAATCTTCTCTTATTTAACTTATAAAATGTTTAGATATTTATAAAAATTTTAAAATATAAAAAATATCCAAGATATTTTCAAGTAGTTCTATTCAATTATCATTATTATTCTTGAACCCTACAGCGATTTAGTGTCAAATATATAATTCTCAAATACATTAGACCAAGTTTACATATTATATAATCTTTAAATTTAAAATTTTGTAATAACAGTAAAATATCATAAGAAATACTATATATCTTCTGTTATGCCCGAGCAAGTTGCATGCACACCTCCTTGTTGATATTTGATTTTATCACTGCTTGCATTAATTAAAGTCTTTTAGATTCAATCATGGTTGAAATCATATTTTTATGTCAATGTTCAATTGCGTGGAATATAAATATCAAAAGAAAAACATATCACTTTTTGCCCTTTAATCACACTTTATCATCATCTCAAAACTTTTACAAAAATTAAAATACTAAACATATTTATATTCTTTCACTCGACCAACTCAACCAAGAATATTTACATTCCACACAAACTCAGTATCCAAAATAAAAAATTTCATGTTATCAACAAAAAAAAAAAAAAATTCCCACGACCTTAACCATTTAAAAAATAATTGAATAACCACTATCAAGAAAACTACAAACTCACTTGAACCTATCATTTATGTTCCATCAACATCAATACGGGATATGGGATATGACACGATAAAATACTCTGATACGTTAATTTTAAAAAATATTAAATTTCGACACGTTAGAATACATTTTGATATTATATAATATTTTTAATTTATGTAGTGTATATTATATTTAGTATTCAATAATTTAACAAAAAAATAAAGATAAACTCATAATACCCATCAATTTTGCAAAGAAACATAAGATATCTCAAATATTTATATTAAATTCAATAAAATCATAATTGTAATATAATGAATCTAATAGTTGGAACTCAAAATGCAATGCAACGTAATCTTTGAACATTTTTTGAGTCTTTGCAACGAGTATTAGAGTGTAGGGAAGTGTCAGAGTGTCAGTGAGTGTCGGGAAATGTCGGACATGACACGTCAGGATTTTTGAAGTGTCGGTGCTTCGTAGCCTACCATTGTCATCCTGTTACGAAGAGAAGTTCCACACGGGTGAGAGTTCCTTCTACTAGACTTCAGGATTATGTAGCTTGACTATGGTTAGTAGGGGTAGTTAACAGTTGTAATAGTTAGTTAGTTGGTTAGTTAGTTGGAACTACCCAAGTGTATAAAGAGACTGATGTTGTATACTTCAGGTATTGAATAATAAAATTCTTGAATCTTCTTTTCTTCTTTCTCTGTTTCTTTCTCCTGAACTACTCTTAGGGTTCATCCCTAACTTTGGGGTTCATCCCTAACAATTGGTGCTTTCATCTTCTGAACGCTGTGGATTTCAAGATGCGTGTACAAGATCTGGCTGAGGAGTTCGCTACTTTTCAACAACGGATCGGTGGACGTTTTGTTGATTATCAAGGCCAAATAGCTCGGGTTGAGGCACGAATTGAGGATCATCAAGTTCATATGAATCGTGTTGAATCACGGCTTGATGACAACCAGGCTCAGATGGCGTTGATGTTGAATCAACTACAACAACTCAACAACAATTTCGCGTCGTCCGATCCCAGAGTTCATACGCGACCTCACCGTTCTCCTGTCATGACCCATTCTTCGGAGTCCATGTCTGCGGGTGGTGCACGTTCAGAGTTCAACCTATCCAAGTCTATTCGTTTAGAGATTCCATTGTTCAATGGTACTGATCTGAATACTTGGATTTTCAAAACCGAATTGTTTTTTCAACTTCAGCAGATACAGGAGGAGTTTAAGGTGCCTTTAGCTGGGTTGCGTATGGATGGTATGGCTGGTGCGTGGTATCAGTGGATGTATCATAGTGGTACAGTTCGCTCATGGGGAGATCTAGTTATTGCCCTGCGTCAGCGGTTTGGGGTTTCTGCGTTCACCAACCTCAAGGGGGTTTTGTCGAAGCTTTCTCAGACAGGATCCTTGTGAGATTATATTCGCGAGTTTGAGGCTCTTCTTAATCAGGTACCTGGTTTGGATGATGACCTTTATATGAGTTTTTTTGTGTCTGGGTTGCAACCAGAACTTAGAAGTGTTGTTCAATTGCGCACTCCTACCACTCTCTATTTGGCTATGCAAATTGCTCTTGCATATGATGATCATCATTCGGATTTGAAATCTTCATTTTCGGTACATCAGCGGAGGGTTTTCTCCAAACCTTTCACACAGGTTGATCCCCTTCCAACATCAGTTACTAGCAAACCAGTATCACAAACTCTACCTGTCCCTCAGCCTTTGGCCTGCACCTCCTCAGATGAGACGTTTATCTCATGAGGAGCTGCAACACAAGCGTGAACAAGGTTTGTGTTACTATTGCAACGAGAAATGGAATGGGAAACACAAGTGTAAGAACAGGTTTTTATTGTTGATTGGTGACAGTGAGGAATCTGATAATGAAGTGGAGGGGGAGGAAATTGTGTGGAAATCAGAAAAAGACATTATTGAAGTTAAGGATGCTGCCTTACATGTTATGGAAGATCATTCTTCTGGTCATTCCCTCCGATTCATGGCAGATATATCAAAGAAGTAGGTTAGCATACTGATTGATTCTGGCAGTACTCAGAATTTTGTTCAGAAGCAATTAGCCCTTGAATTGCAGTTGCCAATTACTAAGGTGAAGAAATTGCGTGTTTATCTGGGTAATGGTGAAGTTTTGATATCTGACCGCAAATGTTTAAATGTGTCAGTGGAGTTACAAGGTGTACAGTTCTATGTTGATTTGTGGTTGTTAGAACTGAGTGATTTACAAGTCATTCTGGGAATGCCATGGTTGGAGAAGTTAGGGAGAGTTACTCATGATTATGTGAAGGGTTCTATGGAATTTGTTTGGCATGGTAAAGCTGTGATGTTGGAAGGGGGGCAAGGGAATTCACTGCATTCTACATTGGACATGGTTCATGCCTTGGGCTCAGCTTCTTGCTATACAATGTCTCTGGAAAATAACTCATTGGAAGTGGTAAATTTTGAATTGCTTGGAATTCAGAATCAAGTGCCATCAGAATTATGGCCAGTACTGCTTCAATTCCAATCTGTGTTTCAAGTTCCTCATGAGTTGCCTCCATTTCGTGATTTGAACCATGCAATTCATCTCATGGACAAGGTTCCACCAGTGAATGTTAAGCCTTATAGGTATGCTCATTGTCAGAAAACTGAGATTGAACATCAGATTTCTGACTTGCTTGCCAATGGTTTCATTCAACCTTCTCAAAGTCCTTTCTCTTCTCCTGTGTTGTTAGTAAAGAAGCAGGATGGGTCTTGGAGGATGTGCATTGACTATAGGGCTCTCAATGCCATTACCATCCGTGATAGATTCCCTATCCCAACTATTGATGAATTGCTAGATGAATTGGGAAATGCATCAGTTTTCACCAAATTGGACTTAAGGGCTGGATATCACCAGATAAGAGTCCAACCAGCAGATGTGGAGAAGACAGCTTTTAGGACACATGAAGGACATTATGAATTCCTTGTAATGCCTTTTGGGTTGACGAATGCACCAGCCACTTTCCAGGCGGTGATGAATCAACTTTTCAAGCCATATTTGAGGAAATTCATAATTGTTTTCTTTGATGATATATTGGTGTTTAGCCAAACTATATCTGACCATATTGAGCATTTGAGTATAGCCTTGCTAAAATTGCAGCAACACAGGTTCTTTGTCAAACTCTCTAAGTGTCAGTTTGGTGCACATTCAATTGACTACTTAGGCCATGTGGTTTCGAAGCAAGGAGTCCATGCTGACCCCAAGAAGATAGCAGCCATGGTGGAGAGGCCTGAACCAAAGTCCATGAAGCAATTAAGGGGATTTTTGGGTTTAACAGGCTATTATCGACGATTTGTGCAAGGGTATGCTTCATTAGCAGCTCCCTTAACCGATTTGTTAAAAGGTGGAAAGGATTTGCAATGGTCTGCAACAGCTGCTCAAGCTTTCAATCAATTGAAGGAAAAAAATGGCAAACACCCCTGTGTTGGTGCTACCCGATTTCAATGTTCCTTTTGTTGTTGAAACATATGCATCAAACAGTGGGATAGGTGCAGTCCTTCTACAGCAGGAGAGACCATTGGCCTTCTTTAGCAAGAAACTTGGAACTAGGATGTCCAATGCTTCTACATATGTAAGGGAACTCTATGCCATTACAGTAGCAGTGAAAAGATGGCGCCAATACCTTCTTGGTTCTTTTTTTACTATCAGAACATACCATAGGAGCATCAAGGAGTTACTTACTCAAACCATCCAAACTACTGAACAACAGAAGTATTTGTGCAAGTTGATGGGGTATGCTTTTCGAATTGAGTATAAGGCTGGAAGTTCTAACATTATTGCTGATGCCTTGTCACGGGTTCATGAAGAAGCTTCTGTTAATGCCTTGCTTTCTGAGCCAGTTTTTGGTATCCTGGAAGATATTAAGCAGCAAAATGTGGAAGATTCGTACTTATTGCATTGCAAGCAGCTGGTACAAAATAATCCAACTGATGTGAGTTTTTTTACCGTGAAGGATGGCATGGTTTTTCACAAAAACAGGTATCTTTTGAGTCCAAAGTCTTCTTTAATTCCTGGATCGATTAGGGAAGCTCATGCATCTCTTGTGGGGGGCCATGCTGGCATAACCCGGACCTTCTTGAGATTGTCAGCAAATTTTTTTTGGACTACCATGAGGCCTGATGTGAAACGGTTTGTCAGTGAATGCTCCATTTGTCAACAAGTTAAATATGAGGCCAATAAGCCTACGGGTTTATTACATCCCTTGCCAGTCCCTGAAGGAATCTTTGAGGATTTGTCTATGGATTTTATAGTGGGCTTACCACTGTTTCATGGTCATTGCACAATCCTTGTGGTCATTGATAGGCTTTCGAAGTTTGCTTACTTTGGGAGGCTTCCTCGTTCCTATACAGCCGCAACAGTTGCTCATTTGTTTTGCGAAATGGTGGTCACAAGCCATGGCTTCCCTCGTTCCTTGTTGACTGATAGAGACCCGATTTTTATGAGTCAATTTTGGACTCAATTGTTCAAATTGAGTGGTACTCAGTTGCGCACCACTACTGCCTATCACCCACAATCCGATGGGCAAACCGAGGTTACCAATAGGTATCTGGAGCAGTATTTGAGAGTTTTTTGTCATGAACAGCCACAACAATGGTCTAAATTCATTGGTTGGGCTCAACTCCATTATAATTCCTCTGTCCATTCAGCAATTGCTATGTCCCCTTATGAGGCAGTTTATGGCAGGCCTCCAATGATGATTCCACATTATCCTCATGGACTGTTAAAGGTAGAAGCTGTGGATTCGGTGTTGTCTCAACGGAATGAATTATTGTCTAGGCTCAAGGTTCATTTGGAAAGAGCTAGGAACCGCATGAAGGTACAATCTGATAAGCATCGCAGAGAACGCATTTTTCAGGTGGGGAATTTGGTGTGTGTCAAGCTCCAACCATATAGGCAGATTTCTGTTGCACGAAGGGCCAGTCATAAGTTGGCAGCTCGGTTTTTTGGGCCATTTCCGGTGGAGCAGAAGTTGAGTGATGTAGCTTACCGTTTGACCTTACCACCTGGAAGTCAGATTCACCCCACCTTCCATGTGTCGATGTTAAAACCTGTGGTGCAACCTGCTGGAGGAGCAACACCTGCAGTTTCCCTTCCGCTGATGGCTGTTGATAACAAGCCGATCCAGGAACCTTTGGCTGTGGTGGCCAGACGTTCTTTCCAAAGCAATGGTCACACTCAGTACCAATTTTTAGTCCAATGGACTCATTCTGTTCCTGAGGATTCCACCTGGGAAAACGCTGAGGATCTTGGCCGCTGCTATCCATCTTTAAACCTTGAGGACAAGGTTTCTTTTGAAGAGGAAGGTATTGTTACGAAGAGAAGTTCCACACGGGTGAGAGTTCCTTCTACTAGACTTCAGGATTATGTAGCTTGACTATGGTTAGTAGGGGTAGTTAACAGTTGTAATAGTTAGTTAGTTGGTTAGTTAGTTGGAACTACCCAAGTGTATAAAGAGACTGATGTTGTATACTTCAGGTATTGAATACTAAAATTCTTAAATCTTCTTTTCTTCTTTCTCCTGAACTACTCTTAGGGTTCATCCCTAACTTTGGGGTTCATCCCTAACACATCCCCTCAAAGCAAATAAAACAAATAAATCAAAATTAAATATATAAATCTAACAAATAAAATAAAATTCTTGACTCATAAAACTATAAAAGCATGGATGGTAAGATAGCTTGTTCCTTGTGTGCCTAATAAAAAAAAAAAAAAAAAACATGAAAAAGTATAATTAAAAAATGCAGTTGCATGATGCAGCAAAGGACAACAACCCATAACCCCTTGAAAAATATAATTGGTCTACCTCAATTAAATATAATCTCATTTATTAAATTTCCAAAAATGGTCAAGGTCACAAGTTTCCAACCCAGGAAGATGAAGGGTATTAATGTAACAAAAAAAGATTGGCTATGAAATTAGACTAGTATGAAAAATGGAAGACCCACAATCACAGCAAACACACACATGAACAAAGAAAGAAAACACAGAGAGAAAAAAGTGGAGAATTTGAAGAGAGGGTCTTTGCATACGTGATTTCCAAAGGCCACACACACAAACACCACAAATATAAAACACTCCAACCTCCTAAACAAAGACTTCACGTACAAGCAAGAACAAAAGAAGAAGAAAAAAAAAACAGCTTTATCTGATAAAACAAGAGAAAAAACGAATCATTACCAATTTCGAAGCTAAAAAATAAGATCTTTAATTTTGTTTTGGTGAATCTGAATAGATCAGAGGGTGATGTCTTGCTCATCGTCATCAGGGTCGGAGGAAGATGATGAGGGATTCGACTCTTATCGGAAAGGAGGGTACCACGCCGTCAGGGTCGGCGATCAGTTCGCCGGCGGCAGGTACATAGCGCAGAGGAAATTGGGTTGGGGTCAGTTCTCCACCGTGTGGCTTGCTTACGATACTAACACCTCTGTATGTTTGATCCCTAATCTTCTTCTTTTCTGATTTTTTTTTTTTTTTTTTAATCATTTCCTTCCAAAGGGGTTGTTTTGAATTTCCCCTCACTTTTCTTTTTTAAAGATGATTTTGGCTTGTGATTGGTGTTCTGGATTTGAAAATTTGTTGAATTTGTTTCCTTAATGCAATTGGTTTTGGAATCTATGGGAAGGGTGGAGTTATGAACTTGTGTGCTGGCTGTGTGCATATTTCTTAGTTTCCAAGATCTTGCTTTCTTCTTTCCTTTTTCCTGATACCTTGTTATTGTATCTTGTTATGTGTATATCTGATGTCATTTTCTGTCCTATGGGTGTAGTTTCATTAAATGGATCGAATTGAGATTATTTGGGTTATTGATATTGATTTTTTTCCCCTTTGCCACTATGATCCCTTATTTTTGCTCAACATGTGTCATAAATGCCTAAAAATACTTACATGATGGAATAGCAAAAAAATGGGGGGATGATGGTCCTCGCAAAATGTCTTTTGTCTTCATACAGAGGAGCAATAAATGTGTCTCTACCTGTTTGAACACGTTGATACTGATTTGGTGCTTTTGTACATAGATTTCTCTGTGTTCCTTGGTAACCGTGACACTATTTTGTCTTTTGTATCGAAGAGATATATTTAATTTTATTGGAAATATTATAGTGAGCTGTATATGGAATGGAAATAATTGTCGTTCTGAAGTTAAATGCTGATTCGGCAGAGTTCACAGTTAAGGCTTAGGAGTCTTTTATATCTACCATCACCATAGACTTCTTGTGGGATCTTGTTCATGCTTGAACTTAGAAAACAAAAATGGGCCGAGCCAAAAAGAAAGAAGAAAATAAGAAGATACATGGAAGAAGCTTAACTTGTATAGCATACGCATTATTTCACTATTCATTGATCCAGGTGGGGTGGTTCCACGGCAAAACAACATTCTCTGAGGCACTCTTGCTAAGAACCTTGCAAGTCCATCCTTTGCATTTATGGCTATGCATGTATTCTCGTTGAGTTTTCCCCAACCAAATGATAATTTTCTTTTGTTATGGTATTTCCTAAACATGGGCTATTTCTTGCTTCTGATTATTCTTTTGCATTTGTTGATCGGGCTTATTCACTGTTTCTGACTTACTACAATTTTTGTGCACCACTATGTGTTTTTTCATTTTTTTTTTTCCTTCTAATTTTAAGATTGTGGTTTTCAGTCATATGTTGCTCTCAAGATCCAGAAAAGTGCAGCCCAGTTTGTTCAGTCTGCCCTTCATGAGATCGATGTTCTTTCAACCATTGCTGAAGGTGACCCCTCAAATTCGAAGTATGTTGTCCAATTGATTGACCACTTTAAGCATACAGGTCCAAATGGGCAGCACCTTTGCATGGTCCTTGAGTTTCTTGGTGATAACTTGCTTCGTTTGATCAGATATAACCGTTACAAAGGTCTTCCACTGAATAAAGTTAGGGAGATTTGCAAATACACTTTGATTGGTTTGGATTACTTGCATAGTGAACTTGGTATAATCCATACTGACCTAAAACCTGAAAACATTCTTCTACTTTCAACCATTGATCTTGCCAAAGACCCTTTTAGATCTGGACTCTCACCAATTCTAGAGCGGCCTGAGGGAAACACAAATGGTGGATTTTCAAGTCTTATTGAAAAAAAGTTGAAGAGGAGAGCAAGGATGGCAGTTGCTAAGATATCTGGAAGAAGAGATTCAATGGGAGGAACAGGAGAAGCTGCAAAGTCTGGTAGAAATGTTGATGGGATTGATGTGAGATGCAAGATAGTAGATTTTGGAAATGCATGTTGGGCTGATAAGCAGTTTGCAGAAGAAATACAGACAAGGCAGTACAGAGCTCCTGAAGTTATACTGAAGGCTGGCTATTCCTTCTCTGTTGACATGTGGTCTTTTGCTTGCATTGCTTTTGAGCTTGCCACTGGTGATATGTTGTTTACACCCAAGGGTGGACAAGGTTTTAGTGAGGATGAGGTATGATGATTTTGCTATTAAACTATTATGGTTTAATTTCATTCTTAATCCTATGCATGTATAATCTATGATAAATGTTCTGGCATGAACTTTTTATCTTAATTTCCTTCCCATTGCTGAAGACAAAACTATGTATAGAAAACATGATTTAAGAATTTGGTTAATGAGTTCTTGAGAGGTGTTTTAGGTGTGCCCTAGGTCCCTGATATAATTCTTGTCTTCTCGATGATTAGCTTTCACGGTTCTGTAAAAGTAGAGAGGCTAAATTTTTGTGGCAATATGAAACCTATCTACACTTTGGTGCATTTGGTTGGAGCAACCTAGCTAAATGTACCTTTGCATGGTCCTTGTGGAAATAATGCCACCTAGCTAAATTTTTGGGGAGGTTCACAACACTTTATATGGAATAAATTAGGCGTTTGGTTTGTATTTGGTGTGAAGCACATGGCCTTTTTAATGGGAGGTGACTATCTGAAATGATAATGAAAAAAAGGGTTGAATCATATTAACTTTTGTCATTAATATTTATAAATACAATAATATTACTTTTATTGTGGAATATATCTGTATAGTAAATCAAACAATGGGAAACAGAGATAAAAAGATACTTAAGAACAGAATTTGCTCAATCAATTGTAATACCAGTGCATTAGATGTCAGGTTAACAAATTTTCTACATTCTTTGCTTTAAGCATTTTTTCATTTGAGTGGAGAAAATAGTTGTGATAGTAATTGTATAATTTCTGTCTCAAGTGCCAGGACTATTATATATTCCTTCTGTTGCCAGATCAATGTGTGATAACTTTACAGGGAATGGTCGCGTGTTACAATTTGTCTAAAAATATTCCTTGTGACTATCTATTTATGATCCTTTTACGCCCCTGGTGAGAGAGGAACTAAAGAAATATGTGCTCTGGTTCTGGAAAATTTCGTGTTGTTTTTATTTCTGAAAATGAGTTTTTATAATCCTAACGTGAAATTCGAAGTTTCATGCTAGCGATCAATTAATATTAACTCCTGAAGTAATTATAAGAAAGTTATAGAATTGTAGTTTCCACCATTAAAACTTTAGTCTTTCATGATCATGTTGAAAAGAAAATGATCAAGATGTAGGTGTTTGCATTATGAGTTTCGTGCTAAAGGGCAAAGAGCAAATCCTGGTACACGAAGCTCCTAGACTTTGCCAGGGTAGAGGTGAGAGTCAATTGTAGGCAGTCTTGTCTTACCCTTGCATTTTTTGCAAAGGGACTGTTTCCAAAAATTACCTTTCGATTACAAAGGAGAAATCTTACTGCTGCTTCAAGGCTCGCCCTCTATATATAATTTATAACTACAATTGCTGGAGTCAGAACTACAAAGTATGATCATTCATATAATTGATGAAGCATACATCTGTTAGGATTTCCTAAACTTAGAATAATAAAACTGTGCATTGTGTTGATTTCAGGATCACCTTGCCCTGATGATGGAACTCCTTGGAAAGATTCCCAGGAAGGTGTGTACACACTCCCACTGTATATATTATTTCTTGAATAGCTATTGTGGCATTATCTAATGCTTGTGAGTTGCAGATTGCTATTGCTGGAGCTCAATCCAAGGATTTCTTTGACAGGCATGGGGATCTAAAAAGGATTCGAAGGCTAAAATTTTGGCCACTTGACAAATTGCTGATTGAAAGATATAAGTTTTCAGTAAATGATGCTCATGAGTTTTCAGAATTTCTTCTGCCACTTTTTGATTTTGCACCTGAGAAGCGACCAACTGCACAACAATGGCTGCAACATCCATGGCTGAACTGCAAGGAGTCAAATCCAAATGAAATGAGAAATGAATCAACCGTGGAAAAGGTTAACGTTGGGATGAGTAACCTTCAAATCAAGGTGGGAAAGTGAAGGGGAGAAATGTGTTTTGACCTGGTCAAAGTCAAAGTCAAAGTCACGTATTGAAATTTGAAGCCCCTCCTTTCTACATGGATGACTATTGATTGTATTTGTACTTTTATTTTTTTGCTTTGTTCAAGTTTAATAAGATTCTTTTATTGGATTATTAACTACAAAGATGTAACATAGTAAAGAATTTTGTTCAAACAGAGATATCTGACAACAGAATTTGCTTGTATAATATTCACGTGTCGTGAATAGTAAGTAAGTCTTGAGATTCATTCAAGTCAAATCTTAATTTTGTTCATCCAGAGATATCTGACATAGTCAGTCATGAGATTCGTTCAAGTCAAATTTTGAATTTTTTTTTTTTTTCTCCTTTTTATCCCATTGAAGTTGAACTCTGCAGATAATGCGCACAGATTACCAAGTTGGAGAAATGAATTTGTTGATTCTAATGTGGCTATTGTTTCTGGGAACCAGGGGTCTTTTTTCTTTGCGGTTTTAGAATATATTAACATCTTGTCAATAATTATGTTGCAACAAGACATTTTAATTCTAAAAAATATCATATTTCAAAATCTTAAAATACGTTTTGATATTAAATAATATTTTTAATATAAATAATATAATTTATATTTAGTACATATAACACTTCATAATAAGTTATATAACTAAATAAATATTCAAATTCCATAACATCTCATAAAGCAAAAGTAATTTTTCATATCTTCTTAATTTTTTATTTTTAGTTAATAAAATAAAATTTAGAGTAAAAAAAATAAAATGTGTCGGATGCATGTCGGAGTATTGACTGCGTGTTGAAAAAAAAAATTGACCGCATGTCAAATACGTGTCACACATATATTTTTTATTTTATTTTTTCAAAAAACATGTTGGTGCTTTCTTGGTTAACAACCATGATATCTCTTTCTTTTTCTTTTTTCTTTTTTCTTTTTTAGTACAAACCATGATATCTCTTTAAAAGACTCAAAATTGTAGATGTGGGCTAGAATTTTTAAACCACTAATGTTTGTTCTCAAACTTGCACTAGTCGTTGGTGCATTCTTCAAGCTTTAAATAGACTTAAAATTAAATGACGCTAGCACAGCCTGGGAGCCATGATGGGGTGGACCCAAGGAAGTTCAGTTGCCCTTTTCCAACATTTTTCATTCTAGAAAATTTAATTAGATTAACCGTAGAAAAAAATTAGGTTAGATTTTACTTAAATAGATGTTTTGTAAATTTTCAGTTATTTATCATGAGTAATTTTTTCTACCTGCTTGCTTCTTCTTTTTTTCAAAATGCAAACGTTTTGCATGATTTAAAAGTGAATATAAATTATACAAACTTTAATTTTAAAATAAGCATAACATTCAATAAAATTATTTTAATTTTGTATAAAACAAATATACTCTATTAATATGTAATTAATAAACTATACAGATAATATTATTATTTTTTACTTTATGTCAAAAAAGGTTAAAATGCAATAAACTCTCTCAAATTATAAGTAATGAGGGAAGATTATATTTACAAACTTTTTGTTTACAAACTCTTATAAACTACACTAAGTATGACTGGTCAAACTTCAATAAAAAATGTGTGACCGGTCATACTTAGTGTAATTTATAAAAAAAATAAAATAATTATAAACGGAACTGTAATGCTTTGAATTTACCAACACAACTCATTTATCTTACCAAATCATACATATTGAGCCTTTATAGGAAGAGGTTTTGTCATACTCACAATTAAATAAATTTAAGAAGCCGTGTCGGCGAGTTAAAGCCCAACAAATATCATGCACATAATTTATAGTTTGAGGGTTCTTTTCATTTTGCCTTAATGAATAAATAGGTTAACATGACAAATCAAACATGATTTTTTTTAAGACATAATTATAACTTAATTAAATAATCGTTTTTTAAAAGTCTAATTTTGATTTGTTACACAGAATATGCAAAAGTACGCTGAAAATAAATTGATATAGATTCATGATAAGCCAATTAACATATTTCTGAACCACCGAAATACCTTATATTTTGGAGTTAGGCCCATGAATTTAGGGAAGTTTAGACAATGTCGTGATGCACACTAGCGCAAGTGGTTATACGAAGACATAAACCTTCTCGGAGATTTTTATACTGCTCATAATTATATGTACTATACAGTGATGGGTAGGGGTGTGCAAAATAATAAAAAATTTGAACCGAATCGAACCGCTCTTAAAATAATCGGTAAAATCCGCTCTTAAAATAATCAGTTTTTAAAAACCAGTTTATGAACCGAACCGGTTTTTAGAACCAATTTAAAAACCGAACCATTTTGAATCAAACCGAACCGTTTCCATACCGAACTAAATTGATTTTTATAACTTTATTTTTTAAATTTTTATTTTTTTCCTTTTCAAAAAAGAGTCGACCCGAACCGATTACAAACCGAACCAGTTTTGAACCGAACCGAACCACTTTCGAACCGAATCATTTAAACCAATTCAGTTCGAGCCATGCACATAACTGTAGGCCACAATGTACACAGACTTTCTTGCCTCTTACACATATATATGACTTCTCCTGATAACCGTATAAACCGATAACCGTAGACTACAACATCATTTGGCTGCATCAGATTTATGCCCTAGATGCAACCAGTCGAGTGAATTATACGCCCTAGATGCAACGTCATTTGTCATGGATGATATATATCATAATCATTAATAGATTATAGCATGTTGTAATTTTGAGTTGTAGTAGACTTGGAAAAATTGCATGTAACTCGCCTTTTGGTTCCTTATCATTTTTTTTCTTCACACTTTCACTACTACTCATTCGTTGTGGGTGTTGGACAAGGAATGATGATCATGTGTGCTGGTGTTGTAATTGGAGTCGCGTAACTTTGATGATCATGTGTTGTAATTTAAGTGGGAAAACTCTGACCTCTTTTTGGTTGCTCATGTATATTCCATGCGCACAAGTGAAAGTAAGAGCATCTTTTAACAGCATCACCCTCTTTTCAAAGATTTCTGTTAATCATAGTTTTAATCATAGCCTTGTGATATTTGCACTTTCTACTAATGTACTTGTTTAAGTCCGGGTGGTAAATTCTTTGAGGAATCTACTGATTAAATCAGAAGCAAAGTACTGATGTAAGACTCAACTTTTTGCAACTTAAAACTGCTCCAAATTGAATACTTAGATGGAGTGGATGACTCAAATTTGTGAGTTTTACTTATTATAGAGACCTACTCTGCATCCCAGCTCTGCTTTTTATATAAATGCTGAATCAAATATATTAAGGATAGGAAACCCCAATTTCATCTTCTATTATATATCCCTTGACTAAAAGTATACATCTATGACAACTACTAAAAGTTTGAGTAAAAATTATATATAATGAAAGTGCGAAAATAATTATCTTATGTTGCATCAGATAATTATCTCATGCAACATAGACAAATTAATAAGATCCACTATTTTTTTTTTTTTAAAAAAAAAGTAGTGGACCCTATTATCTTGTCTCTTGCATGAGATAATTATCTCAATAAAAGTGTGCTATATATCAATATAAGCAATCACTTGAAATATTATCGGGAAAAAAAGTCTAATTTTCATAGGATTGTTTCATCTGGGCATTAAGTTTGGGACATGAAACGTGTTGGGAGGTTGGGAAAAGAGAAAACAAGTTGCCTATACAATTTTGTCTCATCACATTTTAGTTTATCTTAGAACTTTTTATTAAGAGTTGTTGCATTGCTCCCACGGGGACAGAGAGGGGTCTGAGTTCTGATGAAGCATATAGCTAAATGCTCACATGCACCCCATCATGATAGCTCAGTGAATGAGTTCCCATAGCATTCTCTCAACATCTCTTATGTCCTCAACTCTCATGTTTTTCTTCACCATCCAATTTGGAACAATATGTCCATGTAATAGCTTCCATGCTCGCCATCTTGTCATCATCGTTGGGTGGCCTTCACACGATTGAGAGTGGATATATTATTTTTCTTATTTAACTTAGTGAAACAAATTATTTTCTCTAAAATACAGATATATTGATTCGGGAGGAGTATTTTTTTTAATAATTTATTTGATAATTTTTTTGTTAAAAAAGAACCGGTAACACATCTTATGTAAAAATGTTCGCGATCTGGTTTGGATCGATTTTAAAAATAAAAATCATGTGATTCAATCCCTTCGATTTGATCATACAATCATCCATTCGGTTTGGAATTTTTTTCAAATCCGATCCAATCCAATTTTTTGGGGTTTGGATTGGATCGATTTTCGATTTTTTAAAAATCCTAAAATTTATTTTATGATTATTGTGCAAATAACATCTTTTGTATATATTGGCTTTGTAAAAAAAATTTTAAATACAAAACATTAGTAAACTCTAATATAGTTATTTTTTGGACAATGGATATGGAGCTATATAAAGACAAAAAAAATTGATGAGATGTGATTATATATTTTTTTTTTTAGTTTAGTTGATAATGTGTTTTGGGTTTAAAATTTTTTGGGTTATGATTGGGGAAAGACCCAAGTAGGTAGAGGGGAATTAATTCATTGGATTGGTTTGAATTGGATCGGTTTTCATCAACTCATCCAAAAACCGATCCAATCTAATTAAAATTTGTGGGGTTTTTTTCGGTTTTCGATTTTTCGGTTTTCAATTTTTCGATTCGGTCTCCGCGGTTTGGATTGGTCGATGAACAGCCCATTCTTATGCAACTATTAATAATATAATAAACTCCAAATTTTAATTTCATTCTTTATCATTTTATCATGTATCATTTGACACCCTATAATTCCTTACCAGTTAGCTCACCGAATTTCTCTATTGTTATTTATCTATGCATTGAATGACTTAAGATAAAAATTAATTTAATTTAATTCATTTTAATTGAATTTTATTAATTTCATTTGAAAATAAATCTCCATGTTTGAATTTCAATACACTTAAGAGGACTTACTAGGAAAGGGTATTTAATTATTTTCTGCGTACAACACGCGCTTAATGTTTTCTTGGTATAATATATTTATATATTCAATTTACCTAAAATCCTCTAATAAATATATTTTCTTTTCCTGATTTCTTCAGTCTATATATAACAAAGATTCAAAGCAAAAATAAAATACTTCACATTCATTGTTGGGTATGATTTATGGATAAAGTGTGTGTCATTTTAAAAGACGAAAGATTGTGTCATTTTAAAAGATGTAAGATTGTATCATTTTAAGAGAGATAAAGAGATAGATAAAGAAGGAGAGAGAGTTGACAAAAAAAATAAAGGTGTGCATCCCACCTCTTTGTAAGAGTTAAAGAATGTAAATTGTGTCATATAAAATGATAAACAATTTTGCCTTCATTTATACATACTACACATTAATTGTTAACTCATGATTACCTGCTCATGGCTAATTGATTGTCAACTCATGATTAACTTAGTGCAATTCGTGACTGACTCATTTTGTCTAAAATACTGATATATTGAAACGGAAGGAGTATTTTTTTAATAATTTATTTTATAAATTTTTTGTAAAAAAAAAACAACAAGTAACACATCTTATGCAAAAATTAATAATATAATAAAGTCCAAATTTTATTTTTATTTTTTATGATTTTATCATGTATCATTTGACACACTGCAATTCCTCACCGGTTAACTCACCTAATTTCTCTATTCTTATTCTTAGTTTTTTTTTGTAACATCTCTATTCTTATTTATATATGCATTGAATGACTTAAAATAAAATTAATTTATCTTAATTTAATTAATTTGAATTGAATTTTATTAATTTCATTTGAAAATGAATCTCCATGTTTGAATTTCAACACACTTAAGAGGACTTACTAGGAGAGGGGATTTAGTAATTTTTTTTTCTCTGTACAATAAGCGATTAATATTTTCTTGGTATAATTTTTTTATATATTCAATTTACCTAAAAACCTCTAATAAATATATATTTCTTTTCTTGATTTCTTCGGTCTATATATATATATATATAACACAGATTCAAACCAAAAATAAAAATAAAAATTGACTAACAATATGTGTTGGCATGGCTCATACATACTTCGCATTCATTACAAACTCATAACTGACTGATTGTCGACTCATGGCTGATTGATTATCAACTCATGATTGCAGCTAATTGATTATCAACTCAGGATTGATTCATTGCCGACTCATGACTGACTCATTGCAACTCGTGATTGACTCATTGTATTTTCCTTTGTCTGGGTTTGAGCCCATGAATAACAGTAATTCTGGAGATTTCTATAACCTATTTATAGTCCTTGTAAACTAAACTAAATACAGTGTCATTTTCTCTCTTCCCTTTCTCTTTCTTATTTTAAGTGTGTGTGTCGATTTTCAACAGGAGGTGTAATGTCTCTCTTTGCCAAAAGTATTCTCTTCTATGGGTGCTTACATTGCTTTCAATAAGAAATGCTTCGGGACAACTTTGGGGGAAAAAGACACATGTGAAGGTAACAAATACTATGCCTATGGATGTAACACTTCATTGCAAATCTGCTAACGATGATCTTGGAGTAAAGCTTCTCCATCCTTCTGCTTCATTTGAATGGAGTTTTAGATACGACTTTTTTAGCGGTACACAATTCTATTGTTCTTTTCAATGGCCAGGTGCCTTGAAATGGTATGATATATACATAGCACAAAGGGATCGCTATAGGTGTAAGTCGTGCAATTGGATTATAGAGCAAGAAGGGCCATGTCGCGTTTTAGATGAGAATAGAACTCAATGTTATTATTGGAATGAGAATTAAGTAGAAATGATGTGTTTCTTCTTAATTTGTATTTCACGCAATGGGGTTGAGAACTTAATATTATTCTTGCATTTCCCACATTTTATAATAAAATGATGAATAAAATATCGAAAATATTATTCATGCCTTTGCATGGTTTGATTCGTTGATTTTTTATTTATTTATTTTTTATCATTTTTTTGGAGTCTCCAATTTGTACAAAAGATAATATACCCCAACAATGGGGTATGTGTTGCTGTGTTAGTTTTCTATCTGCGTGTTTGGGCCGTTGAGTGTTAAAAGCTATCCACAATGGTACAATCTTAATCCCTCAAAAAAAAAAAAAAAAAATCACATTAAACGAAAAAGGAAATAAAAAAGGTTGTGCTTAGTTCTTTTTCTATATATCTGCGTGTTTATGTAATTTATACGATAAAAATATTTTATAACCACCAACCACGTAAGTTAATTACGATGTTTATTTATCCTTAATTAGGGACTTGGTATGAAAAGCTTTACTGTGATTGTAATTTTGCTCGACTCGACTTGAATCGGTGAATAAATCTTAAAAAAATTATTCTGATATAATTTTTGATAAATTTGTTTTGAAATCAGAAAATTCTGTAGAAGTCATAACGTCATTAATGGAGGCCGAAAAGATGGTGTTGCGATTCTGATTTTTTGTTTTTGTACGAATTCTGATTATTTTTAAATTACCTTGAATTTTATTGAATTTCTCAAAACTATAATCACAGAGAATTTGGAATTCAACGGCTGTTTCTTGGAGTCGGAATCGGAAAAGAAGCCGAATTTTTTTCCAAGAATGTGATTTTTTTAGGGATTTTATTTTATGAATAAAATATAAATAAAATACCATCATATTATGAGTAATATTTTGATCTACTAAATAATTTTTTAATAACATTTTAGAAAAATTCACCTTTCCATCGTATTCCCAAAAATCGCGATTCTCGAATGATTTTTTTTTATCACTAGTACCAAATACCCCAAAGCAATGTTTATTATGCAAGGAAAGCAGACGTAAGGCTTCTTTAGCCCTCAAAAGATTTTGGAATAAAACAAGCCGAAAACAATGGAAATATGTGTCTAAGTGAATAATCTAATGTGTGTGTATATATATATATATATATATATATATATATATATATATATATATATATATATATATGAGGTAGGATCATTTTACACTGGTGTAAAAATTAAATTTTGAAATCTCATCGGCGAGCCGTTAGATCAAAAAAGATCAACGGCTCTATATATTATATATAAGCATGTATATCGTTGATCTTTTTTGATCTAATGGCTCTCAGATAGGGTGTCAAATTTGAAATTCACACAGGTGTCAAAGGATCATATCTATATATATATGTGTGTGAGTTTTATTAATGTTGTGTTACATAATTTAAATGTTGTTTCCTACTCTCACATCAAAAGGGGGAGAGAAAGTGGAATGATGAAAGAGAAAGAAAAACATGTGGATCCCCACCTCTTTAACGTGTGTGTAGGAAAGTGAAGTTATATTATGTTACATGATAAACATAAAACCCTATATATATATATATAGGGTGAGGATCATTTTACACCAGAGTAAGTTATACTCTTAATCTTGTTCGTTGATCTCATTTATATCTAAGGGCTCAAATTTTTTAGTTATGTGAACCATTGGATACAAGTGGATCAATGATTAAGATTGAGTGTATATATCTTACATATATATATATATATATATATGATCATTTGACACCGGTGTCAAATTTTGAAATTTGACACCAAATCCTAACCGTTCATTTCCGTCAATCAACGATTATAATTTATTGGTAATTAATGATTAATTAATCTATTTTGTGAAGGTTATACTTACAACCTATTTTTGTTTACAACCATATCTTAACCGATGATTTCCGTCAATAAACGATTATTATTCATTGCAAATTAAATATTAATTATGAGTTTGATTGCGAAAATAATAACCGTTGATTGACAAAAATCAACGGTTAAGATATGGTTGTAAAATGTTGTAAACAAACATAGATTGTAGGTATAACCTTTTCCATAAAAAATAATAATTAAATAACAAAGAAATGCAATGAAATTAATAAAATAAAAAACCTAATATAATTTTCTCAATCAGTCAAACATAATATAAATTTTAACAAACATTCAAAATTACTAAATATCAGCTTTCACATATCTAAAGTTATACTAGTCCTCATGCATTAGCATTTTCTCGTTTCTGCTCTTGGGTTTGACTAATGGGTTAAAATTATCTTCTTCATTTGGTATCAAAGTTATGCATATATGATTATAAGGGGAGATGTTATACTTACTACCTCTTTTTCTTACTACTAAATCTTAATCGTTGATTTCCGCCAATTTAACGGTTAAGATTTATTGAAAATTAATAATTAATTAATAAATATGATGTAATAAGTCTTAAACATTACATTACCGGAAATTAATGGCTAAGATTTAGTAGCAAGAAGTAGTAAGAAAAAGAGGTAGTAACTATAACCTTCCCCGACTATAAGACCCAATTATTTATTATTAAAATAATTATAAATTTGCATATAGAACCTAAAGTTCATGATAAAATTTCGTTTGAAATTTTTTGCAATTGATCTTGAAAATCTTGGGATTCTTGTTCTATGTGATGAGAGATTTCAAACCATATATCATTGGGATATAATCCTTTACAAACTTTTTTTGCAAATCACATTAAGTACGACCGGTCGTACACTGCATGATTAAAGTATGACCGGTCGTACTTAGTGTAGTTTGTAAACAAAAAAGTTTCTAAATAAAACCCTTCCCTATATCATATGCATATTTTCATTGAATTTTCTTAGAAAATTTTAAATTTGGATTTTTTGGTTTTATGACATGAAAGTTTAATTATTATTTGAAATAAATCAAGGACATGAAATGTCATTTATAAACAATTCTAAAATATAAATTATTCTTAATTACATCAATATTTAGAATTAATAGTTTTACTAATATCTTTGCCTTTCTTATTTAATAATATTGTCAATATTAATTACTTCATAATATTTTTTATAATTATGCTATAATTAATTCTATGTATTTAATAAATTAGTAATTATTTTTCAAGTGATCATTTGTTTATATATGGATTTAATAAATTACAAAGAAGTGTCAAGCCACACCTTCATTGCCTTAGCATTTTATGATTAATGGAAGCATTTATTTATGGGTTTTATAAGAGTTATGTTGTAGGAAAAGTGATTATGTAATGTTATAGTTTTGCGTGCCTTAATTTTTATTTATTTTTTGTTTTAAAAAGTTTGGGCCTCATAAAATGTTGTGTGTGTAGGAAACTTTGTTGTGTCATGTTAAAGGACAAAATGAAAATCCTTTATTTATTTATCTGACAAGAACAAGTACATTAAACTTCATGAAGCCGTATATGAAAAAAAAAAAAAAATTGAGTTTCATTAAAGTATTTCACATTAATCCTTTCGATATGAGGCGTAAAGATTACCGAAGTGAGTTTTATCTCTATCAATAAAATCTTAATCCCTATCAATATACTTATGGGACCCAGTAATTGTGCCTAACTTTGTTGATGTGTATGAATTTTTTAAATAATGTATAAAATGAGGTTAAAAAGTATATATGAGCATGTGAGTGGGAAAAAGTAATTTTCTCTCCATCTCAGCCTCAAACACTAGAATCAAAGTTGCCTATCAACAACCCAAAGGGTGGCATAGTTACTAAACGAGACTTGTCCGTAAAGAATTGAAATATCTCTTGTTCGAATCTTAGACGAAATAATTTATAATTATTGACAAAAAAATCTTAACATTTTACCCCATAAAGAAAATTAGTCTTAGACAAATAAATAAAAGAGCCTAAAAAAATATCTATCAAGCTCCGCGGAGAGTGATACCGAGTTGCTTGCGCTTTCATCTTGTTCTGTTCTTGGAACAGAGATGTCCAGCCCAATAGGCTGGTACGTTTATCTTGGATCTAGTGTCCTATCCAATATATTTATGAGGAAGATACCCTTGAGTCAAGCGGATCACTGTGCACAGAATACTATAACGGCGTTAGCCAATGGGGTGTGTGTGCGCACAGTGACAGCGTAACAGTCAGAGAGAGAACCTACATACCTTTAGGGTTTACCTTACATTTATAGAGGTTACCTTTGGGTAGTGTGGATAAGCCTCTGGTGAGAGCCCAGGCCTGCTTGCTATGATGTTGTATTATTATAAGTATCCTTGATGGAATCTATCCATTATTAGTATTGATTCATATCTTGGATTAACTTTTGTTGGGCCTGTCATTCAATGGGCCTTTTATATGGGTACATAACACATCTCAAACTCAAAGCACGACTCTTGTGGAATCTTAATTTAAAATAAATGTCAGAAATATTGATAATTGAAAGTGAAAATTATTGCAAATAGGCAATAATAGATTTTGGTTAGGATGGCATTAATCACTTAAAAGTATACAAGGGTCCCGATTGTATGGGTGAAAATAGATCAAGGAGTCTCTTGAGTTTTACGATTCCGTTCGTGTTAGATTTAGTCATGTGTAAATTTATCTACTAAATAAATTAAATCATGGTGCACAAGCAAAAAATTTATTGTCATTAGTTACAGGGTTTTGAAGAAATTCATAAATCAAATATAATAATAATAATGATAAAATTCATAAATCAT
This sequence comes from Gastrolobium villosum, assembly GCA_032173675.1. Classification (NCBI taxonomy): domain Eukaryota; kingdom Viridiplantae; phylum Streptophyta; class Magnoliopsida; order Fabales; family Fabaceae; genus Gastrolobium; species Gastrolobium villosum. Next base: position 190,496 of record JAVKPL010009931.1, read on the forward strand.
GAAAAATAAATGATGCATCAAATATGAGATGTGATCATCAGTGGCGGAGCCGGCATGGCATGTTAGCAAGTGTCAAAAAATTCAACTAGTGCCCAAATAGCTACGGTTCTTTGGCTACGATCAAAACGTGGCTAATTTTCAAAATAATTGAAACAGTATTTGCTACGTTTCAAGTGTAGCTAAATGAACGTGGCTAAATAAGCCAATGCCAAGGCAACTGCAGGCCACAACGTGGCTTCGCCACTGTGATCATGGCAAAATTTTTTTTAAAAAAATACAAATTTAAAGTTATTTGTAAAGTATTTACGAAACTGATGCAATCAATTGCACATCATTTTTTTTGGTGAAAAATTGAACATCATTTTAGTTACAATTCAATTAGTGTGACATCCTCCCTTGTATGCATCCAAGAGAGTTGTCTGCTAAGCGGATTAGAGTTCTATCATCATTACTTTATATATTGAAAACGCATTTTTAAGTTAATAATTAAGCTCTTAAGTTGAAAATTGATTGCTCACGAAAATTAGAGTGACCAGAACTTGCTACGTGGTACTAAAGATTGTCTTTTGTGTCATATAAAGATTACCTTAATACCACGTAGCAAACTTTGGTGAATTACGCCCAAATTGATGCACAATTAATTATACGTCAATTTAGGCACAATTCACCATAACTTGCCACGACTAGTTGCGCCCAAATTGATACTCAACCAGTTACGGCAACTAGTTGTATTACTTTACAAATCATTTCAAAATTTACATTTATTAACAATAATTATATCATAATTCAATATTTTGAACTTATTATGATTCTCATCATCTACTGACACTATCTTCAATTGAATTATAAGTTAATACCATCAATAAATACAAAATCTAGAATAGCATCAAAATTAAATTAGAATCTTAAAATTAAATTCTTAACTCTCATTTTTAAATGCATAATAAATTACTATATTAACTTAGTGAAAAATATTTCCTTCTAGATTTCTTTTCAATCTCTTGGTGCACCTATATATTATCTATATTTTTTTCGATTTATTCCACACACACTCCCCTCTTTGCTTCAATATATCTCCATTAATTCTAAATTGGCACGTTATTTTATAATTGTTGATTTATTTAGTTTTTCTTTATATTCCAAGGATGACTCTAGCGATCGAATAAGAGTGTCATTCCAAAATACTTAAATATTGATTTCACGTAAGAAACCATTAATCCACTGCAACTTTTGGATTTTTTTTTTCTATACATTTATTGTTTTAACCGCTCAACTCCTTATGAAATATGATAATCTTCGTTTGGCATTTTTTCAAAATTTTAGAAATAACATCTACTGGATAGCAAAAGAGGATGATTCTTGTGATGGAGTATCAAGATAATGTCATCCCAAAATACTTAAATACTGATTTTCACGCAAGAAACGTGTTACAAGTTTAGGAGTTTTCTTCATTTTTCATGCATGTTCATTGATTTAACACCTTATGAAATACAATAACCACCATTTGGCATTTTTTTCAAAACTTTAGAAATAACATTCACTTTATAGAAAAAAAAAATAGGATGACTCTCATGATAAAGTACAGAGAGAACACGTCCCAAAAATACTTAAATATTGATTTTCACGCAAGAAACCATCATTGCATCACAAATTTTTGATGTTTCTTCATGTTCCCTATATGTATGTTGTTTTAACTGCTCAACTCCTTATGAAACATGATAACCATCATCTGGCATTTTTTTTTCATAATTTTAGAAATAATATGCACTTTATAGCAGAAGAAGATGACTCTCGTGATGGAGTATTGATAGAACATCATCCCCAAAATACTTAAATATTGATTTCGCGCAAAAAACCATCAATGCTTTACATCTTTTGGATTTTTCTTCATTTTTTTCTATATGTTTATTGTTTTAACTTTTCAACTCTTTATGAAACATGATAACCATCATTTCGCCTTTTTTCAAAATCTTAGAAATTACATCCATTTTATAGCAAAAGAGGATGACTCTCGTGATGAAGTACCGAGAGAACATCATCCTAAAATACTTAAACATTGATTTTACACAAGAAACCATCAATGTGTTACAAGTTCAGTATTTTTCTTCATTTTTTGTGTATGTTCGTTATTTTAACACCTTAGCACCTTATGAAATACAATAACCACCTTTTGACAAGTTTTTCCATAACTTTAGAAAAAACATTCACTTAATAGAAAAAGAGTATGACTTATTACCAAAAAAAAAGAAAAAAGAAAAAGAGGATGTCTCACTTGATGGAGTACCAAGAGAACGTCATCCAAAAATACTTAAATATTGATTCTCACACAAGAAATCATCAACGCAGTACAACTTTTGGATGTTTCTTCATGTTTCCTGTACGTATGTTGTTTTAACTGCTCAACTCCTTATAAAACACAATAACCATCATTCGACATTATTTTCATAATTTTAGAAATAACGTGCACTTTATAGCAAAAAAGGACGACTCTCGTGATGAAGTTTCGATAGAACATCATCCTAAAATACTTAAATATTGATTTCAAGTAAGAAACCAACGGTGAATTACAAATTTTGGATTTTTCTTCATTTTTCTATAGGTTTATTGCTTTAACCGATCAACTCCTTATGAAACACGATAACCATCATTTGATGTTTTTTCAAAATTTTAGAAATAACATCCACTTTATAGAAAAAAGAATAACTCTTGTGATCAGAGGGGGATGGAGGTACATGAGAAGGGAGGCAGGTGCCCACCCTTAAATATGATGTAAAATTACAAAAATACCCTTATTTTAAAATTCATGTTTTTCCAATTTAATCTCGGGGTAGGGTATTATAACAATTAATTAGGGTTACTACCAATCATTTCACCATTTAATCGATTATGTTGATCAAACGGTTATATTTATTTTCATTTTTGTATGATTATGATTCCCCATATTTAATACTTTATATTTATTTTCACCTTTATATGGTTATGATTTCTTATATTTAATGCTTTTACATTAAATATGAGGATCATAACTATACAAAGATAGAAATAAATATAACCAGTGGATCAATAAAATCGATCTAACGGTGAAATTGTTTGGTAGTACCCGTAGTTGGTTGTTAGTTGTTACGATATCCTGCCCCTTTAATTTTCCTCCTTTTATTTTATTTTTCCGTGAGTTTTTATTTTACTCCACCTTCATTATCCATTATCCAAACCTAACAGCAGAGAGCTCTGTTCCAGACCCATCATTTGCATATACATATACTGATTCATCTCCTCTCAAACCTCAATCTACATTATTGAAAATTGAAATATTTGTTTCTTCCTCTATCATCGGTCCAGTTGAATCACAATCTGTCCAGATCTAGTTCTAAACCAAATCCCAGTTAGTTGAGTTACAATCCGTCCAGATCTAGATCTAAACCAGGCTCCAGTCAGCCAATGCTCGCAAGTCGCGTTCCAGACAGTGGCGGAATCAAGGGGGGGCTAGGGGGGGCCACCGCCCCCCCCCAAAATTTCAATTTTTTTTTTTATATATATATATAAAATAAAATTTAAATAATATGATTAAATTATTTGTTTTAAAAATTTTATAATATAAAATTACTCCCCATTAATCATCAATATCACACTACACTCAACCTTTTCTTATTCCTATTTTTATTCCCCAACCCTCTTTTCTCTCTCTCAACTTTAACAAAAATTACCCATCTGCAAAGTGTAAACCCCATCCCCATGGACCCCAACCCAACGATGGCGATGGACGAACGCTGGTTTGTTTTCTATCTCAACTTTTTATTTATTTATAAAATTCTCAGTATTTGTAAAATTGTAATTGTATCTTTTTATGCCATCCAAATCTCGCTGATTGGAAACTCCATGGAGGCGTGGACGGAAACCAGTTGCAGAAATTTTTTACTGTATTTGCAAACCCCATGCCAAAAAAATTTGTTTCTTTCCATTTTTTTTGACAGGATTATAGGAATAGGAAAGCCCAAAGCATAATAATTTCACTCCAAATTTTGCATTTAACTATTTGCGGAGGTGGTCAAGAATAGTTTTTTTTTATCTGACAACAAAACTATTTTTTTATTATGATTCTCTATACAAGAAAACAGAAATTAAGAGGTGGACCACAATCTTGCATCCAGATAGTAATACATGTCGATGGGATTAAGAGGTGGAACACAATTTTTTTATTTTATTTTTTATAGTTTGAAACCTGTGCATATCATCCAACTTTAGGAATTTTAGGATTTTCTCTATTTCATCCTTTATGTGAATCGTAGGTATTTATATTTTATTTTCTTGTTTGTAGCTTGTTTGCTGACTACGATTTTATTTTATATTTTATACATGAAAGATTGTAGGTATTTATTATGGGAAAAAGCGCTACTATTGATGTTTATTTTAAGAGAAAGAATAGTGAGTCTTTGCCCTCATCTACTCCTAATGTTGCATTGTCAAATATTGAAACTCCTTCTTCAAAGTTTCCTAGAATTGAAAATAAAGAGGTAGTTAAAGTTGATTTTGCTTCACTGGAAAGAGATCCTGCACTACGCCCTCCAATATGGAAATATCCTATAAATCAACAAGATGAAATTCGTCGTGCTTATCTTAAACTTGGTCCATTTCAATGCAAGCTTCAAAATTATCCTTTTTCTGGGCCAGAGAGGAATCGACGTCATTTTTGCTCTTCTTGGTTTGATTTGTTTCCATCTTGGTTAGAGTATTCTCCAAGTAAAGATGCTGCATTTTGTTTGCCTTGTTATTTATTTAGTAAACCAGGTGGTGGTGGTGGTCGTGTTGGACTTAATACATTTGTTGTTGAGGGATTTAGAAATTGGAAAAAGGTTAATGAAGGAGAAAGTTGTGCTTTTCTACGCCATGTTGGGAAAAATGCTATCTCAACGCATAAAAATGCTGTGAGTTCAAGTTGTGATCTTATGAACCAATCTCAACATATTGAGATATTGGTTGAAAAACTTACTACTCAGGAGATTGCAACTAATCGTTTGAGATTACAAGTTTCTGTGGACGTGACGAGATGGCTTGCTCTTCAAGGATGTGCTTTTAGAGGTCATGATGAAAGCTTAGATTCAATTAATCGGGGTAATTTTCTTCAGATGATAAAGTTTTTAGCTTCCTATAATCAAGAAGTTGCAGCAGTTGTTTTAGAAAAAGCTCCTCAAAATGCATCATATAGTTCCCCTCAAATTCAAAAGGAAATTCTTCATGTTTTCTCTGAAAAGGTAAAGAAAACAATACGAGAAGAAATTTCCAATGCCATGTTTTGTCTTATTGTTGATGAAGCTAGTGATGTATCTAAAAAGGAGCATATGGCTATTGTTTTGAGATTCATAGATAAAGATGGTTTTATACGAGAAAGGTTTTTCGGTCTTGTACATGTGGAAGATACAAGTGCTAAGACTTTGAAACAAGGAATACTCAACACTCTTCGTCACCATAATCTTGACGTTCAAAATATTCGAGGACAAGGCTATGATGGAGCTAGCAATATGCGAGGTGAATGGAATGGACTGCAGGCTTTAATTTGCGCTGAGTGTCCATATGCTTATTATGTCCATTGCTTAGCTCATCGGCTTCAACTTGCCTTGGTTGCTGCATCTCATGAGGTAAAACATGTTCATCAGTTTTTTGAAAAATTGAACTTCATAATTAATATTGTTACTTCCTCTTGTAAGCGTAATGATGAGTTAAAGGCTGCCCAAAAAATTGAAATTGCAAGAATGATTGCTATTGATGAACTCGAATCAGGAGTTGGTCTTAATCAGATTGGTACTTTGCATCGAGCTGGAGCTACTCGTTGGAGTTCTCATTATAATTCCATATGCAGTTTGTTTAAAATGTTTAAAAGCACATGTGAAGTTCTTGACAATATTTCTAATGAAGGAAAAATAGCATCTCATCGTGGAGATGCCGATAATGCATACTCATCGTTGACATCTTTTGATTTTGTCATCATATTGCACCTTATGAAGGAAATTATGGGTATTACTGAAGTCCTTTGTCAAGCTTTGCAACGAGAGTCTCAAGATATTTCAAATGCTTTACATCTGGTTTCAACTACGAAAGAGTTACTTCAGAAATTAAGAGAGACAGGTTGGGATGCTTTTTTGGTTCATGTTCAAGATTTTTGCATAAAACATGACATTGACATTCCAGATATGAGTGCAAAATATATTGGAAGAAGAGGTCGTGCTCGAAATGAACAAGGTGATTTTTCTACTGAAAAGTTTTATAGAGTAAATATCTTTTGTGCTACAATTGATTATCAATTGCAAGAATTAAATAGCAGGTTCAATGATAATACTGTTGAATTACTTGCTTTGAGCATGGCTTTAGATCCAAGAAACAGGTACAAGTCATTTAATAGTGATGATATTTGCAAACTTGTTGATAAATTTTATTCTAGAGATTTCACAGAACAAGAAAAATTGCATTTGAAGATGGAGTTACAACATTTTGAGCTTGATATTCCTAAACATCCAGATATGATTAATTTATCAACTACATCTGAATTATGTCAAGGGCTAGCAAGAACCGGAAAGTCCATCATTTACCCTCTTATTGACAGAGTAATTAGACTTGTACTCACTCTTCCAGTTTCTACAGCAACTACTGAAAGATCTTTCTCAGCTATGAAGATAATCAAGACTAGGCTCCGAAATAGAATAGAAGACCAATTTCTTGATGATTCTTTGATTTCATACATTGAAAAAGAAATTGTTTTGAGTTTTAGTACGGATTCAATTATAGATGAGTTTAACAATATGAAAACACGTAGAGTAAAAGTCAAGTGAATTAATCTTAATTTCTGTAATAGATTTCTTTTAATTTTTGTATATTACATTTGTATTGTATTTCAAATACTTTTATTTATGATATAATATTTATTATTTCGCCCCCCCTCATTAAAATTTCTGGCTCCGCCACTGGTTCCAGACCAGACCTAGATCTAAATGTACCCGAACTTGTTAAGTGTCCATCTTTCATTAATTTTCTGGATCCGCCACTGCTTGTGATGGAGGATAGAGAGAAGATCATCCTAAAATACTTGAATACTGATTCTCATGCAAGAAACCATCATTGTGTTACGTCTTTAGGATTTTTTCTTTACTTTTCATGTATGTTTGTTGTTTTAATAGATCACCAAGTTATGAAACACGATAACCAACATTTGGCATTTTTTTCATAATTTGCAAAAAGAAAAAACGTGCACTTTATAGCAAAACGGGATGAATCTAGTGATAACGAGAGAACACCTTTCTCAAAGTATTTAAATATTGATTTTCAGGCAAGAAACCATCGATGCGCTACAATTTTTGGATTTTTCTTCATTTTTCTATATATTTAGCTCAGGTTCTTACGAAACATGCTAAAAACCCTTTGGCATTTTTTTAATAATTTTTAAAATAACGTCCACCTGTTGCAAAAGAGGACAAAGTCTCCCCTGTATATGAAACACGATAGCTACCATTTAGCTATTGTTAGTAATTATAAAGATAAAGTTCACTTTTAACCAAAAGAGAATGATTTTTCCTATAAAATATGGATGCAATGTTTCAAAACGATGTTATTTTGGGTTGATAAAAAGATATTTTTATAATATTAATTTATTATGAGGTTATATGAGTTTTTATTATTATATTTTTTTCTCTTAATCCAAAATAATATTATTTTGGATAACTAGAGATAATTTTTTCTTCATTAACAGAAAAAAATATTAAATCCATAAAATATTTCCCTTGTGATTTTCAAAGTGTAACAAATTTTATTTTAATCTATTTCTATTAACCACATATCAAACCCTCATTTTTCGTTTAAGAACATAATTGGTTAAACCGTTTAAACATTTGCCCCCTCATAACTTATCAACCAAAAGAATAAATTCCACCCAAAATAAAAAAATTATTTGGCATTTATGAAACATGATAACCACTATTTGGCATTTTTAAAGAATTTTAGAAATAAGGTTAACTTTCTAGACGCCTTATAAAACATGATAACACTGAATTTTAACCAAAAAAGTGTTTATCATTTTAAATGACATAAAGTTATGTCATTTTAACAGATAGACACATAATAATTTTTTTATTTAAATTTTAAATTAAAAAAAAAATCACTCACATTTTCGCTCTCATGATTTTCATTCCCTATCTATCTTTTTCCTAAAATGACATAACTTATGTCATTTAAAATCACAAACACCACCCTTAAATTATTCCCCTCACATTCCGCAACAAAGTTCTTTTATCAGTTTCCTTCTATGTAAACATCTTAAAGCCTCATTTTCTATTCAAAAATCACTAAATTGATTAAACCGTTTTAAACACTCTTTCCATCATAACCTATCAACCAAAATAATAAAGTTCACCCAAACTTTTAAATCATTTAACATTTATGAAACAAATAACCATCATTTAATTTTTTTAATAATTTTAGAAAAATGTCCATTTTAAAGCAAAAGAGGAAGAATTCTCCTCTCCTTGTGAAATGCAATAACTATCATTTGACGTTTTTCAGTAATTATAAAGAAAACATTCACTTTTAATCAAAAGCAAAATGAATTCTCATATAAAATATTCCCCGCTTTCCACATATGGTGTCACAAAGTTCTTTTATAAATTTATTTACTATTAAGTAAAAATCTCAAACTATATTTTTCTACTCAAAATCGTCAAATTATTTAAACCATTCTAAACATTCTTTCCCTCATAAGTCATAACCTATAAACCAAGACAATAAATTTCACCAAAAATTAAAAAAAAAAATCAAAATGAAAGTTTTTCCCTTTTAAAATCCTAACCTCACTTCGCAGGAAATTCCTCCAAATTTCATCAAACTCTTGTATTCTAAACCGTTCGAATTATTTATTACCCCAAATTAGTCCTAAACCCCCAATCATTTGTGTGAAAAAATGAGGATTTTATGAAGAGAAAAATCAACGGAAGGATTTAACTGTGACAAATAAAGAATTAAAGGATTAAATTTGAGAAAAAAATTATTGGAGGCACTAAAATCACACATTAATCATGGTAAAAACACCGAAAGTATAATTAAAACTTTTTCTTTATATAAAGATTCATTGTGTTTTTAAGTCAAGTTTACATATTACACTTCAAGTTAACTTGATCCATCTCTATGCCATACAGTGCTTAAAAAAATAAAAAAAACTAACGATAAATCATAAGACTTATACACTTAAATTAATATCTTTTGAATAATATGATACTTGTACGTAACAACTTTTTTTTCAAATGCTCCCATAAAAAAATCCTGAAATAAACTAAGTCAAACATGCACATATTTTTGTAATTATATTATTTGTTTTAAAGATATATTGTAAAGCATCAATTATTTTTAATTTTCCACTTCTAAAGTTCTGTGACTATAACGAATAAATTTGTATGCTTTGTTTAAATATTAAATTGTCCCGATCCTTATTCGGTCATTCGCCATGACAAGGGTGGATTCAAGCCTAAAACCATGATCAAATAAAAAATAGGGAAAAACACTTCTCATTTTGCATGAGATGTGTTTTCTCATGTTGTAACTCTTCGATTTGTGTACAAAGTTTTCTTTTTCTTTTTTCTTTTTTAATAAGTGTGGGACCCAGAACATGTTGAGTCACAACATAAGAATTGAATTCTCATGCAACATAAGAAAATCAAAACTTATAAAAATAGGGAGAGGTTATAGTTACTACCTATTTTTCTTACTACCTTTTACTACCAAATCTTAACCGTTGATTTCCATCAATCTAACGGTTAAAATTTATTAGATCATATTTATTAATTAATTATTAATTTCCAATAAATTATAACCGTTAAATTTACGGAAATCAACGGTTAAGATTTGGTACTAAGAGGTAGTAAAAAAAAATAGTTACTAAGTATAACCTTTCCCATAAAAATATTAGACCAAGTTCGGGCAAGTTAAACCCTTGCAACCAGTCGTGTTAACACTCCTATAAGAAGAGGTCGGTTTTGACTTTTGAGCAACTTCTAAATTTCTAATCAATGAATTTCATGAACTGTTAATAACCGTATCAATAACTCAGGAAGCAAAAAGCACCACCAGCGTTTAAAGATATTTGAGCACTGCATGAGGAACAATCAACAGTTAAACAAAAAGCAAAAATAGAAGACCAACAGGTTTTCTCTTTTTATTCTCAATACAAATGCTGGATGGAATATGCAGCATAATGGAAAAGCTGTTCAACTCATTGCATCTTCCTATCTAAAGCTTTGCTGTCAATTAACCTTACACAACTTTTAACTGCAAGAAGTAATGCAATCAAATAAAAATCTAAATTTACATTTAATCAGTGCAAATCCATTACAAAGCCAAAGATGGACAAAAAAGATAAAGGGAATATATGTGAAAAAAAAAAAAAAGGATCATGATTTCTACCTCAGCTATGGACTTCTATCATAGTCGTACTAGCACCAAGTCATCTCAATTTAATTTGAATACTATGATTGCACAGCTTTATTTTGTTTGATACAAGCCGGTGCCTTGAACTCCTGCAATTTGCACATTGATGTAGCCTCAATTGGCATCACTCTTTCAGTGGATGGCTCCACCGGAAACAAAGGCATATTACCAACAGGATGATTGTCTGTGTTCATTTCAATCAATGGAGAACTTCTAGCTCTTGTACCTTCCTTTGGCTGTGCCCTATCTTTGGAGGTGCAAATGCTTAAGGGCAACTTTTTTAGCTTCACCCTTCCTCTCTTCTTACCTATGGTAGACAAATCTTCAGAATTTTTCTCCTTTGACCTGCTTGATTCTGCTTCCATATTATCCATCTCCATTTGGCTAGATCTATCATATCTGAATCCCTTCTTATCTTCCTTACCTGAACATACTTCTTGAATGGAGCCTTCAGAATCAATCTTACCTGCTACCGCATGCCCATTGTTCAAAGACAAGCAATCTAGTCCCAATGCCATGCTGGCATCAGAAACCTCAGTTAATTCAAAACTTGAAGAACTTTTAGGCTTCTTGTGTTTACTACCTTTTGAGTCCGAATTCGGAGAGTTCTTCGAAATTCTAGGAGAACTGTTCATGGCACGATGCAACTTCCGGGCCAATTCTTCATCCGTCCCACAATTTTCAATCGGTTGGTATTTTTTGTACAATAGCTGAACTGGGAGATGCTTCTTTAGCTTGTTCTTCTTCAGATTTCGTTCCTTGCTGACGGCCTCTTCAGAGAAAGAGGCAACCAAATCTAAAGCACTCTTGGCTGCAGCAATTGCCTTTGCTGCTATTTCAGCTTTTTCCTCAGCATCAGCTCTTGCAACCTGTGCAGCTTTACTTGCAGACACTGCCGCTGCTTTTGAGGCCTCAACAACCTCCTGAGGGGTAAGCTTAGGGTTATTAGAATGAGAACTCAACAAATTCTTAAGCCGGGTTTCGAACTCGCTGGTAAAGGAAGATGTGGAAGAGGAAGCAGCCTCGGAAATTGGAACACAAGAACCAACAACCTGAGATGGAGAAGCTGCAGCAGAATCACCATCTGAGCTCTGTTTTTTCAACCCAGCTAGAAGACGCTTCCGAGGAGGCAAAAGAACATCAGCATCCAATTGATTCACATCACACACGTTCTCCATGCTGCTCCTCTAGTAAATCCAATTCAATGCTCAGAAAAAATTGAACAAATCTTCACACGAATTAAATTTCAAATCCATTGACAATGATCAAATGTTTTTGTTTTTATTTTTATTGCCGATCTAATGACTCTCAAACCCAATCCCACATCTGAGATCAAATGAAGATTTAGAAGAAAAAAAAAAAAAAACACCTAACAGATTCTCAACAAACCCTACAGAAACCTAGCCAAGGTGGTGCTTTTTTCGGATATCAGGAACCCTCCATGAGAAGAAGAAGAAGAAATTCGATTCATAACCAGCATATTCTCCCATTCCACAGCTTAGGTGCCTAACCAGAAAAGGAAAATAATCAAATTCAAACCAAATCTAACACAAATGATTTAAATTTATCTCATTTAGATTCTCCATGAAAATTAAAAAAACAGAACAAAAAAACGTCAATAGTAAATCTTCATTCAACCAAACAGAGCAAGCGTGCCCATGGATGCATAATTCAGATGGATATAATTACAAGCAGCGAACTCATGCATAGCAGAGTTTGATATTTACATTCATGCCCCCATTTACCGATAAGTTTTGAATCGAATTTAGAAAGGAAATGAATCAAGAATCAACGGCAAGCTTGAATCTCGATTCAACGCAAAATCAATCAGAATTCAATGAAATTGTGGATCATAAGGGTGTTGAGAGTTGGAACCATGCACAAGGAAGGAGGTCCATAAGTACCTGATCCTTTTAAGCAATCTGAAAGGTAGAGAGAGAAAGATAGAGAGAGAGTAAACGGCGACGTATGAATTAGGGTTTTCAAGAAGAGAGAAAACAGGTTGTGGTGGTGGTTATGGTGTGAGGGAAGAAAATCCAGGGCTTGCGCGAGCGTGAGTGAGAAAAACCGAAGATCTTTCTTTTTTCAATTTTTCAATTTTTTTATTTTTTTTTATTTTTTATTTTTTATTTTGCTGTTTATGTATTATTTTACCGGAAATGTCTGAAAAGCTAAAAAGAAATTCGATTAGTTCTGTTTCAACAAACACGCACACGGACCTCTCAAGCACTGCTCAACTTCCACAGTAACCTCCATTTATTTTTTTATTTGTCAAACAAGGTCAATTCGACAATGTAATAACTGTAATTTCTTCAAGATTTGATTTATCGCAAACTCGAGAAAACAATGCTGTCCAGTTTTCTGTTATTTATTTTAGTTTTATTGATTTGTATGGATAGATTTATTTATTTTATTTTGAGTTGCTCTATTAATGTTGTAATTAATAGTCTGGATATTTTGATTTTTATGATAAGCGGCAGTTAATTGAATTTACATAAGATTTAGTATTGTAAATCATTTTATCTTAACTGTTATAATATATATATATATATATATATATATATATATATGAGTTTGATTTTTTCATGTTACATATGATAATTGAATTCTTATATTGTGACTTAATTAGTAATAGACCTCACATTTGTTTAAAAAAGAAAGAAAAGAAAAAATTTGCACGCAAATCGAACGATCACAATATGATAATTGAATTCTCATGTAACATTAAAAAATATTTCCTATATATATATATATATATATATATATATATATATATATATATATATATATATATGATAGGCTTTAATGTTTTTATAGTGAATGCAGATAAGTTACCTACATTTGCTACCAAAACGACGTCGTTTTGTATTAAAAAATTATAACGAAAAAGACTATTATAACCGTGAAATAAATTATAATTACAAAAATATCTTAATTTTAACCTCAAAATGACATCATTTTAGACTAACTTTAAATAAGTTATCTACATTGATCGTAGAAAAACCGACCTCATATATATATATATATATATATATATATATATATATATATATATAAATTTTTAGCACAATATTATAATTATATACTATCCAAAATATATAGTTATAATACCACCGTAGTTTTGTGCCACATTAATACTCAAAATTTATTGTTCAAAAAAGCATAATTAATTATTTATGTTGATAGTAATATTCACCGTGTCACTTTAATTATTGGTGACATGTTCTTTCAGAGAACAAATTTTTAGCACAATATTATAATTATATACTATCCAAAATATATAGTTATAATACCACCGTAGTTTTGTGCCACATTAATACTCAAAATTTATTGTTCAAAAAAGCATAATTAATTATTTATGTTGATAGTAATATTCACCGTGTCACTTTAATTATTGTCAACAATCTAATAATAATTGTTGCCCCGTTTTTTTATTTTTCTCAGTTATCTCAATTGTTGAAATTTTGAAATTATTATTTACATTTTAACTTAGACTTTTATTTTCAAATCGAATTAGTCAAATAATTAATAAATTAATAAATGTATTAAAGAAAATACTTTCATACTTGATTGAGTTAAATTTTAATGTAGACAATTTCAAAAGAATTATTGTTAACATATTTAAAAACCGATTTGTTATATTTTAAAAATTAATTTAGAATAATTAATAATATTAATTGATCTAAAGTAAAACCAAAATATCATAAAAGACATAAATTTATTATTATAATTGTAAAAGAGACAAAGACATGAAGTTATTACAGTAATTATATACATTTGGTTTTATTTCTTTTAGAATTGATTCTTGCGAAAAAAATATCATATATTGCATTCAAAAGAATCGACTTGTCTTGTCATTCTCCATCGCACTAAAAAACATGCCTAAGTTTTCATAATCTAAATTAAATAGGATTTTTTGTGGTGTTTTGTATTTTGTGTTTGTATATTAGTATTTTTAGTTTTTTTTTACTATTTATAAAATATTATATTTTTATTTTTATTTTTATATTTTTTTAAAAAATAAAATAGTTTCATTATCTCTTTTACAAAAGCTTGAATTGAAAATAAAACAAAAATAATATCACATTTTATAAGTACAAATACAAACAAATTAAACAATAATAAAAATAAAAAACCAAATCCGTGATTCTTCAATTGGAAAAAAAATAAAAAATGTATATACAATATACTTTTGTTTTGTTTATACAAAGTTATAATGTACCACATCGATATATAAAAACTGTATGTGTTTATAATTAATCAATATACTAATTATGTAAAATGTTAATTTACACAAATAATTTAAATAAATAATAAATATCCTCACCAAATAATAATAATAATAATAATAATAATAATAAGTATTAAGATATACATGGATAAGTGGGAATTCACATAAATAGAAATATCAATATGAAAAACATTAATTCTATAAAATATGGGTCTGATGTTTGTTCTTTTAAAGGAAGTAAGTTATGTCATTTTAGGAGAGAAATAGATACAAGATATGAAAATTATGGCTTTTTTAATTTAAATTTTAAATTAAAAATATTATTTTGTGTGTATCTCTCTCTTAAATAACGTAATTTTATAACATTTAAAATGATAAATAATTTTCCCATCAAATATTTATCCTTCCTTGTAGCGGATTTGATTGCAAAAGAGGTGAAATCAATGTTAATATGTTATGCGTGTGGCGTTACAAACTTCTCTATCTCCACACGTTACAAAGTTCTCTCTCTTTTATATTTTTTTAAGGTTAACAAAGTTCTCTTTTAATGTCCTGCCAACTTTGTCCTTTTATATTCTAAGGATGGTTTCTCGTGAAGGAGTACCAAGAGAACGTGAGAGAACATGTTCTCGAAAATATTTAATAATTAATTTTCAGGTAATAAAGTATTAACCCACTATAAATTTCGAATTTCTTCCTCTCTCTCTTTTTTTTTTTTTTCATGATTGCTTATCAAGAACAGAAACCACCCTTTTGCGCGTTTCTAAACAATTATAAAAAAACAGCGTTCGCTTTTAAACAAAAGAGGATCAACGTTGTAGGCTTGTAGCGAAATTGATTGTGAAAGAGGGAAATCGATGTTCCGCGACTGTGTTACAAAGTTCTCTATATCCACTAATTCTGAATTGGCATATCCTTTTATAGATGATGGATTCCATTTTCGTTTTCCTTTATATTCTAAAGATGATTTCTGGTGATAGAATATCGATAAAATATTAAGCATCAAGAAAACACATTCCCAACATATTTAAGAACAGTTATACTTAACATTCTTATAACTTGTTTATTTATTGTTGGATCAATTTAAGATCAAGACAATTATTTTTTTCTTTTTTTGTTTAAGCGTTGATTTTAAATTGATCTAATGATATCTAATCAGGTGATTGTAATAATAAGCTTAAAATGGTAATAAGTGTTACATTTTCCAAGTATTTAATTAGAAACTTTTAGGTAATAAAGCAACTTAGGTAACTATAAAAGAATAATTATTAACTATGAAGAGAATGTAAGTTTAGATGATAAATCTTGGTGTATGAAACCAAATAGTGGAGAGCTACACCAGTTCTCCTGGAAATTTTTGTTTACTATAACATAATCTTAGTATTAAGCTCAAGTATCTTTTGCAACACTTAGCAGAGTCTTAGGTGTCAAGCAGATAACGAGGATCTCCTTATATAAAGGGGAAGGAAGGAGGAGTAGACAAGATCCCTCTAATGTGGAATTTTGGATCAGTTTTTACTATCAAACATGAACAAAAATGAATGTTCACAATTTTAATTATTTGTATCATTTTTAAATAATTAGGATAAAATTAAATATTCACAATTATAAAAATCAATTAATTGAGGGATTAAATTTGAGAAATAAATTATTTCAAGAACTAAAATTTCACATCAAATAGAGTAAAAACACCAAAAATATAATTAAATCTTTAAAAAAAATCACTCTGTTTTTAAGTCAAGTTCAGGTCACACTTCAACTTAGTTTGATATTTTTTTTTTTTCAGTAAACTCAACTAGTGGTGATTTACCTATGTCATATAGTACTTTATTTTATTTTTTTAAATAACGATAAATTACATGACTTGTACACTCATCTTTTTTAATAACATGACAATTGTGCATACTTTTTTCATGTAAAAACCTTTTTATTTAGAAGGCCTCAGGCTTCTATAGCCAAACCCGGCCTTGAAGCCTTGGAGGCTGGCCTGTATACAATAAATTTATTTATTTTTTATATTTTTATATTAATCATTTGAGACAGCGAGTGCCACTTTTCATAATTACTAACAATATTTCATAATTACTAACAACGATTGGTAAAGAAATAAGAGATATGAAGATGAAGACATAAGATGTAGAAAAAGAAAGATTAAAAATGACAAAAAAAAAGATAAAGGTAATTTCGTTGATGATGTTTTGGCAACCAAAGTGAGACTATTAGACACTTGGGGGGATCTACAGCTTTTTACATTCAAATGGATTGTAGAGAGCTGTTTGCTAGAGATTTGATGGGCACTGCAAAAACCATCTCTGTTTTATTTCTAGTTCTGTTGTTTTTCCCTTTGTTCAAATTTTTTTTTTAAGGAAAAACAACGTAAAGTAAAGTAAATGTGCTATTGTTATTTTGATTTTTTAATATTAATATATTTTTTTTATTATAAAAGAAACAACTATTATTTTCTTACAAAAAAAATACATACGAGTGCATGATTAATGAGTTAAATATTGCTGCAAATTGAAAGGTAAGATTTTTATTTTTAATAAATAAACAGGCAACAGGCTTACGACAGACTTTTATTTTTTGTAAACGACAAGTATTCCAAAGGTGCTAAACATATGTAATTATATTCGTAACAGGTCAGAAATAAAGAGTGTCTATAGAGCCATATAACACGTTTAAATGATAGCTGATCCCTTAAGATCAAAACTCGGCTTGGCTCGTCCCGTTAACACCCCTAAACTCAACTTAGTTTGATTTACCTATGTCATATAGTACTTTCTTTTATTTTATAAAATAACGATAAATTACATGACTTGTACACTCAAATTAATATCTTTTGAATAACATGACAATTGTGCATATAAACTTTTTTTTAAAAAAAATTGCTTATTTTTTTAAATGCTCTCTCAAGAGATGTAAAAAAGAAGAAGAAGCTTTTTTGGCCCAAAACAAACTAATTCAAACATCCACATATTTTAATATTGATATAATTTTGTTCATACAAATAACTTTGTATTGATATATGCACAATTGGACTTAAATGAGATCAAGTGTATTGTTTATCCAATATAATTCCAAATGCTATGGAGAACTTCGGCATATAAACCATCTTTTATGTTTTATATGTAAGATTATTTGTCTCATGTATAATATTAAGTGTCAGTTAATTTAATTAATAAAATGACATTATGATAATTTTGACTATTAAAGAAAGTTTTATAAAGAAGTAACTGGTGACAGGTTCAGTTACGTCCCGAGAAAGGAGGTCTTCTGATAAAAAGAGTCTGCACAAACCATCTTTTTCATTGTCCGCCAATCATAGTTGTATCCAATCATTGTTAAAGAAGATACAAGTATAGAAGAGGGTCAAGACTCTGAGAAAGGCATTCCACCATCAAAATTCTTCCGCATTAATGGAGAAAGATACATTTTATGTGAAAATCATGAATTCTAAAGATCCCCTTTCATGTTCTTGAATGATTACTGTTGAACATGAATAAATGAATTACTGATGAATAATTGCTTACATTATAATCTATTTCAATCAAACCATTCAGATGAAAAAAAAAACAACACTTTCCATTAAACTTCAACTAGCGATGATGAGGATAAATACAATTTTTTGTACACAGTCTTCTTATCTTGTTTATTTGCAAAAAAAAATTAGTAAAATTTAATTTTGATGCTGCCATCTCTAATATATCATGTACATTTTATGCATTAAGACGTATCATCATTTATTATTTTATCACTATCTATAACATTACACTAATTGTACTTGCAAGCTATGAACGTTTGAAATTGGTCTAATTGACCACTATCATAAACATATGTAGATGGGTTCAAGGATGAAAAAACGAATATTTGATGCTTTAAAAAAATGGCACATGGCTGTGAAAAAGAAACAGGAAGCATGCAGCTAGGAAAGCTCATAACAAGAACCATGGATGGAAGCTCCTTTGGCACAACATTGCACTCCACCGGATCTATACGTCAGCATTTCAAAATTACTGGTCACTCAACCAATGAGGATCAACGCGTTGATCAGTCATGCGTCCAACGTGTTTCTTCATTGTAAATTTCGAGAGTTTTTTTTTTTTTTTGATAACACGAGAGCTTTTTTGGTGCAGCTGTTGTACCATGCATCTGCCTAAAAGAAAAAAAAAAAAAGAATTTAGATGGAATATTTTTAAAGGATAAGGATCAAAATAAATACATACAGGTCCAGATAATCATCTACGTCTTGCGCAACCAACTTGTGACACAACTGACAAGTTCATATAGAATAGATTCAATGATCCAAAAGCAATTTGTGGACTTGCAACTTTGAGTAGATGACAACATTTTTTTTTTATTTGTGGAATTCAACCTCAATTTCAGCCAAGAACCAGGAATATGCCAGATTGATGCTGTCAATTTCCTAAAACCAACAAAAAATATCTATAAACAATTAAAACATTTTTGATAAGCAAAATTCACTCGTAAAATTTAAAATCCACTAATTAAAGATAATATTTCTTGACCACCAAAAAAAGGTGAGAAATTGTGCTTAAATATCCTCAAATCATTTATTATATGGAAGCTCCAACTTCCTCCGAGCTAGATGCAGGTTCCTTTGGGTCTTCATCTGTCCACAATTGTGAAGAAACACCACAATATGCACATTGCAAAAAAAAAAAAAAAAAAAAAAAAACCTTTAAAGATTGGGGAAGACATCAGAACTCAGAAGTATAAATTTAAAAATCAAATGTTCCCTCAAAACCAAGTTACATAAAGGAATTCATCTCGATGCTACTGTAAAACAGATCAAGTGCCACTCTTCTCAAGTTCCACTTCATTAATAAATCATAAATACATACATTAAAGTTTCTTACAAGTCATAACCCATAATGGTATATGTCGTCCATCTTTATAGAGAAAAAATAAAACCCAACTTCAAATTATAACATGGGCTTAATGTATGAGTTACTTCTTCCCTGAAAGATGTCCACAACGAGCTCATATGTTGTACAAGAGTAGTATGTAATACTGCTATTGAAAATTAAACACTTTAAAAGAGCGAAAATTAAACACTTATCTTTAATAAATTGTTTTTCCTTTTCCATGTCATTAATCAACATAGATATTTAATTTTTATTGAAAAGATGTATAAAAAAATGGGTAAGACAATAAAATTATAGAAATTTCTGTCCACAAGGGGCAGACCTAAATTGTAGGTCGCGAGGGCATATTCCCCCACTGTCCCACACTATTTTTTTAGGGTATATACAATTTTATATTCCGATATGGAAAAAAATGCTTTTTCTTTTAATTTAAAAGATGGTCATTTTAGTTAAAATTAGTATTTTTTATTTAAGATTTAAATTAACAAAAAATCAGTTACTTTCTCCCCATGATTTTCATTGTGTATTTTTTTTTATATCTAAAATGACACAATTCTATATCATTTAAAAGGATAAATACAAAAAAAATGACACAATTTTATGTCATTTTAAAAGGAGAAACACCAAACCTTTAGTACATATTCCATAAGTTATTATGATTTACCCCATACCTGCTTAATTTAATTATCATAGACGTTAATTTCTCTTATGTTATAGCAACATAAGACCAGATGATACTATTAAATGATTTAACAATGAGTCATAATTAAACCCTGTTAGCTTAAATGTTGTATTTTTATATTTAGATTTAAATATTTTACAAATAGTTACTTATGTGTCAGTATTGAAATCCCTACTCATCTGGACCCACTACCTAAATTTTCTGCATCCATCACTACCAGTATAGACCATGTTCACAGCTGAAATTCTTGTATTTTGGATAATTGACGTCAATTTCTGGGTAAAATTCGATGGGCTTAGACTACAAACCATTTTTTTTTAATTCTTTTTTTGTTCAGACACCCTGCACGTATAATTCCTGACCTCCAGTCTTCGTGTTTTGCATTTTGGTATTCTGATAAAATGAACTTGAATTATATGATATTTTGGTAATTTTTTTTATAAATATTACCACATTAATGGTATAAAATTTTATGATACATTCTCCAAAAAAAATCTAAGGGGGTGTTTGGTTGAGGAGAAGTTTTTTGAATACTAGGGAAATGTAATTGATAGGGAAATGGTTGGAAAGTGAGTTTGATAGGAAAATGTAAAAAAAGTTGTTTGGTTGCAAAAAAATTTACTGGGTAATTTAGGTAAGATTTATAAAGTCTTTGTTTGGTTTGAAGTAAAATATTGATGGGAAAATGAGTAACAATTACTAAAATACCCCTTATTTTTTTAAAAAAATTGAATCACATGTGATACCTTTTACCTTTACCCGTAAGTTGGACATTTGGCAACGTACATATCAAAGAATGCTTGCTCTGTCTTTGGACACCGTCGGTGGCTACTGGCTAGTCTGGTCGGCAACCATCACAAGGGCCACCGCCAGACCGTGTTGTGTAGGGTCACTGAATCAGAGCTGCTCTGTCAGATGGGTTGAGTCCCACGGTCATCAAGCATGTTCCACTTGTAAGAAATACTACCTACACTCGAGGAGGAGAAAGCAAAACCCAGATTATTCAGCACTCAAGGAGTGGATAATATCCAAGCGTAATACTTTTGACCATCTCCTCTGCAACTCGCCAAATTTGGTAAAGCATATGTAGTAAGTAGGAGGGCAATTTTGTCACATTTTACGTCAACTTTTTTCCATTTTGCTGGTTTTCACGGAATACCACATTGCAAGTGGGAAAGCTAAGCCGTGTTTTTATTCGATTTTTGCATACAAACATCGAAGGCTGGGCAAACGTCTTCCCTAGATAAATTTTCATTTCTCTTCTACCAAACGAAGAGAACACAGATTGCCAAAGTCAGAAAGATGGGAATCTTAATAAAAAACTCGAACCAAACGCCCCCTAAGGGTAAAATGTGTGTCATTTTAAAGGAGGTAAAGTTATGTCATTTTAAGAAAGAGAAAGAAATAGATAAAGGAGAAGAGAGTTGACAAAAAAAATAAAGATGTATGTTCACATCTTTGTGAGAGTAAAAGGATATAAGTTGTGTCATTTAAAAGAATAAACATTTTTTTTAATGATACTAATTAATAAATATATTTTTTATGACAACACTTTAATCTTTTGCAACAATGAATCTACTTTTATATTTAAGATTAAAGCACACCAATTTTAAGTGAATTAAATTCTTAATGTATTATTATTTTTAAATAATACATGTTATTCTTATTTTTTAAAAAAATTATTTGAATTAATTATGTCTATATCTCTTATAATTTTAAATGTGAGGCCAGTCATATTTACTACCTCTTGGTATTGTTTTAGATTTTAATACAATCGAATTAAATTTAGATCCTACGCCAATAATATTTCATTCACCTCCTCTATTAATCTACTGATAATATAGATAACAGTAAGAGGTGGTAATTATAATGAGCCTCTTTAAATATTTATATTTTAAAATATTTTTTAAATTTTACTTAAATATTATGGCAATTTTTTTGACAAATTAACAAAGTGTTTTAGGAAATTGCGTTCTAATTTTGATAACTTTTATGATCACGTGTCAACGCATGCAGCATTGGAGTGTCTCGAGCAAAATCTTCCGCGGGTGAGATTATCCACACCTTCCGCATATATAAACGGCACACTCTCACCGGTCGTTTCGGTTTGTACCGAACCGCCATTTTTATGCAGGATTCGAAAAAAGTAACACAGTGAGCTCGCTGTGTGAGGTTTTCCCCGATTCAAAAACGTCGACGTAGTAGCAGAAACCCTAGGAACCTTCATTCGAATTGCACAACGGTGGAGGTCGATGGCGAGCATAAGGCCTCTGCCGGAGGCTGTTCGTAGCTCAGTGCGTTCTGGCATTTTCTTGTTCGACTTGGCGCGTGTCGTGGAGGAACTGGTTTTCAATAGCCTAGATGCTAGTGCTACGAAGGTATCTCCTATCTACACTTTGTGATTTGTTAACCGTAGCCAGAGACAGAAAGTGAGAGAAGTGGAAATTGCTTTAGCTTTGAGAATTGCATCTATACCGTTGAACTGTTCGTTGTCTTTGTTTTAGGTATCGGTGTTTGTTAGCATTGGGAGCTGCTACATAAAAGTAGTAGATGACGGTAATTTATTTATTTATTAATAGGAATGTATTTAGTTTTTCGTCCATCTTCATGGTATCAATAAATGTGTTTTAGGAGGTGGAATTACTCGAGATGGACTGGAATTGGTGGGAGAAAGATATGGTATGTATTAACTAAATTTTTTGTTCCTTGACTCTAAACATATTAGTTAATAAAGGTCATAAAGTGATCAAACCACTCGGATTCAGTATTTTGCAATGTGTTAAACTCAACATCTAAAAAGCTACAATGAGTGGGTTTTTATTAGGCTATATTACATGAAAAGTATGAAGAAAAAAGGGACCCTATGAATTTGAGTTTCCTTGCTGCCTTTGATAATTTCATATATTGAATTGAACAAGCAGCAACA
This sequence comes from Gastrolobium villosum, assembly GCA_032173675.1. NCBI lineage: Eukaryota > Viridiplantae > Streptophyta > Magnoliopsida > Fabales > Fabaceae > Gastrolobium > Gastrolobium villosum. The sequence goes on from JAVKPL010009931.1 coordinate 213,679, forward strand.
TCAAAATTTCTTAATTTGGCTGACCTAAATGCCACAAGTGGAAACTTTGGTTTTCGTGGGGAAGCTTTAGCTTCCATTTCCGAAGTCTCTTTGTTGGAAATTGTGACAAGAACATATGGAAGGCCAAATGGATATCGAAAAGTATTGAAGGTGGGGATAATTTCCTATGTTCTATTCATTATTACTGTTTTATTCAGGCAGACATTAATGACATTATAGCTGCTATTGATGCAAGTTTTGTTCAGTCTTACTTTTCGATATTGACTGCAGGGGTGCAAGTGTTTATATCTTGGAGTTGATGATGAAAGAAAGGAAGTGGGCACAACAGGTGATAATTTTTGCTGAATCTAACAGAAGCATGGTTTTTATTTCTTTATGTATGGGGGTGATACTTATTAGTGCATAGATGGCATTCATTTTTCCCTAAATTTACAGGGTTCTTACATGATAGTATGGGATTTAGAGCCATGGAAATCCTTTTCTTGTACTAATCTTCCCTTTTGTCTTTGGACGTCCAATTTGAGCTAATTAGGATCTCAGGAGTATTATTATACTGTTTATAGCTCCTTCATTTTGCTTTTGGTTTTCCTGAGATATGGATATAAGTTTTTTCTTTTGTTGAATCCTTTAGCAGATATTTTGATAAATATGCTGATTTTCTTGGTTAGTCAGTAGAGGAGTCTTGGGTTTTCCTAATTTCATTTGTGGATTAATTCTGTTATTCTTCCTTTGGTTCACATGTAAAGGAATTATCTGGTTTTTATTTTGCTATAATTGTCATCTGAGCTTCTGAATTTTTTATAATTTGTTTATCAAATATACTTTTGTTGTTGATTGGTTCATACATATCTCCATCATTGTTTTGACCCGTTGGTGTTTCTACTAATTATGATTTGGGAGCTATACTCAAATTTCTTCTTCATGGAAAGCTTCCACACTTTTACAAGAATAATTATACTGTTTTCCATTGTTTTTCCATGTTTTGATTTGGTTGACACCCGGAGGGAAAATCTTGGAAGCTGGTGTTGTGGACGTAATATTTCCTTAAAGCACACCATTGCTCAATTATTACACATTTTTGTTAATGCAAGATCCTCTGGGCAACTCAACTTTTGTTATAAATTTGCTTTTTTATTTGTTAAATCACGTCTTGTGATAGACATGCTTGTTTGATTGTGACCATTCACTGCCGTTCTAAGGTTATCTTTCACTTGATTGATGGCTAGATTAGACAACTTTTGATTTGTCTTCCTCCCTCCGCTTGATAATCAATCTTTCCTTTTGCTTGCGATTAAATTATTTGCTCTTACAACTTCTCTTCCACATTGGGCAATCTACATTACCTGTCCATATTTATTGCATTTATGCAGCTAGAAAATTCTTTCCTGGTAAAGATTATTTTTATTGACGATTAGTTGCTAAGTAAGGTCTTTTGTCTGTCAGTTGTTGTTCGTGATTTATTTTACAACCAACCAGTTCGGAGGAAATACATGCAATCCAGGTTCCTTTTCTCTTGTCCCACCATACAAGTGATATGTTTTCTGAAGTCATAGTTACCTTGTATGAAACTATGGCTCTGTTTAAAGATTTGGAATTCACTGATGAATTTCGTAACTGAATTGGAAGCCCCAACAAGGTACTGCAATCAATCAAGAAATGTGTACTGCGGCTTGCACTTGTGCACCCAAATATTTCCTTTAAAGTTGTGGATATTGAAAGGTATGTTCCCCACAAAATAGCTAGCTGCATCTTCTTTTTCTTGGTTTAGTAACATTCTTTTATACCCTACATGTAGAGAGGATGAGCTTTTTTGCACACATTCTGCTACTTCTCCACTGGCACTTTTAACCAGTGGCTTTGGGGTCGAGGTCACAAGCTCTCTTCATGATTTAGAAGTTGAGAATGATATCATAAAGCTTTCTGGATATGTTTCTGGTCCTTACAGTACTTCGAATATGAAGGTGATTCGTATTTCTTAACTAAAAAGTCATCATCTATCTCATTTTAACCTAAATTTTGTGTAGATTCTTTCTCTGTCTCCTCCCCTAACTTTTGGCATGTTTTTGTATTTGCTTTGCAGGTCTTACAGTATATCTGTATCCTTTTGACTACAATTTTAAACAGAGTAATAATGGCACTGAGTGGATGTGTTGAGGTTAGATGTTAAATATAGTGATAATGCCGCTGAAAAGAATCAAATGCCTTAAACATTTGTACTGTTGACCTTAGCATGGTTAGATGTTAACTCACAGTTTGTTTGCAAAGGCCCAATTCATAAGCTTCTGAGTCAAATGGCTATTAGGTTTGATCATCTGAAATCATGGAACACTGATCATGATGAGTTCGAAAACAAGAAGAGAAGTAGGTCTCAACCATGTCCAGCTTATATCTTGAATTTAAGTTGCCCCCGGTCTTTGTATGATTTGACCTTTGAGCCATCAAAAACTTATGTTAAATTCAAGGTAGTCTCTTTGGCTTCTTTTCTCATGATATGACTCATTTTATCTGTAATTCTGTGAGTTGTTAGTGCATACTTTTTTGCTTGATGTCCATAAATGATTTTTGTAGGGTTCTAGTCTAGATTCAGGCTTATATAATACTTCATGTACTCTGGTGGTGTAAATCAACTCCAATGAGGAACAGTTATCAGAGATTTGAAGATTTTTTCCCATGTTATAATTTCATTATGAATTATTTTATCACAACCAGGCACACTCCATGAATTTGATTGTCTGTTTTTCCTCATATATTAAGGATTGGGCTCCTATACTAAACTTCATTGAGAAGACCATCAAACAATTCTGGGAGGGAAGAATAGCTTGTGGTATACCTTCTTACTGCGTGTATTTTTATTACTATTCAATTGAAGTAGTTAACAGTGGGGTTACCATTATCATCCTTATCTTATTCATATATAGTACAATGAATCACTTGTTTTTATGCTTCTAATCCCTGAGATTCTTGGAGCAGAGTCCTCTGGTCAAGCCACTTACATGGTACAAGAAGATCAACCATGGAAAACTGACGTCAACATCATTTCAGCAGAAGCAGGTAAAGTTTCTAATTTTGGTGATCAAACAGGGAAGTTTCAGCTGAAGCTGCTACAGTGGATCATGTTGGGTTGGTTTCTCTTATAACATTTGAAGATTGTTGTTTTTGACGTAGATATATCAGAATTTGGAAACCAAAATCGTAAGGATTGCCCAGACCTCTTCTTTTCCTCTTCAGACAAGCTAACTGAAGATGACTATCATCAATCCAACAGGGAAGATGTTGGAACCTCTCTTGGTTACTCTCATCAAAGGACTGCAATGTTCAAAGAGCTACAAAGTAAGGGAGACTTTTTTTGTCAGACTGGTTTTTCTGGCAATTTACTGGATGGTTCATATGCCAAATGCATGTCCACTGTACTGAGAAAGCGTGACAGTTTGATGATGTATGATAACAATGGTCTGCAAGGAGATTACCTTTTGGATGGTAAATTTCCTGCTGCAGAAAGTTTATATGATAACGTACCTTTTGATGCACCAAGTTCTTCACATGGAAGAAAACTCCATAAAGTAGATGCAGATGCAATCAATGAATCATTTGAAAGTGATTTACTTTATGACTGCCAGGGGTTTAGTTATGATGTAGAGATTAGTGGGGATTTTCAAAAGCCTTTTCTAAAGAGCTGCTCTACACGAGAAGGAAGTATCCTGCATAAGAAGGGTTGCTTTGTTAATGATGAACATGAACTCCAAACTGATAGCTTTTGGAGCAAGCAAATTCTGAGGGATGGTTGTAGCAGTGGTAAGGATTTATATGGCCATCCCTGTCCAGAAGAGTTGAAAAATATAAAGATGTCTAAAGATTCTGATTTTCTTTCAAGAGCTTTGGCTGAAGAAAATTGTCTGCCTCCAGATTCATGCTATTTGGCAAGAGAAATTGGAAGCTGTGGGTCTGATGATCAGTTACTAAATTCTGAATGGCATCCTGTCTACCAAGAACCTATATCTCAAGCCACTGCATTGGGTGTTTATCATACAGCTGATATTAATGATCTTGGAGAAGTATCTAGACACGGTAAAAGGATCCGTCATACTAAACTTTTGGATGACGAAGAAAATGAATGCAACTTCAGCTACAATATGTCAAGGAAGGCCGACCAACATTATTGTACCTCTAGTTTTACAGATACTGTATTTGATTTTGATGGTGATGTTGATTGTAGTGCAATATTTGACAGATTAGTCGACTGGCCCCATTGTGATGGTATATGTTCTACCAAAAGGTCAGATATTTTAAATGAGGAGCCAGACTGGCTGTTGCCTGAGTCATGTGTAAGAAACTGCAAGAGACCTAACAAGAACAAAGGTAAAAGGGATCATTTTAGACATCCAGCTTTGGAGAAGAATCATCAAAGATCTAGAAGAAGCTTTTCAGCTCCTCCATTTCATAGAAGCAAAAAGAGGTTTTTCTGTTTAAATCAGACTTCAGAAATGATAGCCAAAAGACCTACTGGCCGAGCCACCAACCTTACTTTCAATCATCAAGGTTTTCCATTGTGTGTGTGTGTGTGTGTGTGTTTTCCCTTTTTTTCCCTTTGCCCCCTTTTTTTAATGTAGCAACTATTCCAAGGAAAACAAATTGGACTAATGCTTTTGAATCTGCAGAAGCTAGTGATTTTAAATATCCTCAACAATCTCCGGGTGCTCTTCACCCAAGCACTGAAGATCTCTTATTGCAAGAATTAAAGTAGGATAGTCTCTTATTGACCATTACTTAAGCTGCTGAGCTGTTGGGAATAACTTCTCACTGACTCTTGTGGTTTTTCCCTGGTCACAGAACTAATGTGAAACAGAAGTCAGATGTTCTGGGAGACACAGAGGTTAATGATATTACAGAGATTGACGGGTTTGGAAGTTTCAACATTCAAAACAGTGCTTCATTCAGGGGTGAGTTCAATGTGTTAGCAAAGCTGTAGTCTTGTCTGGCAAGATGAGCTCATTAGAAATACTTAGTCTTGGCTCATAACCATGTTCAATATTGCCCAGCCTTGAAGGAGTGAGTTGAAAGAGATCTATTGCTTAGTATCTGGCCTATCTTTGAGATTATTTGAGCGATTAATTGAATTCTAAAATAAGAAGTTTCTTTACAATTAATTTCTTTGTCCTATGTAAAGCTTGATGTTTCTCTTTGTTGTTTAGCAATTTGTGCCAAAAACAGAGTCCAAGAATCATGGAAGTTTTGTAATTTACATTATCTTTCTGTACTGAAAATGTTTACTGTCAATCTAATCGGATTATGCTTGTGATTTATTATATAATATCTATGTGATCAATAGTTGAACACTTTTTAAAATATTTCTTCTCATTTAACTCTTAATTTGCTCTTAAACCCATGCTATCTTGTATTTCAGAATTGATCTCAAGGGAGGTGCAAGATTCCATAGATTACAGGACCAAATGGAGGAACTGTTCACCCCAAATTCCAGTTATGTTGTCAATCTCTAGAGGCCTATTATGTTACATATGAGACATTTGTTAACATGAAGGATGACTCTGTAATCTGACTATGAGTTTGACCTTTGCGCAGAAGAATGATAAATTGATTGATATTCAAAGTCAAAACAGTATACTTGACATCTCTTCTGGGTTCTTGCATCTTGCTGGAGATTCATTGATACCTGAAACTATCAGTAAGAAATGCCTTGAGGATGCCAAAGTTCTTCATCAGGTGGATAAGAAATTCATTCCAGTTGTGGCTAGCAGAACCCTTGCTGTTATTGATCAGGTCTATCTATTGTACATTATTGCTGTATGGCTGAATTTCATTCTTAGGTGACATAAATAGAGCCCCTTATTGAGCAATGCAAAACTGAGTATAACGTTAATTTCTGAAAGGAAATATCATTGACCTGAAATTCTATTAAAAATCACACAATTACTTGCATCATAAAGTTTGGCTGCCCATATGCATGCATACTTGTATGTACTTTTACTCAGGAGCACTGTAGTTATTTTGGCCTAGATACATGCAATTTCATCCTTACACAAGCCTGGTTTCATGCTAAATGCACATTTGTTTTGAAAAAACCACTGTTCCTAGGTGGATATTTATTTGGTGCATCGTACTGCATGTTTATTTTATCTGCATTTTTCCCCTGGTGGTGCAAAGAAGGGTGATTATTTGGTGAGCCATGAGGAATACCCAACTTAAGGTAGGGTAGGATTGAAATTATGCCTATGGCATTAATGCCCCAACATTATATTGACAATTTCATCATTCTTAAGCCCTAATATTGGAGGAGCAAATACCCTGAAGAAAGAGAATTAACTGCGATATGCATATTTTTTCCAAAACGACCAAGCATAATGGATATCTGCAAGTAAACATCTCTGAGTGATCCATGAGGCTAAGGCCCTTCCTGGCAAGCCTCTATGTCCCATTTGTCTATTACAAGCCACTCACTGACGTGACTCAGAGCACATAGCCTGCAACTTGTTTATTATTATTATTGTTAAACTTCCACTCTCCTTTCAAACAAGCATACTCTGCCTGCTCTACCCCTAAGACACTCACATCATCTCTCCTCAACACCCTTTGCCTCTCCCATAGGCTCTATTTGATGGAAAGAGATGAAATGTACATTAATTGCCATCATTTGAATTGTTTATAATAGGGTGGAATAGAATGAAATCTGATGGAATTTATTCCATCCCATTCCTTCCAATATCTTTATTTCCTGTGAGCAACTAAAAACAGAAGCATGTCGGGTAATGAGTCTTGGATTCTTGGTGAAGAGGTTGGCTGACTGGTCAAGGTTTCCAATGGAGACAAGACGGAGAGCTCCACAAAAAATGTGCTCGTGAATGAATTGACAGTCAATTTTGATGTTTGGTGTGCTAATGAAAACATCAATGTGGGTAATCTGAATAGCGTTTTTGTTGTCACAATGAAGAGTAGCGGGAAACTATTGAGGAACACCCAAGTCTTCAAGAAGCCGGTGAATCCAAAGCATCTCTGAGGTAGTATTAACAAGAACACAATGCTGGAACGAGCAGAAAGAGTTTAATTTTTACCACGACAATAGACAGGAGAATCACCAAGAAAAATGAAATAATTATTAGTGGAATGACAATTAGTAGAATCTCCATCTCAATCCGCATATGAATAAGCTTATAGAACCAAAGGACATAGACAACAAGCTCTGATACCATGAAAAGGATAAAGGGACAAAGCCAAGAGAGTCTTTATATTATTTTCAGTGTGTATAAAGTCCAAGGGACTAAGCATATTTATAGGTGATGGGCCTCCCAAATTATATGGTAAAGTCTATACATGTAAGGCCCACAAAGGGGGAGCTGAAGACAAAAAAGATTCAGTTAGAGGAGGGGACACGTGGCAGGCTATCAATGGAGAAGGGAAAATTGGAGAGAGAGTTGGGGAAGGCAATGAGAATATTAGGCAGTTAGAGAGTATGGGTGTGGGTGTGAAGAATATTGGGGAGTAGTGAGGTAGTGAGAGAGTGACTGCAAGGTGTAGTCCTCTGAGTGTTTTCTCCTAATGGATATCCATGGAGAAGAGTGAGTCCGTGTAGGGGAGTCTTTTTATTATTGTCTATTTACGTTACAGTACTGAGTTGTATCACTGATAAAGTGTAAGGCGAATATCAATATAATACTTTCTTGAATTAGGAATTGTTGCTTGAGTTCTTATTACTGTAATACATTTCTTGGGAAATTCTTGGTGCCATCATTTGGTATGAAAGCACTTTCTTGGGAACTTGAATGGTGCGGACGAGAAACATGGACAACAGAATAGAAGTGTTGGAGGCGAGAGTAGGAGGGACTGAGGAGGGGATCCAGAGAATTGAAACAAACCTGGCAGTGGTCATGAGGACACTTCAGGAGCTTACACGAGTGACGGGACAAGGAGGAACAACCAATGGAGGAACCAACAATGGAGGAACGAGTGGTCAGGGAGAGAACCATGAGGCAAATTCACAAGTCATAAGAAACGAAGAAAGGATGAAAAGAGTGGAAGTCCCCTATTTCTCCGGTGAGGATCCATATGGCTGGATCTTTCGAGCCGAACGGTATTTTCGAGTCAACCGTATTCCACCAGAAGAGCAACTGGAGACGGCATCGATATGCTTAGAAGGCGAGGCTCTCAGCTGGTTCCAGTGGTGGGAACCCAGGAATCCGTTGGCTGATTGGGGGTCGTTCCGTACTGCGATATTGCAACGCTTCCATGCTTCTCCGTCTGGGAATCCTTACGAAGCACTGATGGAGCTGAAACAGGGTGGAACAGTGGTTGAATTTCGGAAACAGTTCGAAGTCTTGTCGGCTCCGTTAGGACAGGCGGACGAGGAACTGATGCAGGCTGCGTTTCTCACAGGGCTGAAACCGGAGATCAGAGCAGAAATCCGTTTGCATTCTCCACGGGATATTGGGCATATGATGGTCCTTGCGCAGAGGGTTGAAGAACGTGAATCGGTGCTGGGAAGAGGAGAGGGAAGAGTGGGACGAACTGGATTTGGGCCGTCCTCCAACTACTCAAGGCCCGCGTTGTTAATTAAGAATGGGAACACCCATAATAATAGATGGGGCTCCAGTGGGCCAACAACCACGGCCCAATAGGTCCACAATAGCAATGTTCAAGGGTCCTCAGCCGCTGGCAACACTCACACGAACCCTAATCAATTTGGGGGCACGAATGGAGAGATGGGAGGGTCTGCACCGTCAGGTGGAACGTTGGCTAGCGCAACGGATTCCCACCGTGGAAGCAACTTCCGGCGACTGTCACCGGAGGAAGTCTTGGAGCATCGACGAAAGAATCTCTGCTTTCGTTGTGGGGGACCCTTCGGACCAGGACATGTGTGTCCATATCCACAGTTGCGTGTGATGCTGGTGTGCGACAGTGAAGAAGTGATAGAGGAAGAGCTGAATCAAGAAGAAGGTGGAATGGAACAAATCGAAACTCTTCAACTCAGCATGCAAAGCGTGGTGGGTATTACTTCTAATCGTTCCTTGAAGTTGTGGGGGGGGATTCAAGGCCATAAGGTTGTAGTGCTCATAGATACAGGGGCTTCTCATAATTTCATTGGTGAGCACGTGGTGGATGCTGGGAAGTTACCCACGATGGTATCGAAGTCATCTCAGGTAGCTGTGGGAGACGGTCACAAGGTACCAAGCCGGGGAATTTGTATAGGGGTAACTCTGGTCTTGCCGAATGTATCTATTAACCAGGACTTTTACGTCTTTGGCCTCCATGGAGTTGATGTGGTATTGGGATACTCGTGGTTAGAAGAATTAGGAGACATTCAAGCAAATTTCCGTACTCTGGTGCTTAGAATTCCTTGGCAAGGACAGATGGTGACCTTGAAGGGAGATCCTGAATTGTCTTATAGTCAGGTGTCCTACAAGAGCATGAGGCGCACGTGGAGAAAGGGGGCAGAGGGGTATTATATCGAGTTGGGGTATTGCGTTATGGAGTTGTCGGAGTCACTGAAGGAAAGTCCCCTCATATCGGAATTAATTCTACAGTATGAGGATATATTTCAACCTCCTTCTTCCTTACCACCTCCGAGGGATTGTGATCACAAGATAGTGCTGAAACAAGGGGCGGATATCCCAAATATTCGTCCATACCGTTATCCTCACTATCAGAAAGAAGAAATAGAAAGATTTTTCAAAGAGATGATGGTGACCGGTATGATAAGGCCAAGCTGCAGCCCATATTCTAGTCCACTTATTTTGGTAAAAAAAAAAAAGATGGTAGCTGGCGATTCTGTGTGGACTACAGAGCTCTCAATAAGGTAACCATTCCTGATAAATTCCCTCTCCCGAATATAGATGAACTTTTAGATGAATTAAATGGGGCTGGACTGTTTTCCAAATTAGACTTCAAATCGGGATACAATCAAATTCGTATGAGGGTTGATGATATTGAAAAGACTGCATTTCGCACACACGAGGGACATTACGAATATCTGGTAATGCCTTTTGGATTGCGAAATGCCTCGTCTACCTTCAAATCCCTGATGAATACTGTTTTTAAGCCATATCTAAGGAAATTTGTGCTAGTTTTTTTTGATGATATCTTAGTATATAGCAAAAGCATGGATCAGCATTGTGAGCACTTGAAGGTGGTACTGGAGATCCTTCGTCAAAATCAGTTTGTTGCCAATTATAAGAAATGTACATTTGCACAAGGTGAACTGGAGTATTTGGGCCATCTAATCTCTCAAGACGGGGTGAAAGCTGACCCACAGAAACTGGAGGCAGTTCAATCTTGGCCTATCCCACACAATCTGAAGAGTCTAAGGGGATTTTTGGGGCTGACAGGGTATTATAGGCGGTTTGTGAAGCAGTTTTCCATGTGTCACAATTAAAGAGAGCTGTTCATCCTTCTACCCCGGTGTTGGATTTACCTCGTTGTTTGTCAGATTCTCTAGAACTTCAAGTTCGGCCTGCTGCAATTATCCAAACTAGGCGTTTGTTAAATGGTGAAGTAGAGATTCTGGTCAAATGGGAGGAACTCCCTGATTGTGACTGCACTTGGGAGAATCTCCATGATTTTAAGACTCAATTTCCTTCTTTTCACCTTGAGGACAAGGTGAATTTTGAAAGGGGGGGGGGTTATTGATGGGCCTCCCAAATTATATGGTAAAGTCTATACACGTAAGGCCCACAAAGGGGGAGCTGAAGACAAAAAAAGATTCAGTTAGAGGAGGGGACACGTGGCAGGCTATCAATGGAGAAAGGAAAATTGGAGAGAGAGTTGGGGAAGGCAATGAGAATATTAGGCAGTTAGAGTATGGGTGTGGGTGTGAAGAATATTGGGGAGTAGTGAGGTAGTGAGAGAGTGACTGCAAGGTGTAGTCCTCTGAGTGTTTTCTCCTAATGGATATCCATGGAGAAGAGTGAGTCTGTGTAGGGGAGTCTTTTTATTATTGTCTATTTACGTTACAGTACTGAGTTGTATCACTGATAAAGTGTAAGACGAATATCAATATAATACTTTCTTGAATTGGGAATTGTTGCTTGAGTTCTTATTACTGTAATACATTTCTTGGGAAATTTTTGGTGCCATCAATAGGCCTCTGTAAATAAGGACAAGAGGGAAATAGGCGAATATACAATGAATTACAATAATATTCTAATTACACTAAATATGGTAACTATGCTAATAATATTTTTTTTCTAGTCCATTCCATTTTCATCCTATTCCACCCATCATTAGATATCCAAACATGGCCATACAGATCCATGGCTCATCTTTTCTTCTTCCTCACCTCTCATTGGACCTTGTGGCATGGCTAAGATTCGTTACACGCAAAAAGCTTCAGAGATGCCTGTTAAGTGCTAGCACACATATACATGCACATTCTCCCTGATAGAGAATACTGTATCAGTATACAAGTATAGTATTGTATTTTCATATGCATACCTGTTCTGTTATGCAGATAACAGTGTTTTATGGTTGGTAGTCAGTTAGTTGTTGGTGAGCACTTACTGACTTTGACAGCCTAGCTGAGTCAGCCGAGTTAGTCAGTGACAAACTACACTTTTCTCCTCTTGTATACAAACCATCCTGTATGACATTTGAAACCAAGATAATCAGAATCAGTTTTTCAGATTCTGTTTTAGCTCTCTTTCTCTACTTTCTTCCACTTTCCTTCGCTTTCTATTACTATTTACTCCTGAACAGCGAAAACCTCTATTCTGGAAAGTTGGGTGTGTAACATTGATAATAGTTCTGTTTTTACAGCATGCTGCAGATGAAAGAATCAGACTGGAAGAATTGCGTCAAAAGGTAAGCATGTTCATGTTGAATATATTAGAAATATTTCTGCTGTATGGCTTACGAAACTAGTTAAACACTTAGGTGTTATCTGGAGAAGCAAAAGCAGTAACCTATCTAGATGCTGAACAGGAACTGGTATGCATCCTATGCATTAGAGGGTCTATTGTTAATGTCATTTATGACGTGTTTTTCAAGTCTTTAGATTCTTACTCTGTTAGATGCATGATACAGGTGCTGCCAGAGATTGGTTATCAACTACTTCATAGTTATAGTGAACAGGTTAAAGATTGGGGCTGGATCTGCAACATTCATGCTCAAAATTCTGAATCTTTTAAAAGGTATACCTCTGGCTTTCTTGCAGAGTTTACCCTGATCAATGGTTTCAGAAGATAATTAATGTTACAGTATTGCACAGTCTTTGTTTATTGCGATAGTGAACTGAGACTTACAATGTCTGCTATTTATTTGTTCATGGCATGCATCTCAGGATAATAAGAATTTTACTTACTGATGAAACTGTAGTTTGGGCTCAAATTAAATGATAGAATAATTTGTTGTCAAACTCATACAATTTGTTATTATGGTTTCTTTAATTTATAATTTGGATTTCATTCACAGGAATTTGGATATTCTCAACAGACAACCAGCCGCCATCACACTTATTTCGGTCGTCTTTTTTCTCCCTTCAATTTCCGCCATCAAACATATTGATCTTTTCAATTTCTGCATTTAATATCGTCAACTTCATTGTAAATTCAACATGCAATCAATCATTGCTATATGCCTTGCATGCGTTTCATGTTACTGATGTTTCTTATTTTATAACTACTTGTAGGTACCGTGTATTTTGGGTGTCAATTTAAATGATGCTGATCTTTTAGAATTTCTTCAGCAGGTTATGAAAATCCTTATCAGAGCCCTTTTTTTCCTATACGTTATCTTTTCCTTTAGTAATTGGCCACTTTACTTCTTTTAAACATTCAATTTATCTTAACCTTCAGCTTGCTGACACTGATGGATCTTCAACAATGCCCCCCTCTGTTATACGAGTCCTAAATTTGAAAGCATGCAGAGGTATGTGCCTAATCTCACTAGCTACAGCAACTTCATGCTCAGGGGTCTGGAAAGCCTTGTTACATTATGTGCAAAGCTGTCTTGATAATAACAATACCCCGGACTTGCTTTATTCATGGGAAAAGACACTCTATTATTAGCATATGTTAAAACCCCGACCTGTTGGCAACCTATTCATCCTCAGTGTTAGATTTCCTTCTTTATTTTTTGGGAGGGCATACATATTGCAGTCATCGGCAATATTCCTATAATTATATCAATGCTTGATTGTGAAGGTGCAATTATGTTTGGGGATTCGTTACTACCATCAGAATGTTCCCTTCTGGTTGAAGAGCTAAAGCATACATCACTTTGTTTCCAAGTAAGATATATATTTCCATGTTTGTGCATTTATTGAAAGGAAAGGCAGCATACATGACAAATTGAGGAATCTGCTGTGCAGTGTGCTCACGGGCGACCAACAACTGTCCCCCTAGTTAACTTGGAGGCATTGCATAATCAGGTAGCCAAGCTTGGCCTAATGAATGAGTGCTCTAACGATAAGTGGCATGGATTACGTAGACACAAAGTATGTATTGAACGTGCAGAACAGCGTTTATGTTCTGCTAGAGGAAGTTGAGACTTTAGAAGAAACTAAAGTTGTTACTATTACTAACAGTTAGAGATTAGTTTGACAGAATTCATGCTTAACTTCGAAGCCATTCTTTGTACTTTGAGTGTACAGCAACATTAAGGGAGTAAAAAATAATGACACACCGTGCCACAGCTGCTTATATGGACATTACCGGAGAACGCTATTCTCACATTGTGAATGTTCTGTTCCTATTTGAATTTGACAGTTTTATGGTAATAACGGATCGAATTTGAACGCAAAAATAAAACTAAAAAAATCGAGCATTGTTTCAAACTTCTAAATGCATTTTGAGATTTGCCCTATGAAAATATTTCATATAATGATCTTAACATCTGTAAAATTCTCTTTCCCATTAAAAAAGAGAGACGCTCTTAGAAGGGAAATCTAGCATTATATATATATTACCAGCCTCGGCTATGCCACTAGGAAATAAACTTGTTCTAGCAGTCCTATGTCACGATACAAAATTCTTCCCCAGTTTTAGTACCTAACTAGTTTGCAGCACGAAAGGTAGAGTCAATTTGTCTCCAAACTTTCAATTTTAGATTATATCAATGGGGTCCAGAACCAGTATAACCATAGCTGTCAACTATTCACTGTGTATGTGTACAAGCCTCTTCTTTACTACCAGTTGCAGCACACAGGGCCTTCCAGACATGGACCAGCATTTTCACTGGTGGACGTAAATTCTAGCAAACAAATTTAGAGATCCTTCGTTAGCAAGTACAAGACCTCAAACAACCTGTCTGAATGCTATTCCCAATTAAATGCCTTATTAGGTGACTATTAACTCTTTTAACATGTTTAGCCTTCAAAAAACAAGCAATGGTGTTTCCATGTTTTAAAGCTTCCTGTACCTAGTGAAAAGCTCTTAGAAATTGAAAACTAGTGAGACGAAAGATACTTTACCTTGAAAACTAACACCATTTCTGATTCCCCACGAATAATCAAGGATAGAGTCCAGTAACAAGTCACTGGAGTAACACATTCTAGTAGAACAGGTTTCAGAATCTTGTCAATGGGAACAAAGTATCGGATGACTTTTCCACTGTGTCAAAGCATCGGAAGACAAATTAAGTATATGGAAAAAGTGAAAAACCATGCTGGAGTTACAGGTATCACTACGGAGGCCAAGCAAGATAACTAGTTAAATGAGCTGATCTGACAGCTAAAAACAAAAACATAGAAGATATTTTCATCACGAATCCACTATGCAGTTCAATTACACATGCAAGATACAAGCGAGGAAAGTACATCAAATTTTTCTATTCTCAAGCATGAATAGCCTAAAGTCCCTAACATAGCACTATCATTCCACTATCTTAACCTTTCTTCAAAAGACAATAATAGAGTACACAATCCTTTACAACACAAATCATATATTCATACAGTAGGCATTAATGCGCTCTTAACAAAATATTGAATGATTACTGAATAATTGATTAACAAAAAGAATCACCTCATGTAGTGAGTCTCAAGCTGTACTCCAAAAGCTGACATAATCACAACCGACTCTGCAAGCAATACAAACATTGTGAAAATGACAAAAAGAAGTTACATATTTATTTTTCCTGGTTACAATAAAAAAAAGATGATAATACTTTCAGAGCACCATAAGACCTGTTAGTCAGGTCCTCACCTTTCTTAATAGGCTTCCCAAGTAACAACTTGACAAGAAATATGTCAAAAAGCAAGCTGAAATACACAAGGCTTATTGATTGTTCCTGTTAATAGAAGAGATATAACCAAGTAAAAAAGAAATAAGTGAGGTAAAAGTCATCAAATTTTCAAAATCCTTGAGTCATTCAAAAAACAAAAATGTTGGAAGACATACCTCAAGAACATAGAGATAGACGGCACATGCTAATACAAGAAGTGCTGAGACATACACAAAAAGATGTTTTGTACTCCTCCTCCTCAAAACTATATGGTGTATGTCAATATTTTCAGAGCGATATTTCTGATCATGCACGTAAGTATATCTGGCATTACTTATTGAGGATTTGACCATCCTGAAACCAAAAAGGAAAAAAGAAAAAAAGAAAAATCCACAAAATCTCAGTGATCATAATTGTAATTAACAATTCATTTATTCTATGAATTTGTGTACCCTAAATATGCAGCAAGGCTTATACTTCACACCTCAAAATATTCATTAATTAAAATAACAAAACTTCACTGAACTTACATGTTAACTTCAAACAACATAAAAGAAATAAAGCTGAACCAAGTTCCTTACAACTACAGACTCAATCATACTTCACGGCATGACCAAATTCATCAAATTACAATTGAACATTCATGCACAGAGTCTTCATAAGGTAATGTTTCCGTCCTTCCAATGCTTTAGGCTTACCTTAACACCAAAGCAAGAGGTTCCTGAAATAAAATGCTGGAGAATAGCACCCAAATTAGACTATGGAAATCTTCATTGCCTCCTGGTGTTAGCATTCATATACCAAATCATCAACTTAAAAAGAAATTAAAAATAAAAAATAAAAAGAATCTGCTAAGTTTATCACAGAATACATAATAATGTCCTTCACAAGTAAAGATCAGAATGCTTCAGAACATAATAAAATTGCTCGAAACCATCAATTAAATAATTATGAAACGGATAAGAAGTGAAATTGAATGAAATTCAAGTAAACACGCATTCCATACTTTAAACACAAACGAAAACCCAAAAAAAAAAAAAAAAATAAAAAATAAAAAATAAAAAAAAAAGATGAAGAGTCAAAGAATCAAAGACGCGAACAATTTGAGAATCCACACAGAGAACAAATTTGAAAATGCGCGAGACTTGCCTTTGGAGGAAGCAAACGCCGGAGAGAGAAGGAACGGAGGTGCTTCGCAAAGCCTTATTCAGAGTGGTTCAATTTCCAACATCGCCCAAAAGGAGTGTTTAGTAATTTTCTTTTTTTATTTTTCCGTGCTAATGTTAAGTGTCAACATAACTTAAATAAGGTTTAAATTACTAATGTAGTTTTAAAAAATTATAAACATGAAATTAAAAAAGGGTATATTTGGAAGTTAGTGCCTAGAATTAGTTACTCCTTAAATTTATTTATTGTACCTGTTAGTCTTTTAATTTACAAAATTTGTATTTGTAAGGTTAGTTTTCTTTTAAAGATTTAACTAGTAAGATATTTTGGGGAGTTTGGTATACGAGAAAAATAAATTTATCGGGGAAAAAATTGATAGGAATTGATTTTTTTCGGATAAGTTACAAAAAAGTGTTTGGTTGATGAAAAAATTTTCGGGATAATTTGATTAAGTTTTCTAAGTTGTTGTTTGGTTGATTGTAAAATAGTAGTGTTCTGGATGGCCCAACCGCCAGTTAAAGGCCTAAGCGCCACAGCAAGGCCCAGTCGCCATGATTGGCCTTGTAAGCCATAGCAGGCCGGCCATCTACTGGCCCAACATCGCAGGTCCATACCCCTGCAGCTCCACCTCAGCCCTAAGGGCTGATGTAGACGTGCACGCCCAAGGGTGCAGCACATTAGAAATACATCAAAATGTCTTACCTGTTTATTAACCTCATCAAGGCAATCGCCACAGGTCATGTAAATGCAACTCTCCCATTGCCCAACGCTGACCTAGCCAGTAGAAGGGGGCGCGGCGCCGCCGCAACGTCGGCGCCTAAACCGCCCAACACTATTATCAGGGGAACACACCCCAAGGAGAGTTGACCTTCCTCTTAACCTAGCCATACCATGACAATATAAATAACCCCCAGAGGGCACAAGACAAGCATGTTATGTATCGATATTTGCCTATTACTTGAACTTATAATACTTCAGTTATGGGATCATATCACGTGGCCTGGTCTATACCAAAGCCATAGATATCGCCCATACAGATGTGATTTGGATCGGTACAAGTAGTATGATTGGGGTAGAACCATAATCAACCATTATGTCAGTGAAAATCTGCATGCATAAAGTATGTGGTTCTTCAATATTTCCTGAAACATGAATCATCGATGGATCAAATTATTTTGCTGTTTTTTCATCAACATCATGTAAATGCAATTTGCTCAATTTGGCAAATTATTTTATCTCATTACTTTTCGTCAATCGATGGTGGTCCTTTTAAAGTATTTTCAACTTGCACAAACTGTTATAAGTTGCAGCATTGTATAATTGTCACTAAAAATGCTGATTTTAATCAATCTTGACGGATATGATAGAAGATGAAAGACTTGGTAGTCGCTGAGGAATAAAACTTAGGTGTATGAGATGTATTTAATTGAATATATATATATATATATATATATATATATATATATATATATATATATTTTTAAATGAGAAAATTATTCAATGAGGTGGAATTTTTTTTTTCAAAAGTAGTGATTTTTTTTTTTAAATGTGAAAAAAAGATGTACCATATTAGATATATCTGATTCACTAAAATTTTGTTCGTTGCAGAGATGGTTAGATATTAGAAATGTTGTCTATTTTGTGATGAATCTCGTATGTCAATAGTTATGATGGAAGAGAAAAACATATAAATTTTCACTAAATTAACAAAGGCAATTGGTGCTATGTGCGTACTGCTATTGTTATAAATTTATTATGGTGAAAATTCAAAGAAAATGTTGTCAATATTATGAAATTAGGACTAATGAAAGATTGACCGTATGCGAAGGAGCTAAGATTAGAGAAAACAATGTCTCAGGAATTTTTATTAGATGATATTTAATGCATTTGGCATTTATATTTTATCCGTTTTTAGTAAGAAGGGTAAAATAAACATATTGCTTAAGTTTTTACTTTTTAACACTATTAAGATGTGATTTGGATGAAAAGAAGCACAATTAAATAAATGATTAATTTTTTTTATAAGAGATAAGTAATTTTAAAGCAAATTGAACTTTTCCCAAAAAAATAAAGGTACAAATCAATCCAAAACAGATTTTTAAAATCATCCTGAAAAAAAAAAAAAGGAAATTCTTGGCATTTGAGTCATGATCATTCTTAAAGACAACTTACATGTGCTCGTACACCAAATAGTGTACTATCCAACAACGCAACACATCAATCTACTGTACTGAACATAAGTTTTGATGAGCATGTGAACCTACCCCGACAATGCCCCACAACTGTTTATTTGTTTCGCTGAATATTGTAAATGATAATATTTTTCTGTATCATCTCATACATTCATATTTTTTTAAATGAATTTTATAAGAATTTTTTTCTCTCCACTTTAATTTTTTACTCACTTTTATTTATTGTTTGGATAGAAGATAATACTTTTTTATATAATGTAAAAAAATTATTACCCTTCACGTAAGAAAAGTATTACCTGTTTGTAAAACAGTAAGAGACTCAAATTTAGTATGGGAAATTGACTTCTGCACCAGCACCTCAAGTTTTTCCTTTGGTAGTGTAGCATTACTCACGTGTCTTTGTTGTGTTTTAACAACCAAAATAGACACACAGAAAGAGAGAATGAATGACATAACGTAGTGTTGCAGACAATTACCGTCAGACAAATTGATTCAGATAACTTGCCATAAACAAAGGGTTTTATAATTATAATGTTGAAGGAGAATTGAAATCTCATGTGTGAGATAAAAATAGACACATGTGAGAAAAAATTATATGTCTGTTAGCACGAAAAACTTGCTATAAACAAATTAAGGATGGACAACACAATAGACATACACTCCCCACACCTTTCATTGGCCTTGGTTGGTTCAAAAGGATACTTACTCCTCAGTTTAGCTAATTTAGCTCATGATAAAGTCTTGAATTCTATTAACATCTCTTTATTAACAGTTATGCATAATTTTAAGTACTAAGTTCAAGTAGTATTAAACAATAAATTTTGAGGCTGATGGAGCCACCTATAGAATTTGCATTGATGTAGGCCTCTCATGGAGCTTTAGCAAAGCTTTATGCTTTGCATTTGAGAGATCTCTAGAAAGAGTTTGAGCGAAATATCTCTAAGGTAATTTGATTATCATCATTGTTGGAGAGGTTGATTTAACCACCACATTGGTGAATCTTGATTCTTTGTAATCATTATTTTCATAGTGGATTTTTGATCTGGACTAGATTCCATGGGTTTTTACTTCTTCATTGGAGAAGGTTTTCCCACGTTAAAAACTGTTTGTGTTCTCCTTCTCTCTCCTATTTGTGTTTTTCGATTTTTCTACTGCACTGCCTGACCTGGTGAAAGTTCAGGCCGAGGTACTGCCGAGATCTGAGATCCAAATCTTGTTGATTGACTTCCGCACAAAGGCCCCTGAGCCGATCTAAGGGAACCCAGTTCCCAACAGTAGCATATATGTGGTTTATTAAAAAAAAAAAAAAAAAACTGAATCAAATTTGACTTCCATTCATGATATAGGTAGATGCCTCCCACATAACTCATCATCGACATTCGACTTTAAGAATAACAACTATAACACATTTCCAAAAGTTAAAAAAATTATAACTACAATCAATCGATTTTCTGCTTTGAGAAAATAACTTAATAACTCATGCCAGTTATGTACAGTATGATTTACCACAACTCAATGCCCCCTATATCACAAACACTCACACCAAATACTACATATATGTACACATATTCATGCAGTATTCCATTAACACAACTACATCAATTATGCTGTTATCTTCCAATTTGTGTAATAATGTATAAGCCTCTCTCCAATGTGCATAAATCTTTTATTGTCACAATGGTTATGTAAAAGGATATTTGTCACTACACCTTAGAGCATATCCATTGTGAGTTCTTCAACAAGATCATCAGTTATTAGACATTCTATCTCTCTCTCCAATATATTGATCTCATCGTTTATTAATCCGGACCAGGGTATGGATCTCAGGTGTTGAGCCACCAAACTCTCAAGTGAATAAGGAAACATGTCAGATGGAGGATATAAAGAAACACGGATAATGTCCCATACTAAGTTCAGCAGTTCCTTTCCGCAAGGTGGTGGCAACATGGAAGAGTTGCTTAATTTCCTTCTGAATCTTGAAATCGTCAAAGGAGGTCCAAGAACAACTGAAAGTGCCTCATTTAACAAATCATGTAAAACCTTATGGTCTAGCTTATCCTCATTCTGATCCTTTATAGAACTTTCATCATTCTCCTTGATCAATTTCTTTTGAGATTCTTCCACTTCTTCAAAAACTGAGTTGCCAATAGGCTTTGCAAATGTGTCCCCTCTTAATAAAGATTTATCCCATGAACCAAAGTACAGTCCTGAAGCAACAAGTAAATCTCTTATGTAAGATTCTGCTGGATCCTCTAATTGAACTAATTCTGATTCAATGGGCTCATGTTTCGCAGTGAAGTCCTCAGCACCGTCAGATTCAAGTCGACTGAGTTGCCTCCTTAGCTCTGTCAAATCAACAATCGACAAGATCAATAAGCAAGAATATGAAATCTAAACAAAGGTGGTAAAGATATTCACTAAGCATTTTTTTTAAAAAAAAGAGTACAAAGAAAAACCATCCTTTTTCTTGTCATACATGAAACACATTTTTTATCTCATAAATTCTAAACAGAAACACCAAAACACAGGTCGATCCCTCTGAACCTGTCTATAATATTCACAATATTCAAATCAAATTCCATATTGAAACAAAGTTTTACTAGGCAAATTATTTCCATACTGAAGCAAAGAATCTGCACGTTCTTTGTTAATCTGTAGTTATAGCCCAGTTTATAGGATATTGAAAAGATATATCAAAATGGTCCATCCAGACTATTGAGATATATAAAACTATTAATGTAGCCTCACCCAACAATTTAAGCTTTTGGGTTGAATTGATTCTTTACATGGTATCAGAGCCTCGGTGTACCGGGTTCGATCCTCACCGCTCCCCACTTTCTTTCTAGTGGAAAATTCTGCAATGGAATTTAATATCAAAACCAACCCAGTGGGCTCTCGTGTGAGGGGGCGTGTTAAGATATATAAAATCATTAATGTAGCTTCACCCAACAGGTTAAACTTTTGGGTTGAATTGGTTCTTTACACAGACATAACAATTCGTGTCAAAGGTGGTGAATGAAAGAAAAAAAGGTAATATATATAAGAACCCAAGTTCCGTAACATGGTTGCAGTGACAGAAATTGTATAGCCCTTGAAGCAAGTTATCCTAAGATAAAATTCTGAATGGAATTTAATATCAAAACCAACCTCTGATCTCGCTAGCTAGTTCACTATCCATTTGAAGAAAAGAATAAAGGTTTTTCTTTGATATAACTTAATATTGCATATGCACTAAAGCCATATTAAAAGCAACATTAACTTCCTTTTCATGAATTAAGTCTATGATATCATTGCTCAATGCATGAAGTTAAAATTGTTTCATACCATTCAAACCAGAGCTGATATCTCTGAAAACCTGGGGCACGACATTATCATCTATTGAAGACACATCAGGAGTTGATATTGGACTTAAATATTCAGTCCGCCTCCAAAAGTCTTCATGAACACTGCTGCACACCGATGCAGGACTAGGAGGTACCTCAGTGGAGTTCTCCTGAAGTCCATATGACAGAAATTATGGTGATTAGATAACAACCATATATGAAATATAATTGAGAACAAAGGTCATCATGGAGAACGGTAACAAAAAATATATGACCAACTTACATGCCTATCACCATAGTTCATGAGAACTGTTGGTCCACTTGTGACATCTCTCACCATGGGATCATATTCATTGCCATGTGATTCTACCATTGATTGAACCCTTTTGCCAAAAAGCTTCCCTCCCAGAGCAAGACTATATCTAAAATTGGAGACTCTTTCTTTAATATTAAATCTATTTTTTTTCCGCTTTTTAACATCAACAGACATGGTTTCAACAGCTTCAAGCTTCCTCCGAATATGGGCACCAGTTAATACGTGGCGGTCCTCTAGAAGAAGCTTCCCGAATGATGTTCCCGATCCTGATACAGGAGCAGACAAGGATCTTACAAGGTTCCTTGGGGACAACTCCTTGTGGAGCAATAAATCGTCATCTGGTTTGTGCCTGAAAGATCCTGTTTGTGTTTCCTCTTTTGAAATTTCCCAGTGGTTCATGTCATTTTCACACTTCATATTATCCCATGTTTGCTTTAGTCTAACTCTGTGATTATCTAATGCATTTGACCTTGAGTTCCCCTCAGGAATGTCAAAATGTGTTTCCCTTTTCACAACATTTCTCAGCCTCTCTGATAAGAACCTCCTGGTATCTCTACTGATAAATTCTGGGGAACTTGGTCCATTGAACTGCATTTCACTTTTGTATGAACTTGTTGATTCTGACCTTAGTAAATTTGTGTCAGCATCTCTAGTCACACTTTCTCTGACTTGCTTTACTATATGACGTGCTATTAGTTTAGGATCAGATGGTTTTTCATTGTAAGGTGCCTCAATTTCACTTCCTCGGACCACAGAACCTTTTTTGACAGTTTTCCCTTGCAGTTCACATTTCAAACGCTCTTTCACCTCCTCAAGAAAATCTTCTATACTATTTCTCCCTTGTAAAGTGCTTGATGAACTGGTCCAATTCTCTTCAAGGTTGCATGTGCTATCTGGACCAGGCTTCAAGATAACTATCCGAGTTGGAGAAGGAGATGTGTCTAATCTGTTACGAGATTTAAACATTAAGGACTCCTCAAAGTCTCTACTTAGTGTTCTGCTCCTTGAAGGAAAGGTTTTCCTTTGCATAGAAGGGATTAACCCCAACGTATCACCGCGATATTCTGAACTGCCAATGTCAGGTAGCTCTGCTTTGAATGAGTGGTTGGCAAGCTCTGCAAGTTTCTCTGTTGCTGCTCTTTGTACACTTGCATTATGTGTCACCTTTTCCTTGTTCAGGTTCTCTTGAGATAGCACTTGTCTAGAAACACTGCCAATTTCAGCAAACTTTGAACACTCCACAAACCTTGCTGCTTGATATGCTTCGAACTCTTTCTTGAATTTTTGCAGTTCCTCTTCCTGAGGATGTTCCCGTGGCCTTGGTTCTCCAAAGCTCTGGCTCCATCCATCATCATAATCTATGTCATCATAAAATGAATCCAATTCCATCTGGCTAGAAGAATTAAATTTGGAAGAACCCCTTTCATTCATGCCCTTGTTTGAAAACATCTTCCCCGTGTTTTCACTTACTCTTTTATCTGATGAAACAACATATTTAGTGTCTAATGGCATCATATCTATCCCCATCAACCTTGCCACAAGGCTTGGCGCATTTTGTCTGGTGCTTGATCGTTTGGATAGCTCCTCGTTGATTAGTTTTTTCATTGAACCCACGTTTGAATGTTGACTATTCTTAGACCTGTCTTCTTCTATTTTATAATAGTACTGAAAATTCAAATCAGAGTACAAATCAAGAATGAGAAGAGAAAAAACATGTTATCATGAGATACACAATAAAGAAATGAGTTTACTGTGTCATGTGAGTAAAATGTAAAATGAAAATATGAGAAGAGTGATATAGAAAACCAGAACTATGCTTTAACCTTTTGCAATTAATCAATTAAGATGAAGGAAAAAAAATCAATCAAATCCATGAAGCCATCATTTATAGAGATGATAAAATGTTTATATTTAATTGAAGAGATCAAAGTTAAGATATAGTTTAATTTAAGATTATATCTCAATATAGTTTAGAGTATCCAAAACGATATTTTAGGATTAGTTTCCCAATTTCTTTATATTTCATGATTTGATTCCTTATTTTAGGAGTCCCCTATTTAATATAAATATACTAAATAGGGTTAGTGCCTTGTCCTTTAAAATCACATCAATTACCTCATAACACATAATATTCAGTATCTATTATTCTCTCTTACTTTTTCTCCATCTATACCTAAAAGGCTAAAACCCTATAATTTCAACAAATGTCATAAAGGTTTGGTAAAATACTCAGTTACTCACTACATTACAATTAATGTGGTTTTAACCAAAACTCGAGCCTTGAACATAATGCGCCCTATACATGTACTCTACTCTCGCACAACCTTGAGGGGTCATTCTCAAAACTCAAGAGGAACATATTGAACAAAATTTGAAAGACCATGGTTACCCAGAACACAGGAATAGAGAAAGAAAATACGATGGTCTTTTTTTAGACCCTTATGAAGACATGTGAAGAGAAACTTACCGGTGATTCTCCTTGTGAACAGTAGTTTTGAGATGTTTCTACTTGCAGATCTAGACTATTTCGAGGAGCTTCCAGGCCTGCATGGCACACAACATAATAACAAAATCAGCAAAAACATAGCAAAATCAATCTAGCAGAGGGGAAAATTAAAATTTCAAAACTTTATAACTACTGAGAAAAAAGGGGAAAAACCCTGAATTTCAGCAAGATATCTCTAAAGTTGTAACAAACTAATCAGCCTGTTCAATTAGACTGTTTTACCCCATTTAATGATACCAATAACCTTTTTAACATCACAAAATACAAATTAGCTACTAGAGGCTTTCCACTTGCAGGAATGAATCATAAGAAATTAGTGCACAATTGAGCTTCCTTATAGTGTGTCTTCCCTCTGTAGAATGAATCATGAGTAATTTTCTCTTAAAATATATAAAACAACACTTACCACCATCATGTTTCTTACGAGCAAGAACTTTCTTGGCCATTCTCCCCTGATTGAACTCAAAAATGTGTAATAAACCTCCCATAAATAGAAAGGGTCTACCAAAAGACTCTCATGTCCTCAATTTCAGCTTCCATGTCTCACTCCATTAAAATTTCACTGATCTTAACTTCCTTTTTTTGTATGACACTATCCTTTTCTTGTTTGTACCCTACAATGCCCCAAGTTAATAAGCTATCAGTTAAAGAGAAGTCAGAAGTCTATAACAGAAAAATTGAAAATCAGAATATCTTAAAATTTAATATAAAAAAAAAGTAATAAGATTGATCTGAATTGCATGTAGAATGCCTTTATAGATCAAAATTAGCATAAACCAAATCAACAAAAACAATTTAGTATTGGGGAAAAGCATGCAGACCAATATCTTCCAGTGTTAAATTAAACGACATATGAACAGGTCAACTTAGCAAAATCTGAAAACTTTGTTTTCATGTTGATCCAAAATAGAAAGAAGCATTCGAGTGGTATAAATAACTCAAATCAGTTTCAGTTTCAGAATTCATTCATTGAAAAGCGAATCACAAAAACCCATCATCAGGTTTCTGAGAAAAATGTAGGAAACCAACAAGTCCCAGAACTCTGAACCTCAACAATAATAGTTTTGTCGAAGTTGAACTCACTTCAAGCAATTAGCTTTTTTGAACATCACCCCTTCTACGTTTAAGAACTATAAACATTGTTGTGCGTAAAAAATGATTCACAGATTCAAATTCCCACAGCTTTTCTGGGCAACCAAACACATCAATGCACAGACAAGAAAATCAACATACCAGTGACTGTTGAGAAGATTCAGAACAAACAACAGCTAAGAATCAATCACACATTATGAAACGGAGAAGATGGGTGTGGCTGAAAAGCACCAAAGCTTCAAACTTGGTGAAAAAAGTTGAATTGGGTCGAAGGAAAAGGTAGAAATTATTTGTAACTGGGAATGTGTTTTATGAGGAAGAAACCCATCCAAGAGATTAAAACTTAGTCAATAATAATAATAGTAATAATAATGATAATAATAATTAATGATAACGTTGATGACAGAGGGAAAAGGCTACGAGGTTAGGGTGCAGAAGAGAAAATGACATTCATTGCTGGAAATAATAAGTGAGCGAAAGCGAAGGTTCTGTCTGCTATTTTCTTTATTCGCTAATCATTCTCATGTTCATGTAATTCTTTTCTTTCTTCTTTTTTGTGATAAATTTGCTGCCATTAGTGTTTATGATGTTGATGTGGCTAAGAATCATGGTTCCTACACTATGACAGCCTCATAGGTTTTTCTTTTTTATTTCTTTGTGAGGATAATGCTAATATTTAAAACATAATACATATATTGAATTAGTGAAATGTAAGACTTAACATGAATTTCAAGATAAATGTAATAATATTAGATAGTTATATCTGTATTATGAAATATTTATTTTTATGCTATTGCTATTTTATTTATATAGCTTTTGTTTAAGTTTTTTAAAAAATATTTTATAATATTTTTAAAGATACTCTAATTAAAGTTTGAAAAAATATTAAAATTGATTTTTTTTTCATATTCTTATTTTTTATATTTTATCTGATTATTATAAAGTTTTTAAACAAGTTTTTAATTTAAATAAAGTACTTTTTCTTTGGAAAAAACTCAAACAAACAGATAGAATAATGAGATTGGTAATTTCTGCGAAGTTTTGAGGAAAAGATGATGTTAGTAAAGATTATTGAAAAGAAAGAAAGAAAATCCACGGAAGAGGAAAGGACTATGAACAATGTTCAAAGAGCTTTTCATTTTCTTTTTAGTTTTAAACTTTTTCCGTCTCGTTTAGTTTTGATTACTTTTAATTTGGAAATTGAAAGGTGGTAGGGAAATAAATCTCGTACTTTTCTTATTAATTAGATGTGACATGTTGCTCTCATGTCGGAATGCAAAATTTACTACATATATGCTTAAAGAAATACGTTAAAGGTTCTAAGAAAATATATTTTAATCGATTCATCGGACTGGTCCTGAAATTAAGGTTTTAAATATTTTCAAAAGAGATATTAAAAAATCAAATATATGCTATTATCTCTTGCGGAAGGATATTATAACAAACAAATTATGTTACTACCAAGTTATTACTAATTAATTTCATCGTTAGATTGATTATATTGATCCAACGATTATATTTATTTCCATCTGATCATGATTTTTCAAATTTAATATCTTATATTTATTTCTACCTTTGTATGATTATAATTGCTTATATTTAATGATTTCACTTTAAATATGGGGAATCATAACCATACAAATATAAAAAAAAATATAATCATCGGATCAACATAATCAATCTAACGGTGAGATTGATTAGTAATAATTTGATAGAAAAATAACTTGGTTATTATAATATCCTTTCGAATTATCCCTCACTTGCTTGCTTGCTCAGTTTCTTTTGAATAATTTTTAATTTCAATAATCTACATAGTATAAAAATAACAAAAAATTGTTAACAAAAAATAAAATAAAATAAAATAAAAAAATTTCACGGCCGTTATCAAACTACATAAACTGACACGTTACATATTGATTATTGAGGTTATTAGTAAGCGCACGCAACTAACAGCTCAGAGGTGACAGTTGCTTTTGCAGTGCATTTCGCGCCACACCACATTCCCTTTCCATTTTTTATTTATTATTTTATTCATTTATTTTAATTGTTCCTCTTTTCTTCTATTTCATCCTCACTATCACACACACGCGCCATTTCTCACGTCCAAGATGCTTTCTGCAGAGAAAAAAAAATAACAAATAAAGAGTACCGGTTTCTGACTTTTGGCGCCCGCTTCTCTCTCTCATTTAGTACAGATCTCTCTGTTTTACATATGAGATTTTAGAAATTTTATATAGAAATGAAAATATGTGAGGTTATTAAATAAATAAATTTCATATATTTTAATGTATACGTAGGAGATAAAACTATCTCTTATAAATATTAATATATTGTATGAGATAAATTTTATTTTCTACATACACATAAAATTGTGTGGGGCCTATATATGAACCCATATGAGGAGTAGAAAAAAAGAAAAAATATAAATCTCATACATTTTTACGTGTGTATAAGAAATAAAATTTATCTTCTATAATATCAGAATCATTATATATATATATATATATATATATGATCCTTTGACATCCGTATCAAATTTAAAATTTGACATATTATGTAAGAGCTGTTAAATAAATAAAAGTCAATGACTCTAATTTGTAAGCATGTCATACCATTGATTTTTTTTGTTCTAACGGCTTTTACATTAGGTGTCAAAGGATCCTACCTTATATATATATATATATATATATATATATATATATATATATATATATATATATATATATATATATATACCACTTCATACCATATTTTCCATGTATTTAGATGAATTTAAAAGATTAAATACAAGTACTTATCTTTTAAATTCATCTAAATACATGATATATATAGGGAAAATGATTTGTAATGTGACTGTATATAAGCGTTGGTGCAGTCACCTAAAAACTACGTCGTTTTGGGTGGGATATATATATATATATTCACATTTAAAATTAATTGTAGAAAATAAAAATATTATATTTATTTCCAACTTTGTATGGTTATGATTTCTCATATTTAATGTTTTACATTTATTTCCACCTTTGTATGGTTATTATTCCTCATATTTAATGTTTTTACATTATAAAATGACGTAGTTTTATATGACTGCACCAATCCGGTTATAATTTAGGTGGAAATCACTTTACATCCGCTATATATATATATATATATATATATATATATATATATATATATTCTCATATATAGATATTTGAAACTCCAAAATTTTGACAAATCGCTTTGATATATTTGTATTTGTTTCTCTTTGTCTGACAAAATTAGGCAAATTGGAAACTGGAAAGGTACCTTTGGCGGAACAGATTTGTAGCATTCTTTCCTTTTTTTTGTCCATCCTCCATGTGCAGCTGTAATGTGACCCTTTTTCACAAACCTTTATTAAGCTCGAACTGAGCCTTTTCTTTCTTACTTCTTATTGAGAATATGACATGATTGTGTCATAATATTTTTAATGCGATCAATGTTTTTCAGTTGAACTTTTGATGGTAATATGCATATTATTATTATGTTTCGCCCATTACTATTTGATTTTGGGTCGGAAAAGATGAGACCACTTTGGCTAATTTGTCTTGAAAATGTTATGTGCTCGAATCATACTCCTACCAATCTTATTGACTGCTTTTATATATATGTTTATAATATATTATTTACTAATTAATTAATTAATAATAGGAAGACATCCTTATATCGTTTTTAACATGCCAGGAGATCTTTTCAGAAAAAGTTGAAGGCTAAAAAGTTGGTTACGACTCATTGTTCTCGCAAGGAGAGGCAAGCTAATTAGCCTTAACGAATATAAAGTTTTAGTGTATAATTGGGTAGCTTATCATAATAGTACACTTTTTTATTTTTTACATTTTTATTGGTTGAGAAAAAAATGTGTTATAATAGTTTCTTTTCATTTTATTATTAAAAAATGTATAAACAATGTAATAAAAATAGTGTCCATTGAATATAATTTTTCCTGGGGTCAAAATGCTTATATCACAAATAACCGGCGCATGATAAGGAATTATTATTAAACATTTGTCGTTAACACGCTATTCAAACTATGAGATGTAAGCATACATAAGACGTACACGTTTACCCCAAAAGAAATAGTAAACAAAATATTTTTGTAAGTTAATTTAACAACTTTTTACTGTGTGTTACGAATTCTCTCAATTTTACAAATCAATAACAAAATCATACATTGGTATTGTTTTATTTGTTGTATACACGATGTACTTTTATACGAAGGATATATATATATATATATATATATATATATATATATATATGGGGGAGAGAGATTATGTAGTATTAGATTTTATTCTAAATTTTAGCCATAACAAGAAATAACATCACTATTTTTGAGAATAAATTATTAAATATAAGTAGTTATACGAATTACATAATTTTTTATTTATCTAAATTTCACCGACTTAGTATTACTCGATATCTAAGCCTAAGTATGCTCTATTTAAATCCCGAAAATAAAATATTTGTACTAGATACTAATGATGCTGCACATTTAGTTTGTATGTAAACAAAGGGAAGAACACTTCTTATATTATATTATATTATAGTGGGGAAGGTTATACTTACTACCTCTTTTTCTTACTATTTCTTACTACTAAATCTTAACCTTTGATTTCCGTCAATCTAACGGTTAAGATTTATGAGGTAATACTTATTAATTAATTATTAATTTATAATAAATTATAATCGTTAGATTGGCGGAAATCAACGGTTAAGATTTAGTAGTAAGAAGTAGTAAGAAAAAAGAGTAATAAGTATAACCTCTCCCTACTATATTATAGGAGAAATATATTTTTTATGGCGTAGGATAAAAAAAAAATATGCCCGGCCCATCATACTTTTGTGTCTGCCGGAGATGGCAAAATTTTATTGTTACTTGAGAGATTCAAAGCCTATAAATACAAGGTTTAATGTTTCTCATGTTGTAGAATATAATTTTATCTCTTACACACATAAAAATATATGAGACCATATAAAGAGAATAAAGTGGGGAAAAAATGAACCTCACACACTTCTATACGTCCCTAGGAAATAATTGTATCTTCTACAATAAGCGCATGTTTGGTGTATAGTATAGGATAAGGCCTGATAGTATAAGGCCTGATAGTATAAGACATGATTGTATAAGACCTGATTAAATTTTAATACTATCCGGCGTTTAGTATGATATTCTATAAAATAATATCCTTTAATATTTTAAAAATTAATATATTAAAAAAATTATTTTAATATATAAATATTGAAATGATATATTAGTTCTTGCAAATTGTACTTGTAAGCAATATTAATACATCAATCCTTTATTATGCCTAATCCTCCACTCCTAGATTTGATTAAGTTACAGATCATTTTGATGTATATTGCTGTATAAGCTTATACTATACGGGTCACACCAAACAACTGAAAATATCATAATGTATAGTATAAACTTATACTATCATGCCTCACATCAAACAGGCCTAAGAGAAAATATTTAACCCAATAAATAGAAGAGTTGGAGAACTAGAAAGAGAAACTATTCATTCATTTTGCCAAAAACTACTTTATTGCAAAAGCTAAGGACTTTTGTGAGAAAAGAACTCCAAGGTTAACTCGTAGCCGAACAAAGGGTTCGATTCCATGTTAAAATAAAGTGAAGATGCTAAAAGAAGGAGCATTGTTCGTTGGGAGGTGTGGTTCCCCATGAAAAAGGCAAAACAAAAGGGAGCCCAATCTCTTACAACTCATGAAGGATAATGGTGCCGATAGGACTTAGGTTGTAAAGGGTCGCTTTATCCTAATTATGTTGAGATCTTTAGTCATGTGCATGAGAATTAAGAACCTAAAGAAATAAAAAATAAAAAAAAATGTATGTCATGACATTGGTGAGAGTGATGAGTCCATCACCATGAATGATTTGTGTTTCAATTGGGGACCATTTAGGCTTATTCTATTTGGCTAGCTTTAACCACACTCACGTGGCTCCATAACAGCTTCAGTCTCCTTTTTCCTCTTGACAGGAACACGCCTTTTTCTTATGTTTTGGGATCTTCCGTAGGGACATACCTGGAGTTGGTAATTGTTGTCAGTGCTGTTTTGGGGCAGTGTTGCATTGTTGTTAGGGTGCTTCCCCTGCCCCATCTCTTCGTTTATGCTGGTTGGTTCAAACTTTAGATTCGCAAATTAGGCCCAATCTATACTTATGGCTACAAGCCCAATTATAGGTTTTTGAAATAGATTCCATTGTTTGGTTTTCTTCCTTCTTCTTATTGGGCTTCTCCTTTGTTCCGGCCTTCTTGTGCGGTTTTTTTATTTTCAATGTTTTCTTTCGGACGGTGTTTGGTAGAGAAGAATTTTTTTTTTTACCAGAAAAATATAATTACTAGGAATATGGTGGAAAAGTGAATTTGATAGGAAAGTTTAAAAAAGTTTTTTGCTAGGCCAAAATATTACCGGGAAAATTGATTTTAGTTTACTGAGTCTATGTTTGGTTGAAGGTAAAATATAGGTGGGAAAATATTATTAAATTACCACAACAACCCTTGAGTAAAATAAAATGGAAAATTATGATTTTAGTTTGCTGAACAATTTTCCCCAACATCAGGGTCATTTTGGTCTCCTTGCTTGCTGTCCTTTTTGGATTTTCCAATCTATCAGCAAATACCACCTTGTAGATGGGTTTTTTAGCAATATTTTTCACACACAAAAAGCAAATAATTTTTCTAGCAAATTTTTTTAAAAAGTGGTACTAAATATAAAAATACCACTTCCATTTGCCTAGATATCTTCAACAAAAACTTGTACCAAAAAAACACTTCTCATATTGCATGAGAATTGTTTTTTCATGTTGTCAATTCGTGTATAAAACTTTTTTTTTTCTTTTTTTAATAAGTGTGAGGCCCAGCATTAATTGAGTCACAACATGACAAAACAATTCTCATGTAACATGAGAAAATCAAATCGCTTTATTTTAATACAACAAAAGATTATTAGCACCAAAACAGATTTCTAACTACTCAAATTCAAACTTGTAAGTGTCATAATGTGGCAAGGTTTTTCATGCTATGCAATTAGTAGTGGCAGCATTGTTAGGAAGCTTCACAATGGCTCAATAGTATATTAGGACATTATGCCCATCAAGAACCCACTTGAGATTTTTTGTCTAGGAGGTTTTATTGGGATTCTCGGGTTCCAAATTGTTTTCTCCCTCCATGATAACATTCTTACTAAGCATGCATAAAGTATATGAAGATGAATTGTAAGTAACGTGAAATATTAGTACCAAATTGAAACATCTATCATGGCCATGGGCCTATTTTTTTCTTCTAATAACCATATTATCAAGCAATAGGTGGGTAATTGACCAAAATGTCACTGTTTACCGACTTTTTTACCTAAATGTCACGCGAACAGTCTTATTTCTCAATCTGCCACGGGGGCAAGTTCGCTTCTGACACAGACGAAGTCGGTTTGCTGACGTGTCACAATTTTAGTGGATAACAAGTATCAATTAAAAATAAAAAAATGGAGGTCGCCTACATGGTAGGCGAAAAAACTTAATTTTAAAACAGATTCGCCTGTGTCAGGATTATATTTTCTGACACCACCAACTTCCTGACACATCATCATCATGCATAGTTCGCTATTGCTGCAAGCGACCTTGCCTGCGTGGCAGTTTTAGGTATCCAGTTTTTGAAGGGAGGGTATATTTGTTGAAATTTGGATTTCTTTCTCACTATTTGTATGGTGTCCAATCTCTTTAGTGAGCCGCGAACTAATCAATTAAATAGACATATCTCAATATAAAGAGTTTGAAAGGGATATTCTGTACCACTTTCATTTTGTGGACGATGTTATCTGTTAATAAAAAATAACCCAAATACCTTGATCAAAAGCAACCCTTTAAGCGAAATTTCGCCATTTCTATTCCATGAAAATAAGACAAACAAAGCCATAAAATATAAGTAGAAACATAATTTTTCATTCTGACAAATTTCTCATTGATAAATTTCAACAAACATTTGATGGGTCCACTTACTAGGTAACAACGCAAGATAAAGAAGGGGCATCTCTCCAGAACTTTATCAATCCTTACCATTGT
Organism: Gastrolobium villosum; assembly: GCA_032173675.1. Lineage (NCBI taxonomy): Eukaryota > Viridiplantae > Streptophyta > Magnoliopsida > Fabales > Fabaceae > Gastrolobium > Gastrolobium villosum. The sequence goes on from JAVKPL010009931.1 coordinate 247,535, forward strand.
TAGCACTCACATTACATACCCCCAACATATTATTGGTTCCAATTCATGCTCTAACCAAGCCATGCTCCTGTTTTTCTAAAACGTTCATGTACAATTTCCAATAGATTACTCTTGATTTTACCACAAAAACATCAAGAGACACATGCATGACTAGTCACTACTACACCACTAGCACAATTTTTGGGGGATGACACAATAATCTATATTAATATTTTTTAACTTAAAATACTAGAAAAAGCTGAAACCCAGCATGCAATGCACCAAAAGAAAGGTAAAGTCCATATCCCTCTATGACCTTGTCTAGAATTTGAAGATTAACTAAGATCCTAGTGTTAATATTTGTCTACTTTATCATATCAAGTGGAACTATATAATATATATTGTATCATCTTCATAGCGAGTAATATTTATAGATATGATGAGTCAGTCACATGTTTATACCTAACATTAGAAATATTATTTAAGGCGAAGGGGAGTGAGTTACGTCAAAACCTCAACAAAGCTAATAGAATAAACCAAAGCATAATGATGAACTAATGCAAATTCTAAGCATACCACCGATTAACTGGGAAAAGTGTCAAGTGTCACGTGCTCTCTAGGCTACATACTTAAAAGCAAAAGGCATATGATCATAATTGGATAAAGATTATTTTATAGGGACAGAATATACTTTCATCAAAAAAAATTATCATCTTTACAACCAACCTAATCACCGTTATTTCCGTCAATCTAACGGTTATAATTTATTAATAAAGTCAATAAATTATAACCGTCAGATTGACGGAGATCAACGATGATTAGGTTGGTTGAAAAGGTGGTAAACTTTTTTAATCGTAAGTATATCTTTCCCCTATTTTATATCAATAAAAGTTTTATTTTCAATCTTGTTTGTTGATTATTTTAATTTTTTAATTATGTAAACTATTATATACAAGTAAATCAATGACAAAAAAATAATACAAAATTTGTAATTTTTATACCGCAGTTAGATAATTTATCTCATTATAATTTAGGAAATTTGACACCAAATCCTAATCGTTGATTTCCACCAATCAACTATTATCATTTATTGTGAATCAAACATATTAATTAATTATTAATTCTCAATAAATGATAACCATTGATTGGTAAAAATCAACGGTTAGAATTTGATATCAAATTTTAAAGTTTGACACTAGTGTCAAAGGATTCTTCCCCTTTTATATAACATAATTATCTCATATTTTCTCACATAAAAAATTGTACCACAATTTCTTTTAATAGGTGGTGGACCTCACCACATAATGTATATATGATAAAAGATATCTATTTCTAACAACATGAGAAAATAAAGTCATTATGATTTAAAGGAAAAATTATATGTATAAATTTCTTATTTATAAAAAATACTATATAATAGGGATGGTATATTTCAGCATACAGTATACCCCTAGTATATAGTGTAATAGGGGTAGTATATAAAAAAAAAAGTGAAAAATATTTATCCTTTTAAATGACATAACTTATATCCTTTCATTCTTATAAAGAGGTGGGACTCATATTTTTTTTTTTTATTCAACTCTCTCTCCTACTTTATCCATCTATTTCTCTCTCTTAAAATGACACAATTTTACATCTTTAAAATAATACATACTTTTCTCATCAAAAAATGATATATCGATAACAAGGAGACGTAAAAGGGGGAGGGACTGATTTAATGATATGATTTGGTTTGTCGAGAAAGGAAATTTGACTTCTGATATTTTGTTAGTACGTATAGATGAGTTCATGAATGAGGTCATAACGTGTCACGAAAGTAGACAACTGAAATATTTAGTTTAAATCAATGGGTGAAAGTTATTTAATTTAAGATTGAGTTAACTCAAAAAATATATATTTAATTTAGCAATGATATAGATTGCGAAAAAAAAGTTATTTAATGAATGAGGTCATTTTATTGCAGAAGAGTCAATAACTGAGAAAAAAGAAGGGAAGAAACTATAGTTGCTACTGCTACAGTCAATTGATTTTCATATAAATTGCGCATTATACTGAGTCAGATTTCCCTTCCTTGAACCACGTTCTGTTTTCTGAGTGCTAAAATCGATGTTTGACCAAGTATGAGCAAGTGACAAACGTTTCAAGGAAGCAAACGTAGCATACCAATTTTCAAACCTTAAAATCTTATGTTTGGGTCAATTCAAAAGGTAAGGTGGAATTAGACAAAGGTTCTCGTTCAGATAATGCTAAAAATCTAATACTCAAAGAATATAATTTTCTTCTCGATAAATTTACTGAGAAAATAAAATTATGTAGGTATTTCGTAAAACTTCCAAATTAAAACTCTATATTCATTTCACCAAAAAAAAAAAAAAAACTCTAGTCTTTTTATTAACCAATTCAATTCCCCAAAGTACAAAAATAAACTTGCATTACAATAAAGCTTGATTTTGGTTATTCTTAACAATCTCGATGACACAAAGGCTAAACAAAGAAATAACCTGTGTAAATTAGTAAAGAAAGGAAATCACATTCTTGAGTGAAACTGATATTTTAGAGGGCGTTTGGTATAAGGTATTTTTTAGGATTACCGGAAAATTGAATATTTCTAAATTTTTTATTTTTGAATATTATCGTACACTACATGGTTCCATCATATTTCTGAAAATCATGATTTCCGGATAAAAAAAAATATTCCTCTACCAAACACCCCCTTCCTAGGATTGAAACATTAACAGTTGATTTTCACATTACGATCAAGTGCTGTCAAGAAGAGGTATACCAAAAATACTCTAGATTAGGAAATAGTTTAAGAAATATCATAATTTTGTCGGTTGTAAATGTACTCTAATTATTGGTCAAACAGACATACATATGTATGCAACCGAGTCATTTGAAGTATCTAATATATTTGAGTAAATTCCCTGAATTTTAATCGGTATTGTTAAAATCGAACGGTTATTTCGATAAGTTCTATCTCAAGTCAGATCATCAATCAATCAGGTCCAACTAACAAATAGGTTCTAGAGATTGAGTTTAAAATATTATAATGAACACATGTGACATCAATTACCGAGCCTGCGGAACAATCTATTGGCCATCTTGTTTCTTTTATTATATGGGGAATATTAATGTCAGGTTACATAGGAGTAGCTATTTTATGCTATCGAGAGAGTTCAAGTGGGCCCACCATTAAAAAAAAATACGATTTTCAAAATGAAATAAAATGAGATATCTATTTCATGTAAAATAAGAGTAGTATTTTCCTTAATATATATATATATATATATATATATATATATATATATATATATATATATATATAGGGTTTAGCGGATGTAAAGTGACTGCACCTAAGGATTGGTGCAGTCGTATAAAACTACGTCATTTTATAATGTAAAAAACATTAAATATGAGGAATAATAACATACAAAGGTGGAAATAAATGTAAAACATTAAATTTTCTAACCATCAAAGTTGGAAATAAATATTTTTTTATTTTCTACAATTAATTTCTCTTTTTATCCCACCCAAAACGACGGTTTTTAGGTGACTGCACCAACGCTTATATACAGTCACATTACAAATCATTTTGCCTATATAGGCAAAATGATTTGTAATGTGACTGTATATAAGCGTTGGTAGTCACCTAAAAACTACGTCGTTATATATATATATATTGTAGAAAATAAAAATATTATATTTATTTCCAACTTTGTATGGTTATGACACATATTTAATGTTTTATATTTATTTCCACATTTGTACGGTTATTATTCCCCATATTTAATGCTTTTATATTATAAAACGACGTTTTTATGTGACTGCACCAATCCCCCTTTACATCCGCTAAACCCATATATATATATATATATATATATATATATATATATATATATATATATATATATATATATATATACGGGGAGAGATCATTTGACTTCAGAGTAAGATTTATAAGTCTTACTCCTCATCATATATAAGTTTGACACCTCGTCTGAGAGCCGTTAGATCATAAAAGATCAATGGTGTCACATGCTTACAAATCAGAGCCATTGATGTTTTTTGATCTAACGGCTCTACGTTAAGGTGTCAAATTTTAACTTTTATTACGGTTTAAAAGTATAAAAACTCATATAAATATATATATATATATATATATATATATATATATATATATATATATATATATATATATATATATATATAGGAGAGATATTCTCACTACCAAAATTTTCTACTACCAACTTACTATCTATCTAATCATCATTAGATTAACATTTTCTCTCTCTTCAAAAACTTTTTAACATTCTCTCCTTGATCCAATGGTGATGTGATGTGTAGTAAGTTAGTAGTAAGAGTTTTTTGTAATTAGAATATCTTACTCATACATATATATATATATATATATATATATATATATATATATATATGCTATTGGAGATACTCTCCTACACACTCAAATTCATGATGGGACCCACACAAAAAAAATTAAAAAATTTATTGCACGCAAAATGGACTCTCACTAAAATGAGAATAGAGCTCTCATGCAACATAAGAATTCTTTTTTCCTATATATATATATAGGGTTTTATAATTCTCATTTAACATGAGAATTGAAATCTTCCTACACACCTTTCGATTTCCGTGCTGATGTGGATCCTACACATAATTTTTTCTAACATATGGATGCCACATGCTTTTTATCTCTACAACATGAGATTTCAATTCTCATGTTACATGAGTATTATAAAACCCATATATATATATATATGAAAAAATATTTGTTCTTTTAAATGACACAACTTGTGTTATTTCACTCTCACAAGTCACAATGAGGTGAGATCCACACCTTTATTTTTTTGGTCCAATCTCTCTCCCCCATGATTTATCATTTTATCTCTTTCTCTAACTTAAAATGACACAATTTTACATCCTTTAAAATGACACACACTCTTTATATATATATATATATATATATATATATATATATATATATATATATATATTCACTGCTGATTTATTGACCCAATCATCGGCCAGAAAGCACTGACACGCTTATTTTTTTGAAAATTTGTGTGTCGGACACGCTCCAACACGTTCGGACACGCGGTCAACATTTGGGGTCACGCAATCAACTCTCCGACATGTTTCAACACGTTTCTCTGACACGCCGTCAACTTTTTCTGACACTCGGTCAACGCTAGGACACGCTCGGACTCTTTTTATTTTTTTTAATTTTAATTTTATTTTGTTAACTAAATATAAAAGAAATAATTTATAAATTAATTTTTTTCTGTTATGAAATTTGACATGAAAAATAAACAAAGTACGAAAAATTATTTATATTTATATTTATGTTATGAAATTTAAATATTTGATTGGTTATATGATTTATTATGGACTCTTATATTATACATATTAAAAAATTTATTTAATATCAAAACGTGTTCCAACGTGTCGAAATATGACTTTTTGTAGAATTAACGTGTCGACATGTCGTGTCGTATCTGTGCATCATAGATCATCGGTACGAATTTAATAACACCAATTTTTTATACTACAGTTACTTTGTAATTATTCTTATTCATGTCCTCCCTTATTCCGTTGGCACTAAACAAACCTAACGTCAAACTTTGTACATATACACTTATAATATAATAAGACTTGTCTCATTACCCAAAATAAAAAATAAAAAAAAAAATAATAATAAGACTTGTCTATGTAATGTTAATATTGTTGAATTCAATTTTACATATCTAATACGATAATGGATAGTTTACAAAGTGAGAAGTTGTGCAGACTGACTAACAATTCATCAATTCATATATCTGATTAGATATTGATGTAACCTATGAAGCACCGACACTTCAAAAACCCTAACGTGTCGTGTCCGATACTTTCCGACACTCTCGGACACTTTGACACTCCCCGACACTCCAACACATATTATAAAAATTCAAAAAAAAGTTTAAAGGTTAGATTGCGTTGAGTTTTTAGTTCCAACTATTAGATTCGTTGGATTAGGGTTACTATTTTATGAGTTTAATATAAATATTTGGGTTATCTTATTTTTTTGCAAAATTTATGAATATATAAGTTTAGATTCTTTTTATTATTAAATTATTGAATATTAAATATAATATACGCCACATAAATTAAAAATATTATTTAATTTCAAAACGTGTCCTATCGTGTCGAAATCTAACATTTTTTTAGAATTAACGTGTTGGAGTGTCGTGTCGTATCGTGTCACGTGTCCCGTTTCAGTATCGGTGCTACATAGGATGTAACTGATCAATCCTTTCATATTAAGATTTCATGTAAATTGGTCATGGTAATTTTTGTGTATATCTCTTTTTTTATATCTTTTTTTAATTAAACCCCACCTATTCAATGTTAGTAAAAAGAAAGATATACAATTTATCAAAAAAAAAAAAAAAGAATAAAATTTTCATAAATTATATAAAATTTTAACACGCGAAATATCTTATTATTTTCAAACTTTCTGACCAAGAACACAATGACCCAAACATCACAAACAAGGAGTCCCAAAAGTGATGTAACCAAACCCTAATTTCTGTTGCGTCACTAATATTAATTAAAACAAGTTACATCCGAGAAGCAACCTCACCTATCTCGATCAAAGAAAAGTCAAATATTGAACACCTTTAGTATACTTGGACCAAAGACAAGTCACTATATATACACGTACATATTAAAACCAAGATTATTCTTTCATTCAAGAAAGGAGAGTACTCTTAAATTATATGTGGGGAGTGATATACTGATACAATCACTATACACATCCTCACCATTTAGTCATCACCTCCCAAATTCAAGAGTGATACCATGATTGCTACTTCTGATCAGTGGATGCAATTCCATTATCAGCAACCACCTCTCATGGATGGCATGGCTCAAGCTACACCAATACAAGGATTCTTAGAAACATCAAATGTGATAATGAGTGCCACAAAATCACCAGAGGGTATCTTTAGCCCAATCAATTCATACAATACAAATGGCCATTTGACTCCAAAGGGAAATTCATTCAAACCAATCAAAAAGAGATCTAGAGCTTCTAAGAGAACCCCCACTACCCTCCTTAATGCCAATTCCAATAATTTTAGGGCATTAGTACAACAATTCACTGGGTGTCCTAGCACAGTCATGTCATCATTTGGAGTCCATAAGGGACCTATTACCTTAAATTTCCAACAAGGAAGCAACAAACAGAAGATTCACCATCACACAACTAGACCAATGCTACCTTTTGGCACTAGAAGTTCTAACCAAGTTCATCAAGTAGCTGCTTCACTTCCATGGCAGAAGCAACCACCGTTGATGCAAGAGCAGCAAAGTGGTTATTATTCTTTAGACCGTGTGAAAAGCTATAACTACAAGCCTTGCATGGAGGTCTCTCATGATGGATTGCTCATTGATAATGATTTTAGTTTGCACGAACTAACCGTGAATAATGCTTTCTCCAATGATATTATTAATAAGGACAGTTTTTTTATGTGATGAAAATTATTGTCTATAGAGTTATCATAGCTGGGGGGGGGAAAAAGACTCGATCCTCTTCGATCGGTCAACAGTTGTGTGAATGTTATGATAAAAAACAATAATTTATGTTTGCCAGCCTATAATAATAATATGCATCGATTTCTTGTTTCAAAGGTTTGTCGTTTTTTCATTGGTGAGTTCTCCTTGCTTACATTATTGTTCTACAGCAATTTCTTATTCTTGATTGTATAGATGTGGGTTATTTGTAATCTTCAACGTAAGCAAAAGAGTTTCCGTTATCCAGCTACCAAATTTATATATATATTCGTTATTTTTTACTAGTTTATATATAATATATAATGCTATGAAAAACGTCATTGATCTTGAGCTTTGAAGACTAAATAATTGACTGGACTCTTATTATTTGTCCACACGATAATCTACGTTTAAATTAAAGTTGAGTAGTTACTCCCGGTGAATAATTGATCGTTATGAAGTTGAACGTGGATTCTTCCAATCCTTAAGAGAAAGAGAAATAAACTAACCCCTCTCGGCCAATTGCTAAAGGACTAAACAAGTCTATGTTTTGCACCTAATTTTATGTGGTTAATTTGAAAAAAATTAATTAATTAATTAAAATTTGATATATATATATATATATGTGTGTATGTGTGGTTTACAATTCCGCAGCTGCTACGTGTGCAACAATCAAATACTTGCCATATATATATTTGAAAGCATTAAATACGTGAAATAATAACCATACAAAGGATGAAAGCATTAAATGTGGGGAATCATAACCATACATCTGTCGTTACTGTACGTAAAGCGGTTGCAGAAATGATTTTATAAAATATACCAATATATATGATTTTATAAAATATACCAATATATATATATATATATATATATATATATATATATATATATATATATATATATATATATATGGGATAGGATCAACTTACACCGGTGTAAGAATAATAAATCTTACACCAAATCTTAACCGTTGATTTCCGTGCATCCAATGGTTAAGATTTATTGGGAATTAGAAATTAATTAATGAGTAAGACCTAATAAATTTTAACCGTTAGATGCAAAAAATTAATGGTTAAGATTTGGTGTAAGACTTATTATTCTTACACAGGTGTAAGATGATCCTGCCCCTATATATATATATATATATATATATATATATATATATATATATATATATATATAGGGGTAGGATATTCTTACACCAGTGTAAGATTTAGAAGTCTTACACTCTATCTTGACCATTGATCCACTTGTATCCAATGGCTCACATTACTAAAAAATTTGAGCCCTTAGATATAAGTGAGATCAGTGGACAAGATTGAGAGTGTAACTTACACTGGTGTAAAATGATCCTGACCCATATATATATATATATATATATATATTGGTATATATATAGGGCAGGATATTCTTACAGCGGTGTAAGAGTTAGAAGTCTTACACTCAATTTAGGGGTGGCAATACAGGTCTTGACCCGCGGGTTGACCCGTGACACGACCCGTCAAAATGCGTGTCGTGTCAACCCACGGGTCATTACGGGTCGTGTACGGGTTGTGTAAATGTGACCCGTTTTTTTCCGTGTCGGGTCACGTGTCAACCCGCGGGTCAACGTGTCAACCCGCACAGTGTCTTTTTTTTTTTTCAATTAAATATTTTATTCTATTATTATTTTTATTCATTTATATATTGATATATATAGTCATTGTTTAGTATAGAAAAGAATACAAGGAACTAAAAATCTCAAAAAACAGAAGCTAATCTATTTTTATATTTTTATTGTTTTTAATTTATTTATTTTTAAAAAAATCTCACTTTTTTTTTAATTTTAAATTTTGCGGGTCGTGTCGTGTCGACCCGTGACCCGCAGCGGGTCGTGTCAGGGTTCATGTTTTGTGACCCGTTTACAAAACGGGTCGTGTCAGGGTCGTGTCAAATAGTGTGCGGGTCGAAAGCGTGTCGTGTCGTGTCGTGTCGGGTTGACCCGTATTGCCACCCCTAACTCAATTTGACCATTGACCCACTTATATCCAATGTCTCACATTACTAAAAAATTAGAGCCTTAGATATAAGTGGGATCAACGGACAAGATCAAGAGTGCAACTTACACTGGTGTAAAATGATCTTGTCCCTATATACATATATATATATATATATATATATATATATATATATAAATATTTCCACAGCCACTTTAGATAAAGTTATTTACAGTTACCCTTTATAACTATGTATTACTGGTAGTACATAGTTATAACATTAAAGTTTTTTTTCTCTCTTCAGTCAATCTTCAGAACCTGTCTCCTAACGTCGAGAGAAAAAAAAAAGTAACTTTAATGTTATAAATATATACTGCCGAGAGTACATACTTATAAAAAGGTAACTGTAAATAATCTGCAGCCACTTTATATAAGGTTATCTACCGCTACCACTTTTTAACTACGTACGACCGGTCGTACATTAAAAGTGCATTTTCTCTCTCCACCACATCAGCTGACAGTGTCTGGGGAGAGAGAAAAAAAGAGCAGATTTATTATTATAACTAAGTACGACCGATCGTACTTAGTCAAAAAAAGTGGTAGCTGTAGATAACCTTATCTAAAGTAGCTGTAGAAATACTTTTTTCATATATATATATATATATATATAAGGGTTATATCTACAAATTTTTTGTTTACAAACTACATTATGTACCGGGAGTACATAGTGTAATTTGCAAAAATTTGTGAAACAAAATTGTAAACGGATCATCCCCATATCTATATTTATTGGATAAAACACATGTATCCTCCATGGGAGATAATTCTGTTCGAGGTGGATCCAAGATTAAGGCTTTAAAATCACATGTATCCTCCGAAAGATGGTACTATTGTGGAGGATAGAACTCATGTTTTCACCTGAGATGCTTTGCTCCCATACACCAACTAAGTTATGTTATTTGATGACAAATATCTTTTTTGTTTTGGTTTGAAAAAATAAAAAAGATATTTAACCTCATTTAGAGAGAGAGAGACTATTTATAATTAAATATTATTCTATATATGGTGTCGTTTTGTTTGTTTTGGTATATTTTTCCTTGGTTTTTCTGCTGGCGGGAGAAAAGGCAAATTAGGAGAATAGAAAGAAGCATATGCAAGGAATGGAGGTGTAAATAAAACAAAAACAAAAGATAAGAATGGTGATGAAACTGCGAAGGACCCTAGGAATGACCTTTTGTAGCCACTCACGTTGGCTTAGGAGGATATTCCTACGAACGCATTTCTAAGAAGTTGAACCATTGAGATTGAGAGAAGCGGGGAAGAAGTAGAAGCAGGAGAGTGAGAAAAGAAGCAGGCTCTGATTAATAGTGTCATAATCAGGTAAGGTGTCTAACCATCTATGTGAAATTGATGGTTTTGCTACTGTGTTCTGATATATATATATATATCTGATTGCAATGTTGTTGATTGATTATGATATTTGGCTATAGTTGAGTTCCTCTCACATAAGGATAGTCATTTTTATTTCCAACTCACGTAAATCATAACTAATGCTCTATAACTAACACTCATAGGTTCCATAATAGAGAAAATGGCCACATGAAATCCATTTAACTTCAACAAACAAAAAGTCAAATCTAGTGGTGGAGCAACAGAGGAACTACTGTGAACAATCACCCCCTTCAAATTCATATAAGTTTTTATTGCAAATACTCTTAGAAAACTGAAAGCAATTCGTAAGGATCATTGAAAATCAATCTTATTCATCGAGCCATTTCTTCACATTATATATAACAAGTGAAGAAGAAGGAAAGCATAGAAAGACAGCTTACAGAAGCGTTTTTGTTAACAACAAAATAATAAACTCTAACAAACTTATTCTAACAAACTAACTAACCACTGCTAACAAACTCCACGTCAGCTGTAGCAACAGAATCAGAATCAGAATATATCAACACCCCCCCCCCCCCCCCCCCCGCAAGTGGGACGGTGGATATCCACCAGACCCAGCTTGGAAACAACTTTCTTAAAAATAGTGGGAGGTAAAGCTTTGGTAAAAAGATCAGCAATCTGAGCAGAAGATGGAACAGGAAGCAAATGAATCAGCTTTTGAGCCACCTTTTCACGAACAACATGACAATCCAACTCCACATGCTTTGTTCTTTCATGGAAGGTAGCATTATGTGTAAGATAAATGGCTGAAGCATTATCACAATAGACAGAAACCGGTTGGGACAAGGGAAAATGAAAATCAGTAAGAAGGTATGAAAGCCATTGCAATTCACAAGATAAGCTAGCCAAAGCACGGTACTCAGCCTCACAGGAAGAACGAGAAACAGTTGTTTGCTTCTTGGATTTCCAAGAGACAAGGGCTGATCCAAGGAAAACACATTGGCCAGTAATAGATCTTCGTGTATCTGGGCAACATGCCCAATCAGAATCAGAAAAACCAGATAACCTCAAGGTATTTGTCGAGGGAAAGAAGAGGCCATTACTGGGAGAACCCTTAATGTAACGAAGAACACGAAGAGCAGCCGAATGGTGTAAGTCCGTGGGGTTGGATACAAACTGACTGAGTTGCTGGACTGAAAAAGCAATGTCAGGTCGAGTAGTTGTTAAGTAAAGAAGTCGTCCCACCAAACGGCGATAAGAGGAAGGATCCAGCAAAGGAACACCAGCTGAACGACTGAGTCTCAGTGAGGGATCCATGGGAGTAGTTGCATGCTTAGCAGCCAAAAGACCACTATCAGAAAGTAACTCAAGTGCATATTTTCGTTGGTTTAGAACGATTCCTTTCTTAGAGCGGGAAATCTCTAGCCCAAGGAAAAATCTCAAGGCACCAAGGTTCTTAATGCGAAATTTTGCATCCAGAAATGATTTAACTCTTTCAATTTCATCCATGCTACTGCCAGTTAAAACAACATCATCCACATAAATGAGAAGAGCCGTAAAATGATTACCAGTTTTGATGGTGAAAAGTGAATGATCGGCTGAAGACTGGACATATCCAAGAGATCCCAAAGCTGCTGTCAATTTATGGTGCCATTGTCTACTCGCCTGTTTCAGTCCATAAAGCGATTTCATGAGTTTGCAGACTTGGTGTGGTCTGGTACCAATTAGACCAGGAGGAAGAACCATGTAGACATCCTCATTTAAGTCTCCATGTAAAAATGCATTGTTGACATCCAATTGTTCTAGGAACCAATTGTTTGCAGCAGCTATGGTTAACAGAACTCGAACGGTGGTGAGCTTAGCCACTGGTGAGAAGGTTTCAAAGTAGTCAACACCTTCAATTTGAGTGTATCCCTTAGCCACAAGTCTGGCTTTATGTCGTTCAAGTGTACCATCAGCATTATACTTATTCTTATACACCCATTTACAACTAATAGGTGTTTTTCCTTGAGGTAAATCAACCAGTTGCCAAGTATTATTCAACTCTAGTGCCTGTAATTCGGTTTGCATAGCATCATGCCAACAACTATGTTTGATAGCCTCCTGATATGTTTTCGGTTCATGCTCTAAAGTAACATTGAAACAAAAATTTTGATACTGAGCTGAACAATGAGAATATGTCAAGACATCTTGAAGAGGATATTTAGTGGATAAGGGATTGGTTTGAATGGTATTGCAATGAAAGTCATGAAGGTAGGATGGTGTGTATTTGGTTCTAGAGGAACGTCGAAGAGGTGGTGGATCAGACAGCTGATTAGGAGCAATGGTTTCTGTGTTTTGTGTGATGATTGGTGAAGGATCTATATGTTGTGGTGAATGAATCTGTGTGGTGATTGTTGGAAGGTCTATTTGTTCGTGAAAAGGTGGCTCAAAAGCTGATTCATTTGCTTCCTGTTCCATCTTCTGCTCAGATTGCTGATCTTTTTACCAAAGCTTTACCTCCCACTATTTTTAAGAAAGTTGTTTCCAAGCTGGGTCTGGTGGATATCCACCGTCCCACTTGCGGGGGGGTGTTGATATATTCTGATTCTGATTCTGTTGCTACAGCTGACGTGGAGTTTGTTAGCAGTGGTTAGTTAGTTTGTTAGAATATAAGTGATATGATCTGTAGCTCCTGTATCAAGAAGCCATTCGAATGAATTCTTACCAGTATTTGCAGAGACTTCATTAGCCAATCCAGTATATGCCATATTGGTAGCATGTGTGGACCTGGGTTGCTGCATAAAATTCATGAACTCCTCACACTTTGAACTATCCATGGATGCTGCATTATCTTCTTCAGTCGTGACTGCATTACTAGAATTTTGAGATGAATCCTGAAAATTTCTAGTTTTGTAACCTTGGGGAAAACCATGCTTGAAATAACATGTATCAATGGTATGGTTTGTCTTCTTGCAATTTGTGCAGTACTTATTTCCTACACCTTGTTGAGTTCTGCCTCCATTAAATCTGCCTTTCCCTCTGTAGAAAGAACCACGACCTCGAGAATTTACTGATGAACTTGCAAAAATTTTTGCTTCGTTCACACTTCCAGTATGCACATCAGCATGCAATTGCCTTTCTTGTTGCACAACTAGAGAGAAAGCTTTATTTATACTTGGAAGAGGAGACATCAACATGATTTGGGATCGAACTTGAGCAAATTGCTCATTAAGTCCTCTTAAGAACCTTATGACTTGATCTGCATCTCTATTTTCACGCATCTTGACCAGACTTCCACAGGTGCAAGATGGAAGAGGTCTCAAGTTGTTAAGTTCATCCCAAAGTGCCTTTAAACTCGTGAAATAATCGGAGACAGATTTATCACCTTGATTTGTTTGATACAGATCTTCTTGAAGGTCTGAAATTCGAAATGTATCAATTTGTGAAAAACGATCTTTGAGATCATTCCATACCTCATAAGCTTGCTCGATCCAAATGATGGATTGAACGATGGATTCATCAATAGCACGATGAAGCCAAGAAAGCACCATTGTATTGCACCTCTCCCACGCAGCAAACTTTGGATCACTTTCTGGAGGTGCTATGATAGTGCCATTAACGAAAACCAGTTTGTTTTTGGAGATCAAAGCCACTTTCATGGCCCGTGACCAAGCATGGTAGTTTTTGCCGTTCATTAAAGGAGAAACAAGAATCAATGAAGGAGATTCATTAGGATGAAGATAATAAGGATCAGAAATCTGCTGATTGTGATTGTGTTGATGGTTCTGGTTTTCTTGATTTTGTTGAATCGATTCTGCCATGATCAAGAACAGAAAACGAAAACAAGCAAAAAGAAAAGAAGGAGAAAAGAGTTGCGGAAGGTGGTAGATGGCCAGAGCTTAAAGCTCTGATACCATCTTAGAAAACTGAAAGCAATTCGTAAGGATCATTGAAAATCAATCTTATTCATCGAGCCATTTCTTCACAGTATATATAACAAGTGAAGAAGAAGGAAAGCATAGAAAGACAGCTTACAGAAGCGTTTTTGTTAACAACAAAATAATAAACTCTAACAAACTTATTCTAACAAACTAACTAACCACTGCTAACAAACTCCACGTCAGCTGTAGCAACAGAATCAGAATCAGAATATATCAACAAATACCGAATGTTTTTGTTCACAAATAGTTATACATTACCATGAATATTATGTTGGATATATTAATAATATAATCCAAAAATATGTTCACATATAAATCCAATAGGTGAAAGCATGGTTATTTGAGTCTATATGAGCTAGAGCCCAATAACTTACACTATATATAGAGTTTCCTAAGCCGGAGGTAATACTGTTGAGCATTTTAAATTTTGATGTAATACTTCAAGTACCTCTGAACTTTTCTCTCTCAAATTCATAACCTCCCATATATATATATATATATATATATATATATATATATATATATATATATATATATATATATATATATATTACATTTTCAGTTTCATCTCCTTTCATAAAATTTTCTGGCCCAATAATGTCGTGACGAACCACCACGCCAATTAATGGAGCCAGCCTCGGGAGTGCCACCAATGTCTCACAAGCCTCGCCCTCGTGCTTGTATATATGTTCTTGTTGCACTCATTGGAAGTTAGCGTCTATTAGGTTAGATCAGTTTGGGTGAGGATTAATATGTGGGAAAAATGTTTCTGCAATTAATGCAGATAAGTTATGTGTTTCCTAGACGCTTTGGTATTGAAATCTTATAAAATTGTAAATATAAAGACTATAACACTGAAATAAATTAAAATTACAAAAATATCATAATTTCTGTCCCAAAATGACATCGTATTAGGCTCCGCAGTAACTGCAGATAACTTATCCGCAGTAACTGTAGAAAAAGCGAACCCATATATAGTTTTAATATTTCGACATTGAATGTAGATAAATTATCTACATTTATTCCCAAAACGACGCCGTATTGGATTGAAAAAAATTATAATGAGAAAGACTGTTATAATCCTTAAATAAATTATATTGACAAAAATACATTGATTTCTGTCCAAAAATGACATCTTTTTGGGCTCAATATAAATAATTTATCTTTATCTACATTGAGACGAACTCTATATATAATATTTAAAATAACTACGTGAACGGGATTAGATAATAAATAAATAAATAAGGATAAAGACTCTCACTCTCAAACCTATTTTCCTAGGTTCGAACTTCTTGTCATAAATGGTTTTACTATTTCTCCAAAGCTTGTCCTTAAAAAAATGAAAAATAAAATGTTATAAAAAAATGAAAATAAAAATGATAATTTTCTAAAAAAAAATGTATAAAATCTAATAATGCTAAAATAGAAATGAAAAATGGAATCAGAGATCGACATTAATTAAAAAAAATTCTTTGGTTGACATTGTCGAACTTTGGTTGCTTACTCATTTAGCTTTGTTTGTTTCATCTATGGATTGATGGCGTTTGTTTTGTCTTGTTTGCTGGCATGATAATTTGTCTTATTTAATTCATTTTAGAATAAATTTTATTTAAATCTTTTTTACTTTTTTATTTTATTTTTGTAGTTAAATCTTTTTTACTTAACTAATATTAATACGTTTTAAAAACTTGCGTGAATTTTTTTTGAGACATAAAAGTTATGTAACTTTAGTTCCTGTTATATTTGGAAATACGTAAAAGTGTACGTCAAATTAAACGATAATTTTTCTTTATTTTTTTTAAAAAAATTATCTTTATTTCATTGTTTTTATTTTGTTAACTATTTTGTTTCATCTTTATTTTATTTTATTTTATTTGTAAACATCTTATCTTCTATTTTGAAATTTGGTCTTGTGATTTTTTTTTTTACTTTTAAATATTTTAATTTATTTTTTATTTTTGCACAATTAAGTTTGAAATAGAAAAAAAGAATGCATATGAATACCCGTGGAATTAACTTTTTATAAATTGGTTTTCATAAATTAATTTTTATTTTATTTTTTTAATCAAATAAAATTAATAATGACTTCTCTTAATATTTTTTATTTATAAAATTTTAATTATCTCTTATTACGATCATGGTCGCAACCGTCATTATAAAGCACACTTGACATTATATTCACTTTGTCCCTCTTCTCTTCATATGCTTCAATTCACTCCCTATTCTCATTCTCAGATCCTTCAATAATGTTCGTCAAGAAGCTCGTTGAGAAAGCTTCCATAAAGAAGGTAAAACAATTTATTCGTCTCTTAATTTCCGGGGCAACTTCAAACGGTGTCTTTTTTCTTTTCTTTTTCTTTTTTTTGGTAAACAAAAAACGGTGTCTTTTTACTTACTTCTATGCTATCATTACTTTTTCTTTTTTTTTAATTCCCTTCATTCATTGTGGAAAGTGTTGATAGTTAAATTGTCCAAGAGTTTCGATTCCTTTTCCTATAACATATATTTGGTCTCCTGTTTAAAAAAAAAAAGTGTCGAGGGTTTAAATTTCTTTTCTTACAGTGTGTTTGATGTCTTGTTTAAAATATCAAAGTAATAGTTTAGATCTCTACCAAAATAATAATAATAATAGTTTAGATAAAAGTAAGAAGAGATTAGTTTTGGTTCTAAACTATGATTTGAGACTTGAAAGAAACAAAAATACACTACTAGGTGTCTAGCTAGGTTAGATATTTCAGATTTTATAATTCGTGAAAGTAATGATCCTCAGTGAACCCTACGGTATATTTTACTTCATAATTGATTAAAATCCTAAAGCTCAAAGCGTATCATCTCCCTTTCTCTCTTATCAAGTTGCTATTCGTTTTGTGTTTAAGAGAAAGAATAAAACAGAAATGGAAATGAATGGATACGGTGAACATTATAATTTTTTGTTTTTGTTTTTTGTTATATCACCATTCAAATTCCTTAGGGTAATTTCATATATGGAATGGTATCCTTTGACATCGGTATTAAACTAAAAAGTTTGACATCAAATTCTAAGAGTTGATTTTCGGCAATCGGCGATTGTAATTTAATGTGAATTACTAATTAATTAATAAGATCAATCCAATAAATTATAACCGTCAAATTGACGGAAATCAACAATTAAGATTTCATATCAAACTTTTTAGTTTGACAATAATGTCAAATGAACCTGTTATACATTAATTTTTATTTTTGTGTTGTTCGTATTTTATTTTAAATTCTGAATGCTATTCCATTTCTTGTTTTGCTAATAAGAAGCAGGGTTTTCTTTTATGATGCATTTTTCATCAATAAAATGCAAATATAGATAGTTCAAATCTTTTCCTATTTACCAACTCAAGACAAAATGTTGCTTGATATGGAATATTATTTTTTAAGAATGTAAAAATGCTATTACAATTATAGTTTCAATTTCTTTTCCTCAATAAGTATAATTGTATGTGATTCAGAAATATCCAATAATTATAGGATATTCGGAATCTTTTTTTACTGTTTTATGATGAAAGAAAAATAGAGAGCATTTTTAGTTTTATTAATCATAAAAAATGCCTAATTTTGGTTTGAAGGAAATATCACTCTAGTGTTGGCCAAATAATTAAAGGGTATAAAAATTTAAATATAATCGCACGTTTGTTATAAATCATAACAAAAATCTACTGTATATTTGGTTAAATTTTAATGAGGAAAGTGTTTGTATGGACCAAGCTATGGTGTACTATGGATGAAATGGGTCAAACGATCTATCATGAACTTACGGTTGGGCCTATGTAACCCCAATCATAGTCTAGCATATTTAATAAAATAAAATGGGCTAATATATTTTAAAAAGACTTGTTTGGAAAACCGTTCATAAATCTATTTTTAGAAGATCTACCCTACAAGCACGGTGGTCGGTCTATATCGTAATAATTATTTTAATTAAAATAAAATAAATAATTATTTAAATAATTTAATTAATAGAATTATAATTTGTATTTTTTTTAATTCTTAATAGGTATTCGAAATTTCAAATTTTAATAAATTTAAAGAGGTTAATAGGTCTATATTAGGCCTTTTGTGTTTAAAATATGGGAAAATTGTGTATCATTTTAAAGAATGTAAAGTTGTGTCATTTTAAGAGAGAGAAAGAGATAGATAAAGGAGGAGAGAGAGTTGACAAAAAAATAAAGGTGTGAGTCCCACCTCTTTGTGAGAGTGAAATGATATAAGTTATGTCATTTAAAATGATAAACATTTTCCCCTTAAAATATAGTTAGGATTAGGCTCATAATTTAGCTTACATCATGTTAAAATGACATATCAGCCTCAAAATATTTTATATAAGTTTAATCTGTTTAGATCAAAGTAATCTGACCCTTCTGATGAAGAATCCAAGACATTACCTGTTTGATTCTTTTAGTAAACTATTTATCAGTTTAATGTCGATAAAACTCGCATGGTGAATTTACGCATTTAAGTGATTCATCACCTTCATTAGCAATTTGAGTGAAATTCAGCATAATGCAAAATGTACATCTTAGTAAAGCGTATTTAAGTCATGCATGCACCCATGCGCGTCTTACCGATAGGGAAATGTGGCAAATGTGTTTTGACTTTTGCACAAGTCACATATGTGGATGATGCGCGACTTAAATGCGCGTTACGCGCATATCCTCATTTGTATTTCACTTGCATTAGATTGATAAATAGTTTTGCCAAAAAAAATTAAGGGTTTTATGTTTATCATGTAACATAATATAATTTCACTTTCCTACACACACATTAAAGAGGTGGGGTCCACATGTTTTTCTTTCTCTTTCATCATTCCACTTTCTCTCTCCCTTTTGATGTGAGAGTTGGACACAAAACTTAAATCATGTAACATAATATTAATAAAGCACAAAAATCAAATAACTAGTATATCTGTAATTTTGGATCAGACTGGTCAAAAAATGGGGGAAAATAATAGTGGGAGTGTGGCAGTTCAAGTTTTCCCTGTGCTAATTTATTGCTTGGTCCTTTATTTTTTGAAAATAATTTCATTATGGATTTGGATCTTTCATGTACTTCATTAGTATTAGGCTAGTGTAAGATCCCTCTGCATATCTCTTCAATAAAATAATTCCTATTTAACTCTTTTGGATTAATTTACTTTAGAAAAAATAATAATTTTACATGCTTTTTTAAATTTTAAACAAACAAATATTTTTTAAAAAGTAAATGTTAAAACAAACATGCACTAAATAAAATTTTCAATCACTGGAGCATACCCAAGACAATATACCATTTCTTTTTTTCTTGCTAGCTCAGTCACAATCGGTAGACTTTCCCCAAGACGTGTAAATAAAATTCACGATTTTCAAGGTTAATTTTAATTATATATATATATTTATAAAAGATCAAATTTGCATAAATATTAATATTTTGTAATACAGTTCAGTTATTAATAAATAAACTTACAGTGAATGGAATTTAATTCCCACAAATTCTATTTATTGATCTTATTCTATTTGTTTTTATTTTACTTTCGATTGCTCTTCCCAGACCCTACTATGTGGCAACTACATAGAGGCCCAACTTGAACTATAGAAAGCCTCTTGCCAGGCTCACAGGAAGAGTCTTATAAAAAAAATTTAAAAAAAAATTAAAAAAAAAAAAAAAAAAAACTTGTAAGATGACATGCACAAATGGAGCAATGGTTAAAATTTTGTTGTGTTATTTATTTATTTATTTCTCGTTTTCTCATGTAGTGAAGAATGGAGCAATGTATTATAAAATCGTACATAACTCATACTTAAGCATAGAACTAGAAAAATTGGCAAACTTCATGTAGGAGCATAACAAGCAACTAGAAAAACTAAAAATCACAATTGTGAATTTTCCTGGCAGCCTGGTGGAAATTCATCAGATGGATTAAAAGCTATTGATGTAGATCCACGCCTCATATTTCATCATGGGGTACCATCGGGTGGTGTCAAGTTTGCCTATGACAATATTCATAACATATTGGCTCTTTCTACCAAGTATGTTCACCCTTGTCATTTGTACAAGTTCTTGTCAATTTTTTGATGTATACATTATCATTTCTGACATCTAATTGGAAGAGAAACTGTTATAGCTTAAGTATTTTTCTTGAATTTATGCTCGAATCTTATCTTTGTTGAGACTTATTTTTAAAGGGACGGAAGGATTAAACTATTTGGAAAAGATAATGCCCAAGTCCTACTTGAATCTAGTGAGCCAGTACCTAGCAAGTTTTTAAAGGTTATATTTTCTTTCATTTTCCTGGCCAATTTTGTCTTTTAATTTCAAATGGCTGATTGATTTCCTTTGTGTTGTGAAGAGTGTTCTTTTTGGATTTGGATTTGGATTCTCTCACGTGGAAAAATGGTCATGTGATCATGTTATTTGATCACAATCACTCATTGACCATGAGATAAGAGAGAGAAAAGTGTATGACTTTTAAATGAGTGGTTGTGATCAAATAATATGGCCGCATGACCATTTTTCCACATGAGAGAATCCAAATCCATTCTTTTTATAGGAATATACTATTAACAATAGTATGGTATTTAATATGCATGCAGTTCTTCCATAACCAGGGCATCCTTATAAATGTCACTCTCAATAACCATATTGAGGCAAGTAAACCTATGAACTTTGCTAAAATCTGTTATATTTTTCAAATTGGTA
Organism: Gastrolobium villosum; assembly: GCA_032173675.1. Lineage (NCBI taxonomy): Eukaryota > Viridiplantae > Streptophyta > Magnoliopsida > Fabales > Fabaceae > Gastrolobium > Gastrolobium villosum. Next base: position 269,052 of record JAVKPL010009931.1, read on the forward strand.
CTAGCAACTGTTCCGCTATTAAGATTCACCGTGTCAATATTTTATCGAAATCATATCATAAAATTTGTTGCCCTAAAAATATTTCACATTTAGGTTTGGGACATAGACAAGAAAGTGTTGGCCGATGTGTACATTGTTAAAGAAGAAATCACTTGTCTTGCAATCATTCAACATAGCCTCTTTATGTAAGTAATGTGTCTACTTCGAAATAATCTATCAAGAAATTATATTTTGAAGCAGCACCAGAAGTAATGAGTATGTATCTATCTATCTGCATTGGCAGGTATGTAGGAGTTTCTAATGGTAACATTTCAGTTTTGAAGCTTGATCAAGAAGCATGGCATGTGGTACAAATGAAATACACCATACCCCTCTCAGCTTCTTATGGTGAGATACATATTTTGGGGTCCTTTTCCATTTACTTGTTCTATGTAAATATTGCGTAGAATACACACCATTGATTCTCTAAACCAGCATTTTGATTGGAACAATAAAGTAAAGAACATGCATTCTCTTAGATATAGCTTCTTGTCATTTTAAATTCCTTAATAATCTTTTTTAGGGAATTCAATTGAAGTGTCTGATGACACTGTTGTGACACATATACTGCCTCAACCAGAAACCGAAAGTAAGAGGTGATATGCACAAAACTTTCCTCCCTTTAGAACATTCCTATATAATTAATTTGGTGTTTTGTTTTTACTTGATCATTTTTTTTTTAAAGAAAAGTTCCAACTTCTGTTCTCTTGTTCGTTCAATGCAGAGTTCTTATAATCTTTAGAAATGGCCAAATAACATTATGGGATATTCGAGAAAGCAAATCCATACTCAGAACTGGTGGAAATATGTCAACCACTGTATAATGAAACAAAGAAAGTGTCTTCTGCGTGTTGGGTGTGTCCTTTTGGAAGTAAGGTGGTTATAGGGTACAACAATGGAGAGTCTCCTCTTCATTTGGAGCATCCCTTCTCTAAACATAGGAACTGGTTCAACATTTGATTATAGTAATCAAAACACTCCTATGTTCAAACTTAACTTAGGATATAAATCAGAGAAAACTTCCATTGGATCACTAAAATGGATTTATTCTGAAGGAAAGGGTAGTCGACTATATGTCATGGGAGCTTCGAACTATGCCTCTTCAAACTTGTTGCAGGTATATTTGAATACTTTGCTTACATCATTTAAGGATACATCTTGTTCTTGGACAAGTCATTGAAAGTTTCTGTATCTATATTTTACTTCATAATGAGAGGGCCGGCTTGGCTCAGTGGTAAGCATGCTTACCGTGATGTCCAAGGTCCCGGCTTCGATTCGGCCTCTCCGCAAAAGCGGGGGTAAGACTTGACTCGTATGTCCTTCCCCAGACACTCACGAGTAGGTATTGAACTGGGTCGGCCCTTTAATGAGCCATTTATGATAATGAATGATAGGTTTTTTTAACAACTAATCTTTGTATTAAATGTTTACTGATATGATTATATGAAGCAGGTAGTGTTGTTGAATGAACATACCGAATCTCGAACTATAAAGTTGGGACTTCATTTACCTGAAAGCTGTATTGACATGGAGTTCATATCAACCTCAAGAGAGCAAAGCAAGCATAAACTAGATTCTTTCCTTTTGCTTGGGAAATCAGGCCATTTATATTTGTATGATGATAGTTTGATTGAAAAGTATCTATTGCAATGCCAGTCTAAGTTCACTCCCTCACTGCCAAAGGAAGTGGTTGTGAAGTTACCACTGCTAGATTCAAGTATAACAACAGCAAAATTCATCTCCAACAATCCCAATGTGTTTAGCTCTAAAGATGAAGTAATAGGGTTGTGAAACTGTTTTTTTTTTTTACTGATAACCATATTCTTTTTTTTTTTTGGACAATCTAATTCTTCTATATTATTTTATTGATTTGACATTTATTTTCTTTTTGTTGACATAGTATTATAGTCAGCTGGTCAAAAATTATCCACCAATTATTCCCATTGAAACAAATCACAAAGATGGGATTAACTTGAGTTCTGCCAGCTTCACTGGTTTTTCAAACGTTAAAAACTTGTACATAACTGGACATAGCAATGGAGCCATAACTTTTTGGGATGCCTCATGTCCCTTTTTCACCCCAATTTTGCAATTAAAGCAACAGGTAATATTTTTATCCGAAACTATTAGTTTGTGTCCAAATGTTAGCTTTATTACTATGAGTGGTTAACTACTAGTTTGTGCCCAAATATTAACACTATTACATTCCAATTTGTTGTTGGACAAAAATTGCCTATAAAATGGGCATTTTGTCTTCCCTTTATTGATATAGATAGCATTAGTAAGAGTATATATTTCAGTTTCAGAAATAAAGCTGCTTTAATGTATGTAGTATCAGTCAACTTTTATATGCCTAGTTATTAAAAGGATCTTGATTGCACTAGCTAACCTAACCGAGGCAAGCTGGTGCATTGAAGTCCCATTCAAGAAAGTAGTAGATTGATAAGGACATGCATAAATGGGATTAATGTTTCTCATATTGTAGGAGATAATTTTATCTCCTACACATACATAAAAATATATGAGGCCCATATAGGATCATGTTAATAGAGGAGAGAGAAAAAGAAAACATGAGCCCCACACACTTTTATGTGTATGTAGGGTTCAGAAGTGCCTACGTCAAAATAGTTTTCGACTTTTAAGTACTCTGGTATGTGTTGTATCTCGAGTCATTATTAGTTTTTTTAGTTCAAACTGTATGAGGATCAAAGGCGGTTATTTTCTTTCCCGTGTATTTAAGAACTGTATGGAGCATTTACTTTCTCTTTTGCATATAATTATTCTTTTATTTGTTTCTTTAATCTTAATGCAGAGTGAAAATGATTTTTCTTTAAGTGGTATACCCTTGACGGAATTATATTTCAACAGCAACTCTCCTCTCCTTGTTTCTGGTGACCAGAGTGGAATGGTGAGCTTCATTCAATTAAGAATTTGGTGAAATGTGATATTTTTCTTGTTTTCTATTTTTGTTCTTACCACCCCTGCTTATTTTATAGTATGTGTGATATAAACATGATCTACAGGTTCGCATCTTTAGATTCAAACCTGAACCATATGCCTCCAACAGCTTCATGTCTCTTATTGGTATTGCTTAACATATTACTTAGTTTACAACTTGTTGCTTGGTTATTAAGCAACAAGCAGACTCCACATATTAGTTGAAAGTAACTTGCATTGCCATTCCTCTTTTGCAGGAGGAACAAAGAAAGGGACTGATCATATAATCCAGAGTGTAAAACTCGTAAAGACTAATGGTGCTGTAACTTGTATGAACATAGATTACAGTTCTAGGCATCTTGCTGTTGGTTCTGACCAAGGAAATGTGAGATACTTTTCTAGCCTTTTTCAAATAAATAAATAAATAAATAAAATGGGATTGTGATTTTAGTTTCCAAAGAAACGAATTTAATGTGAATTGCAATATATTAATTATCTGGGACGCATTGATTAACCTGGAACTAAACTATCTTATAACTTTAAGACCCATTGCAATTACCAAGGATCTATTGAGCATATTAACTAACACCAAGGATCATTTAGCTGAATAAATGAGAGTATATTGTCTCAATGCTTTAAGCACCTTGCTAGTGGTTTATGTGAAACTTGGGTGATAATTACTAATCATATTGTTGCTTCAGCTTGATGAATGTTTATCATATAGTGTGTAGAACTTGAACTTGCTACATTAGGCTCCTTTTGTTATAGTTGTGTTTATTATCTTCACATTACTAATTTGTGCAATAATTTACCAATTGGTTACAGGTTTCAGTTATCAACATGGATGGCCCATCTCTGTTATACCAGAAACATATTGCAAGCGAAATGTCTACCGGTATCATCTCTTTGAGGTTCATAACCTGCAAGTTGTATGGTTTTGAGAAAAACATTTTAGCAGTTGGAACAAAGGACTCATCTATTCTGGCACTAGATAATGAAACTGGAAACACACTAAGTGCTGGAACCATTCATCCTAAGAAACCCTCTAAAGCTCTATTTATGCAGGTGTTAGGTAAGAGTCTGCACAGTTGACACAATTATCCACTGTCAAAACACATTATAAATGATCCAAATGCTTATTCTGTTTAGGATTCAATGTCAACTCTATTATGTTATACAGAAGGACAAGGTGAACCAATCACAGGATCAATTATAGAAAATGGCTTAGACTTAAAAGAAGGGAATCTAGTAGAGGATGCAACAACAAAGCAATTAAACATTTTGCTGTGTTCTGAGAAGGCTTTGTATGTCTATTCTTTTGTGCACGCAGTACAGGTAATGTGTTCTTTACTTCTATCCTTACTAATGAGTAGTCATGAATAACAAGCTTGTTAGCTGATGCTTGCAATAACTCTTTCTCTTATGTTTCAGGGAGTTAAAAAGGTGCTTTACAAAAAGAAGTTTCATTCTTCTACCTGTTGCTGGGCATCAACATTTTACAGCCCCTCTGATATTGGTCTCGTACTCCTTTTCACCAATGGAAAAGTAGAATTAAGGTGGTTTTTTTCTTAATTCTGCATATACTTTTTAGAATATGATTTGATGAGTATATAACATACGAGAAGACTAACCAACATTTTGGTGTTAAAATTGTAACGCTGGCTCGCTTCAAGAATCAATAATTATCCCCACATACTAACACGAGACTTTTCGGTGTGTTTTTTCCTTACTCGCATACTTCTCGGGAAAACTTCCCAGGAAGTCACCCACCCCATAATTGCTCCAAGTCAAGCACGCTTAACTGTGGAGTTCTTCCGTTCCGGCTACCGAAAAGTAGATGTATCTTATTAGTATAGGTAGTACCAATTAATTCTTATAAGCTATCCCAAACTGTGCAGTCTCACACCTGCACAGCTTTGGAATTCCTCTCTTTCGGGTGTCGATTCGATTCATTCATGCATGTAACCCCCGTTGGAAGCCTGTCAGAAGCCACTTCTTGTCCATGCATGCCCTTTCGTACTGGCGATCACTCACCGCCTCGTCAGCGCTCGGGATGTTACAAAAATAATACAATCCCCATTTGAGGATTAATTTTTCAATAAGAAAGAAATGCTACAGACAATCCTTATTCCCACAAAGGGGGTTGGATTTATAGATTCTAGCACGTTTTGTGCTCGATCTTGAATCATATATTCATGAAGCCTCATGTATCCTATATCCTTCTTAATAGTTACTACAATCATGCAATTCAAGATGCATTCTTTTTGCTTTTAACTTCTTTTTTAATGATTTAACACATACATATGTAATAATGTTAGGTCTTTGCCAGAGTTATCTCGGATAGTGGACACTTCAATTAGAGGCTTCACTTATTCTCCTCCAAAATTGAAGTCATTTTCTGAAAGCCAGATATGTTGTTCATCCAGAGGAGATCTTGTTTTTGTATGGCTGTATCTTTCACTAGTACAACAGGTTTCTTTAGATATTTGTAACATCAAATTAACTCACCATCAGTTTACAGGTTAATGGTGACCAGGAAATTTTTGTTGTCTCACTGTTGCACCAGATGAATATTTTCAGGTATATAATATGATAAATATTTTTCTCATATTACACACCCATTGAAATCCGTTGTGGGACCCACCTAATTGTGTCTCTATATGAGATAATGCTATCTCATGTAACATGAGAAAAACATAGCTCATACAATATATGGCTAGGAATGGCTACAAAAATCTTTTGCCTGGCTACAGGAAACAATATTTCAACTGGGAAAGATATTTAGAGCCTTTTACCTCTTTATTATTTTCTTTTAGAACTGACAACAGAAGATGATAATTCTATAATTCTTGACTTCATTTTAGGCTTTTGGACTCTGTTAGCTGCATTTACACGAAGGAAAGGATGCCATTGCAAGAAGAGCTTGTTCCTGGCCCGGTCATCCACAAGGAAAAGAAAAAGGTAAACAGTAACATTTTTAATAACTCATACAACTATATCCATAATCTTTGTGACAGAAGGTATTTGATCTTGTTTTTGGGCATTCCAGGGTATATTCGGCTCAGCTATCAAAGATTTTAGCAGCAGTAAAGAAAAGCATGCACCCCTCATGGAAAAAGATCCTAAAGAAAGAATCCGAGAACTCTCAGCAATGTTTTCAAATGCAAATTTTCCATGTAATGCTAACAATAATGATAACTCGACCTTGGATGCAAATCAGCTTGAATTAAACATAGGTATAACAATGCCTTAGATATATGGTACTGAATATTTACTTGAAAAATGAAACGTTTGGCCTTTAAGGCAGCAGAATGATGAAATTTGTCAGTTCTGCTGTCTCTGTGTGTCTACTATTTATGTGATGCATTTTCTAACGTGGATACTTACTTGAGTTTGAGGTTACCAATTTGATTTGTTCTCTTTTCCTCCTATATAGATGACATTGATCTAGAGGATCATGGAGAAAAACGCAAAGAGCAAAGCATATTGGCAGCTCTTAATAAGAAGAAATTGGCTGGCAAATTTCAGGTTCTGAAAGGTTTGTGAGAATGAGTTCACTTTTATGCATAATTACTTTTTCTTATTTTCACCTTTTGACCTAAGAAATAAGCACTAGAACTACTGTGGATGGGATAAAACATGAGCCAATATAGGGGATTTATACATTTTTCAGGATCTCATTATGCATTCTGTTCAAGGTATATGAAATGATGAATATTGTAGGCTGAGTATCTATGATTGAGAGCAATGAATGTAAAATAAGTTATATAGATGAAGTGCCCCGGGAGGTTGTGCACATAATGGGTAGTTTAACTTGTAACTTAGTGGTTTCATGCTATGTTTAATAGGTAGTTATATGTATTGGGGAGAATTTTAAGAGAGAGTGGTGGAGTACATTTCATGTATTTGGGAGTGGAATTTTAGACCATTTAACTGGTCCATAACACATTCCATTATGTTAAAATATAAAATAAGATAAATGTTTGCTGATAATAATCACAAACGTGAGACTTTGTTTCGAGGAAACACAGTTTATAGAGTTGTCTCCCAAGATTCTTATAAGTTTGTCTTCTAGGTAGGTAGTTCTTGTTCCTTTTCTGCATGTAGACACTGCCTTAACCAAACATAAAGGAATAATTAACACTACTGTCGCAGAAATTTGATGTTGAAAGGAGATTGGATGGACTAAAATCATAAGAAAGAAAGTTTTATCCATTATATTCCATTTGCTACTTTTTTCTTAGTAATTTATTTCCCTGTTTTTGTGAACATTTCCTTCCTATAACTAAGCAACTCTAGCAACCAAAACTGCTTTACTAGAATTTAGTAAACTACAACTTGCGACCAAAACAGAAGCATTAAGCAATGCATTTTAAAAAAATTCAATCTCCTAGCTACCTTCTGATTGGACTGAAAGTTGATTTAAGGGACTTCCCAAACACTAGCTAATTTTATTGAGCATCCAATATACAGGAAGATTGAAAGAGATGAAGGGCAACAACCAGAAACCATCAGATAAAGAAGAGCAAAAAGATGAGAAAGCTGGTGCGCTTGATCAAATTAAGAAGAAATATGGATTTTCTTCATCTTCCAGTGTAAGAATATATCCATCACCACATGCACCTTTCATCATGTTTGACTTGCATTCCACCATATCAAGAAGATTTACAAAGGACTTATTTGTTCAATTATCAATTTCTTAATTTGCATAAAAATATAAGGTACCAAATCACATGTAATAATACTTTATGATCACTATATAATTAGGCATAATTTTCATATATGTAAAACTTTAGTACTTTGATCCGAAATATGATTGCAAACATGAACCGATCATGAATCTGGCGCTGTAGGAAACAGGCGTGGCAACATTGGCAGAAAGCAAGCTGCAGGAAAACACAAGGAAATTGCAGGTATCTTTTTATGTTGACAAATTTCCCATGCCCATGTATGCAACAAAAATTGGAAAAAAATAAAAAAATCCAAAATCTTTTTGTTCACATATCGTCTTCTATAACTTGGCAGGGTATCAATCTACGTACTACAAAGATGCAAGATACAGCAAAATCATTTTCATCATTGGCAAAACAAGTGCTGCGAACAGCTGAGCAGGATAGACGAAGTTGATAAGAGCTATAGCTAATCTATTACACTTAGGTCATGAATTGTTTTATATTTTAATTGCATATATATTCTAATAATATTTTGTGTATGATAGTTCATTAGTTTGTTCGCAATTATGTTGTACTTACACTGACAGAAACGCTGAAATGATGCCTTAATGCTTTGGTTTTGGATTGATATTGTGTTTACTTTGTGATCATGTATTATATAGATTGAGAATTTACAGTTTCTTCCCAATCTTTCTTTCCCCGCTGAACTAATTGCCCATAAAACCTACATGTCTTCCATTCCTCTCTTATTTAAGGCTCAATTAACTCACCAACCTATAATTTTTCTAAAAGAAAAACTAATTTTGCCCTATTTGTTTTGTGCTAGTTTTGTTTCTTTTGGCGTAAAACTGCTTCATTACTGTATTATGAGTATTATGTTGGACATCAATATTCTATTCACTTTCTTTCTTAAACACAATAAAGTTAAAAGATGACACACAATTTGATGTCTAACATCTTTATCGTATCAGCAATGTTCATTACAGTGAGCAAAAGAGTTTAACAAGCTCATTGAGAAGTGCTCTATTTTTCTTCACTAAATAGAGTACTAGACCATCATGATTCATTTAGAACTTGAAGAAAATTCTGCACAGCATGAGTTCAGACAACATACTTTACAATGACTAGTGTTTTATCAGAAGTTCTTCTAATAATGAGCGTATTTGTTCTCTCACAGCATCTCTGTTACTAACATTCAATGTAAAACAAGTTGCCCCTGCATGATTCCGCAACCTTGCAACTGCAGAAATTGACTACATTAGTAATTTAGAAGTTTAGCCAAATAGTGGCTCCAAAATCCTCAAAACATCTTAAACAGATCTTTGAGCTTCATTCATACCAGGCCATGTGACAGATTTTGTCCTATCTCATTTATTTAAAGAATCAAGAAAAGAAAATTGTTTGAGGAATGGGTGAATGTTAAAAGTACAGAAAAAAATTACCTGCAGGTATATCTCTGCCAAATTTTGGAACTGGAATGGAAGCCAAAATTGGGATATTTGACTCCAAAACTTTTAGTACTGCAGGGAAGAATAACGAACTGTATAACTCCATCTTACCAACTTCATCAATGATGAAGAGTTCAGTGTCTTCTCTAACCTAGTCATTGAACGTGTGTCTTCGAACATCAAAGACTGATGTAGTATATAGGCAATGGCAAATAATATCTTTTATATCCTCAATGACAAATCTACACTCAGAAAATGAATTCCACCAATAGTTCAAAAAAGCATGTGAGCAGTTCAAGAGCATCATACCACATTTTCGATAAATGCATGTAAAGATGGTGATATATTTGGCATAACGTGCAATAATCTAATCTCCTACAACAGCACTAAAAACAATAGTGCCCTCTTCATTCCCTTTACTGTTTTCACTCAAGGAACTAGTTACTCGAAAATATCAAAGGGCAAATCCCCGTGCACATGGCTCCACTGCTTGCAAGGGTGACGGTAATTGTACGATCAATCGTACACGTTCTTACCCTTATACTCTTACAAAAAAGATGGTAAGGAACTAGCTACTTAAGAAAAAAAGAGGCATAAATAAAACATCTCTGACAAGCAACACACAAATTACAGAGAAAGCAAGCTCACCTGCAATTCGGGCAGTGCTAGTGACTCAAAAGATGCTATATCAACTTTATACTTCCCAACGCTAGGCCATGTGAGAGACTCAGGGCTGTCAATGCCATTATTAAATAACACCCTTTAATCAAATAAGCAATTAACTATGGGATTAGTGTTTGTAAGAGATAAAAATTATCTCTTACTTATGCATAAAAGTGTGAGCTTCTTTTCACATAATTTTTTTTTTTTTTTTCACAATGAGCCCATTCACTTTTATGTGTATTTAGAAGGGAAAAAAAATATTAATCCCATTAACTATCACATAAAAACCTTTTATTTGTTAGTGCTTGAGAAATGAATACCCTCTGAGCACCATCACCAAGAAACACAAATTACAAAACATAAAAACACGAAAGTTGTAATCTTTATGTGAGAAATGACCTTGAAATGTTGGCAGAGGCAAGCCGGCATGTGCGACCATCTAGAGTGACCACTTCGAAACCAACCCTTTGGCCTGCGAGTCTAACTTCACCTACAAAACCAACCACTAAAACCATTTTGGTTTAGGGAACATAGGAGCTTGTGAAGGAATAAGAAGGGATGCTTACGAGTGTAGAAGCCCTGAACCTTGAGGGTGGGATTGGAGGCTTTGAGGGACTCGAACACTCTCATAATAAGAGTGCTTTTTCCCACACCCTGATCAATGAAAGGATAGTAAAATCAATAATCAATAGTGACTAACCATGAAATTGAAATTGGAAAGAGAGAAGAATCACTCACAGGAGGACCCGTGACCAGGAAGCATTTGCCGGGACCAGCCATTGTTTCTGTTTCTGTGCCTGTTCTAATGGGAAGAAGTTTTGGACACAAGAACTTTGGTCATTTTTTGATCATTTCTACATTATTATATATCAACATATCTTTAGTGTGGATTGAGGGCATCACGATTGGTAATAACCTCTATTTTTAATTATTTCTCTAGGACAATCTGTATATTATCATTTTTGCTGCATACGAAAATAATCAATTACAGAGTACATAATTATTATTTTTTGCATAATAATTAATGTTTCTTAATTGTAGAGTTTTGTTTGTGATAGATACTTACAAAATTCTATATGAGTGTTATAGCTTTTTCTCCTCTCAAGATAACACAAAATACTAACACGATTCTTTCTTTTAGCGATTAACCAACGACAGACATCGATAAATATTTTTTATTTTTTTCCTCGGTGCATCGCACGGGTAATGCACTAGTTCGAGACTAATTTTTATTTTTATTTTTTGATATTTTTATTGGAGAATGAAAGTTTCTTTTTTTTTGTTTTATTTCATTTCATTTCAATTTGGCTAAATAGGTTCGTGATTAGTTGTAAATTATTAATTAAATTAATTTAAGAAATGATTAATCAAACATGTTTATTGAAATACAAAACTTTCTTATTTGCCAAACATTTGAAGCACTCTGCCAATTTTTATTTTTTTCTCATTGCCTTCAAAGTCCAAGAACAAACAGCCAAGATTGAATGCTTAATATACATTTGTATATTTTATTTTTTCTATTTTGTTTCTATTCTATGTAGAATAGAAACAAAATAGAAATGAATTTATTTTTTTTATTTATAATTTATTTCTTTTTATCTTTAAGTGGTCCCTATTAGTAAAAAAAAAAAATATTTCTATAATAATAACCGATCAACGAATTTCATTACGTACCCTAAAAAAAGAGATTAAAGGAAGTAGAGACCTAAAAAAAAAAAAAAAAAAAGGAAGCAGTACCATCGTATTTGAAAATTCAGTTTTGTTTTAGTTAAAGGGAGGAATTATTATCACATTCTTCTTAGTCAAACAAATTTAAATGAAATTAAATAGCAGTATCTTACTAAGGTCAAAGTAAGGTCAGATAAGACCTCTCAATCTCTTTTGAGAATTTCCTTAAAAAATTACATATTATCCACTAATAAAACAACGTATTTTCTATCACAAAAAAAAAAAAACAACTTAAGATGTAATTTAATTTAATCCAATTCAATCACATAGAGATACAAACAATTTTAGCTTGTATCTCTACTGTTTTTTTTGGCTATCGGGGTGGTATTATTATTTAGCCATCAGAATTATAATTAGAAAATTCAAACGGTTAATTTCAAACATTAACTCCAGAGTGGCACTGCATGATACAAGCTAAAATTATATAATTATTTTAAAACCACAAAGTGAAAATAGCAAAACATCTGTGAAAAGCTTGGTTTATTAAAGCATTAACGAAAACGCAGAACATAACAGCTGCTATTTAAAATCCTAAATTGATAAATCATCAATTTCCATAAACCACAAAAAGACAAAATAGCCGTTTAAATCAAAGCCATTTAACAGGATATTAAAACGGACAGTCAATTCAGAGGTTACCGTCCTACCAAAGGAAATGTAAGCAAGAGGGCTGCGAATAAACGACTAATTTTATGCATTATTCATTCATCAATGTCAACTTGATCTGATTAACATAATGCTCCGTGCGATTATTAAAATTGAGAATTATAATTTCACTACTACGGTTTTCTTACTCGCAGATAAATTATTCTCTTTTTAATATTGATTTACAAGCAACTATATTCTAAAACCAATGAAGATTGATAGTCAACGATACCATGGAAAGATTCAGATTGTTTAAACACAAAGTATCCTTAATTATAAATAATGAAAAGATTCACAGCACGAGACAGACAGACAAATGGAAAACTCATTTTTGAGAATATAACAGCACACAACATCCTTAATTTCAATTAATTTGTTTTCGGGTTGATTCGCGAAAACATTTGTGTCGTGTTCGTGTTGAAAAAAAATGACATGTAAAAAATTCATGTCGTATTCGTATTGATATATTCGAGTTCGTATTGACCCGTATTTTTAAATTATTTTATTATTTTTTTTAAATTTTGATCGATTATTTATAAAAAAAAATTTGTCAATTACAGTTTTGACCCCTATTTTGCATGTTATTTGTATCGTGTCAACCCGCAAAAAATTCGTATTGTATCAGTGTTGAAAATTTTGACACGAATAAAAATTTTGATGTATTCGTATCGTGTCGAATTCGTATCGTGTCGAATTCGTATCGTGTCGAATTCGTATCGTGTCGAATTCGTATCGTGTCGAATTCGTATCGTGTCGAATTCGTATCGTGTCAAATTCGTATCGTGTCAAATTCGTATCGTGTCAAATTCGTATCGTGTCCAATTCGTATCGTGTCAAATTCGTAGTAACCCCTAATTGTGGGTTTACCTTTCTCTTTAAGCTGAACGAAATAATAAAGGCAGGCTTCATTCACAAAAACGGCTTTAGAATATGACACCAATATTCAATAGGAAAATGCAAATCCATGGAAGCAAACTGAATCTGTTTTAATGATAGCGGTTGACTTTTAAGTACAGGATCATATAGCAAAATGTAAAATAAGGATTGTGCAACTAATCTAACCTAAGAATGAAGAAACAAAAGCATCAATGGATTAAGCGAAACCTATTCATAAATGATTATATTCCAGTTACTCCTAAAGCTTCTTCCTTTGTACCAGCAACTTTACTCGTCATCCTCTCCATCCTATCAAATAAAACCAAATCATGCATATTAAAAATCAATATTAAGATCAATTTAGCAGGCACCTAACAAAGCACAGAACACAAGCAATGAAAAGAATATTACATCCTCTTCGTCCTCATCATGGATTTCGGACTTTGACTTATCAGACATTTCTTCATCTGAACGGTTTTTGCCCTCAGCCTAATAGATACATCAAAACGAAGCAGAGTCAATTATGATAAAAGAAAATCGAAGCAGAAAAAATCGCGCAAGTAAAAAAGAGGATCGAGAGATAAAAAAGAAGTAATCACCAATGCAGTATTGTAGGCCCGAATAGTCTTTTCATACTCCGATTTCTTCTTGCCTGCCTTAGCAACGTAAGGAGCCTTTTCCTGAAACGCATTAAAGGAATTATATTAACACACACAACAATTATCATAAAAGCGTCCGTTAAAATTGAGCGATTTTTCAGAGAAATAAAGCGAAAATCACTCACCGCTTCAGACATCGATTTCCATTTACCACCTCCAGCTTTACCGACCTAATTGAGTTTCACAGTAAACCGCGAATTAGAATTCAAAACAGGTTTGAGATTTCAGAGATTCGACAAAAAAAACAAATAGGTCACTCACGACAGCGACAGATTTGTTGTCTGGATTCTCTTTCTTGAACTGCACTCTGAAATCAGACCTGCAACCACCACGAAAACACGCATTAGTAATCAGAAACCGTAATCGAACAATTTTCATCACAACAGACTCGTTTCGAATAACGAGAAAACGATCGCAAAAGAAAATGACTCGAACAATTTTCAGCACAAAACCGTACATGAAAACGAAGAAAGCGCTCGGAGGCCTCTTTGGCTTGTTTGGATCCTTATTAGCTTTCTTCGACTGCTTCCTCCCGGTTCCAGCGTCCTTGCGCTTCAACCTAACAAAATCAAAACAAATCGAACAACAACCACAACGAATCAAACGCTTGATCGCAATAATTAGATCTAATTCAAAACAAAACAAAAAACGAAACGGATTCTGAAAAAAAAAAAAACGAGAAATACGGAGGAAACTCACCGGTTATTGGCGGGTTTGGAGTTGGTGGTAGCCTTCGGCATGGTGATCGCAGAGAAAAAGTTGTGAGTGAGAGGCGTTAGGGTTTCGGAGATACCTTAGTTTGGGAAAATGGGAAAAATTGAGAAAGGGAGAGAGAGCGAGGTTGAGTTTTTATGAACGCTGGAGAGGGATAAGAAGGGGAAGCCCAAAAATATGAAAATTGCATATTTTTGGGTTTTGGCGGGATATCGAAAATCTATTGACACATCATCGATCCGTGTGATCTCACGCCATTCACTCTCTTTTCTTGATTGTATTTCCTTTTTTGTGCGTTATGATTGTGACTTTTGAGAAGGGGTGAATCCCTTATTATTATTTTTGGAAAGAAAAATATAATCATAATTTATAAATCATTAAGGGGCGTTTGGTTGAGGATAAATTTTTATGAATAATAGGGAAATGTGATGGATAAAGAAATGGTTGGAATGTGAGTTTTGCAGGAAAATGTTAAAAAAAATTGTTTGGTTTGATAAAAATTTGATGGGAAAATTAGGTAACTTTTATAAAATCTATGTTTGGATGTAGGTAAAATATAGATGGAGAAAATAATTGATATTACAAAAATAACCATGTAGTGAGAATATCCCTCCTCTATTAAATTATAGGGATAGGTTATTCTGCCTACTCTTATTTTGCCTACTTTTACCTACCTCCTTCAATATCGTTAGATTACAATCTCATCTGATGGTGGGGATTTGTGGAATAAAATAAACCCTTTTCCCCTTTATTTTCCCTTACTTCCTGCCACACTCTTTCTCTCTCCTCCCCTTACTCTCTGCCGATTTGCATAATTTACAATCTGAATTTATATTTGAATCCAAATACAATCAATGATTAATGGCATGATAATTCTACTGGATCAATATAATTTTCAAAATTTATTGAATCTGATATAATTGAACATGGCATAAACCACAAGAATACAAAAAAAAAAACAAAAACCACGAAGAATCCATTCCTTTGAATCAATCCACGATTACAGTAACGTTTCTATTTTCCTGTTGAAATTTAAAATCTAATCAACTTATCTCTTTCTTCTTCTTATCTTGTTTTTCACCTTTAAGTGGGGAAATGATTTTTGTTCGATGATAATGTAATCTAACAATATTGAAAAAGGAAAGCAAAATAAGAGTAGTAAGAAAACCTATCCCTAAATTATAAGGCAAAGAATATATAATATAGAAATATAATTATGAATAGAAACTAATATGAATATAAAAATATTTTACTTCATGCAATCAAATATTCTATTTAGAGAAGAAAGATATATGGATATAATATATTTATATTATATCAGACACATGGATATAATATGTTATATAAAGATAATATATATTTTTATAATATATAAATACATAATATATACATATTGTAATATTTGTAAAATCCTTACTGAAGCCCACAACTCGCGTGATGTGTTCTTAATGGCATATTTGTAGAATCCCAAACATTAAAGCTTATAATTAATGGTCATTTAACTCTGCCCACTTATCGTGCAATATATATATATACTAGTGTAGAACCCGTGCGATGCACGGACGAAAAAGATCATCGTTTTTGTCGGCGTCCGACGTTAGTTAATCGCTAAAAGAAAGAACCGTGTTAATATTTTATGTTATTTTGGTAAGTAAAAGAGGTACAACACTGACATAAGAATTTTTTATTATCTACCACAAATAAAACTCTCCAATTAAGAAACATCAACTATTATGCAAATAAAAAATAGTTACGTACTATATATTTGATTATTTTCATTTACATTGCGCATACAACATCTAAAGTGATGAAAATATGAGATGGAGATTGTCCTATCAAAAAAAAAAAATATCAAAAAATGAGGAAAAGTTCTTACGCTCAATACTATCCAAAACAATTATTATTAGCCGTGGATACGCTCAATCAATAATAAGATATCTTAATATACAGCAATGCATACAACAACAACAGTGATTATATACATTTTGTCTTACCAAAATGATCCAAACATGAGCCAAATTTTTTGCACTCAATACTATCTAGCACCCTACAAAGAAAAAAGAAAAAAAACATGAAAAAAAAACAAATATCCTGCAAAAAAAAATGTGAATACAATATAAAATAAACTTTCTCCTCTATATTAGTCTTCAATATTTTTCATTGACTCAACAATACTACAAAATAAAATCAATTAAAACATATGAATAAAAAAATTAAATTTCCCGCTTAACATGAAGGAAATAATTAGAATAAATAAAAATGAAAATCAGAAAACATATCAACACCCTTGTGTAAAATAAAAAAGTTGTATGATTTTTTTTAATTAAGTATCAATCAGTAGTAATCATTCATTAGAGATATAAGTTAGGCACATACCAAACATCTACTTTCCTACAATGAGGCAGAACCAAATCAACTATATTAATATGTGAAATACTTCCTTGTAGACAACTATATTAATAGATGGGTAAACATTTCTCAAGCAGATTGAGATAAGTTTATCTCCAGCAAGCCCCAAAACTACGTCGTTTTGATTAATGAAGGATGTTTGTGTAATTTTAGGTGAATTAATGAAGGGTATTTCAGTAAAATGTACATGATATAAAAATAAATAAAATTACAAAAACACCCTTCATTAATTCACCTAAAATTACATAAACACCCTTCATTAATCAAAACGACGTAGTTTTGGGCTAGCTGGAGATAAACTTATCTCGAGCTGTTTGAGAAATGTTTTTCCATATATATATATATATATATATATTATTTCTTATAATTTAAAATTTTGTCGTTTGGAGATTTAGAGAAAAAATAAAAACTATTTAAATAAAAAATCATATTAGAAAAAAGAAAAAAAATTTCCAAATATCCAACATCAATACTGTAATACATAAAAAAAAGGTAACTTGACATAAAAAGTAAAAAAGAAACTGAATCAGAGAGAAATACCAAAATATGAAAAAGCAACATATTAAAATTATATGAGCAAGGATAGTGTAACAACCAATTTGTTTTACTACCATGTTACTACCAATCAATCTCACCGTTAGATCGATTATGTTAATCCAACGATTATATTTATTTCCATCTTTGTATGGTTATGATTTTTCATATTTAAAATGAAAGCATTAAATATGGGAAATCATAATCATACAAAGGTGAAAATAAATATAAAGTATTAAATTTTGGAAATCATGACCATACAAAGATGGAAATAAATATAATCATTGGATCAACGTAATCGATCAAACGGTGAGATTGATTGGTAGTAACACAACTTGGTTGTTACATTATCCTTCCCCAAATTATATTATATATTTTAGGGAAAGGTTATACTTACTACCTATTTTTCTTACTATCTTTTACTACCAAATCTTAACCGTTGATTTACGTCAATCTAACAGTTATAATTTATTGCAAATTAATAATTAATTAATAAATATGACCTCATAAATTATAACCGTTAGATTGACGGAAATCAACGATTAAGATTTGATAGTAAGAAGTAGTAAAAAAAATAGGTAATAAATATAACTTATCCGTATATTTTATTATATAACTTGGAAGCAAAAAAGTCATTCTCGAGCCTTGATAGAGCTTTTTACCCCTTCAACTTGGAAGCAAAAATAACAACTTGGAAGCACACAAAAACCAAACAACAAAAGCAAAACTCGCTTAACAACTTATTATTCACTCATTCTCATTTCCAAAATATAATTTTATTATATATTAATAAAATATAATTCTATTTAATTACATGTTTACATATTATTTTTATTATAAATATATGTTCTATTATTCTATTAATGTTTTATAAATACTAAAAGGCTTTAATATTTCTAAAGTGAATGTAGATAAGTTATCTATATTCGCTCTCAAAACAACGTCATTTTGAGTTGAAAAATTAAAAAATTATAATGAAAAAAACTATTATAACCCTGAAATATATTATAATTACAAAAATTTCTTGATTTCCACCTCAAAATGACGTCATTTTGGTCTCATTGTAGATAAGTTATCTACATTAACTGTAGAAAAAGTGAACCCATATTAAAAACTATTGAAATATATAAAACTATTGATGTAACCTCACCCAACAGCTTAAGTTTTTGGGTTGAATTGGTTCTTCACAAAAATACTATTTTAATAACATTAATAACATTTATATTTATTTATAGAATATATTTATGGATTTGACATTCCAACTTTTAAATTGGTAAAGATCAATGTTTTTGTACTCAAATCCGAATAGCTGGTTTGACTTCAAAATCAATGAATTAAACATGTGGCCATCAGTGACTCAGCTCATCAGTAGAAAATCAAACTTATGGTTAGTTCGAGCATGATGGATATGTAATTAGATCGATGAATACTAATTTAACTATGTTAGTTTATGATGAAGTCTATGACTTGAATCGTTGAAAGAAAATTAATTTCCGCAATATTATCAATTCTGCCTATATGAATAAAGTACATACAAGAATGTCTTTTAATTACTTCCAATTTGCACCTCGACATAATTTCCATATATAGATTCATATCGTGCTTCTTACTTGGTCACAAATATAGTCACAAATATAGTTGTAGCTATTATTAAAGGCTATCCAACCCAAATAGAATCTAATTATATACATGTGGTGTTATATAAAGCTGTCAAGTCGTAACACATCAACACATAGACCAAAATTATCCAAGACAATTCGTAACACACACATTAGCACTCCGAATGCTACAGAGCCGTGTTATTAAACCCGGCTCAGGCATTGACCCGGTCGGGGTACTGGGTTATTGGGTCACTGATCGGACCGGTTGACCCGGATATATATAGATATATAAAAATATATTTAAATATGAACATATAAATTCAATTATATTTTTCATATCTAAAATGAATTAAACAAGGTTCATTAAATAAGCTAAAAAATATGAAGCATAAATAAATAAAAATGTATACTATTTCTATGTCAATTTAAATTTCAACTCATAATCACTGTAAACATACCTCTCAATGACATTGAACTCATATTTTTCAAATTCAGTTACATTAAAAATGACATATGTCATAATCTCGTAATTTATTATTTCGCAAATTGGTTCAATTTGGAAGCTGAAATTGGAGGTCATCGTAGAAAAGTATATTAGCAAATAAAATTACAAAAAAAATTAAAATGAGTTCTACATTTTTTTTATAAGATGAAATAATTTTGGTTATCTTTTTTTTTAAATGCATGACCCGGCCGGGTCACTGGGTCACCGGTTTTGACCGGATTTGGCCGGGTTTTGACCGGATTTGACCGGGTTTGACCGGGTCAATGCATGAGCGGTCCAATGCTTGACCCGGACCGGTCTGATGACTGAGTCACCGGGTCCCGGGTCGACCCGGCCGGGTCGGGTCAGGTTTTACGACACTGCTACAGAGCTCAACGTAACTATGAGCTTGAAGTACAATAGACTACAGGGCATTACAAAACAGTCCATTTCACATAAGTATCAATACATAATAGGTTTACAGAAAATCATACGTAGAACATGAAAATAAAAATCTGAACCACCAACAAAACATCCTCATTACATCAACTTGACCACACATTCTAAACAAAAACTGTCGATAAACATGATTTTCATATATTCTCTGATCCTTTTCTCAAACTTTGGTACTTGAAATCAACAAATTTCATAAAGGGTGAGATTCATCTCAATAAAATTAAGAATGCCTACCCTTTTCTAACCATTATTCATTCACATGTTAAGAAGCAACTATTCTAAGACCATTATGCAAAAATTAATAGAATTACAATATCCCATGTCTATATATACATAGACTCAGGGGACCAGTTTGATTCGTTCTCTTTTCGTCCTATATAGATGACATTGATCTAGAGGAAGTTGGCTCACAAATTTAAGGTTCTGAAAGGTTTGTGACAATGAGTTCACTTTTATGCATATTACTTTTTCTTACGTTCACCACTTGACCTAAGAATTAAGCACTATAACTACTGTGGATGGGATAAAACATGAACCACTATAGGGGATTTATACAGATTTCGGGATCTCATTATGCATTCCATTATGTTAAAATATAAAATAAATGTTTGCTGATAGTAATCACAAACGTAAGACTTTGTTTATAGGAAACACAGTTCATAGAGTTGTCTCACAAGATTTTTACAAGTTTGTCTTCTAGATATGTGGCTCTTATTCTTTTTCTGCATGTTGACACTGCCTTAACCCAACATAAAGGAATAATTAACACTACTATCTCTCGGAGATATGACCTTATCATGTAGATAGACATCTTATCATATAAGATATTCAGTTTGTTGTAATCTTAGTTGTTAGCTTGTAATCCTAGTTGTTAGCAAAATATTCGATTGTTCTCATTTATTTTAGGATGGTTTCTAACTTGTAGGTTTGTTAGGTTTGTTAATATTTTGCTGATTCTTATTGTATTCAATTCAGCCTATTTAAAGGCAACCTATTGGAATATTAAATTAACCAATTGGTACCATATTTTATCTTCGTATCAGAGCATTCCATATCCATACTTCCGCAACACCTACAGAGAGCAAAAGCTTGTCCAAATCACATATGGCTCCGGGCGGTAACAGCAGCGGTTTTAAGCCTTCCGATCCCGCATCTCCATTCTACTTAGGCGGATCGGACAACCCTGGTGTCATCTTGACGACTGTCATGCTGCGAGGGGAGGCCAATCACGAAAATTGGGCAAAGCTCATGAAAAACGCTCTCAAGGCTAAAAAAAAAACGGTTTCATTGATGGTTCTATCAAGAAACCAGACAAGGAGATCAAAGACGAATGGCGTGCATGGGAGATGTGCAACTCCATGATCAATGGGTGGATTCACAACACAATTGATGCGAAATTACAACCTTTTATTAAGTGCTTTGATGACGTGAAAGATTTGTGGGAAGACTTGAAGGAGAGGTATATTGTTCAGAATTTTCCAAAACAGTATCAACTCAGAGCTGCTCTCACAAACACACAACAGCAAGGAAGTACTATTGGTGAATATTACACCAAGCTCCGCGCGATCTGGGATGAGCTCGAAGGTGGCAAGATTTCCAAATCATGCGCTTGTGGAGATAATTGTGCAGTGGCGAAAGAAATAGAAGAAGGCAGAGAACATAAACGCGTGTATCAATTCCTTATGGGATTGGATGAGGCGTCCTTTGGGAATTTACGTTCTCAGATTCTTAATACTACTCCTCTTCCAACTCTTAATAATGTTTATGCGATTGTTACACAGGAGGAGATAATGCCATTGACCGCGGCCATGATGATCGCAACGTTGTCATTGGCTATGCAGCCCGCACCGAAGCCAGTGGCGGACGAGACCCTAACGCGCAACGTATGCTTGCGGACCAACCAGTGGTTCGTCCTCCATGTCGTCACTGTGGGAAGACCAACCATGATCCATCTCGTTGCTGGAAAATTATTGGTTTTCCACCTACTCGTGGATCATCTCGCGGACGGGGAAGGGGACGTACTGGCGGACGTGGTCCTCATGAACAAGCGTATGCCATGCAAACATCTGACGTTCCTTAACCAGCAACCGCGTCGTCTTCACCAACAGCAGCTGCGTTCTCGGTTCTTACTCCTGAAGTGGTGCATAAACTCATGACATTGGTAGATAACTCTCAAACAAATCAGACCACTGACAAATTGTCTAGTAAGGCTACTCAATCTCAATGGCTTATTGATAGTGGTGCCTCACAGCATATGACAGGCACATTGGATTTATTGACTGATGTTAGAAAGATTAAACCTCTAGCAGTGGGGTTACCTAATGGTGCAATTACTCATATAGAAAAACAAGGGACAATGTTGTTTAATAACAACTTTATATTGTCAGACGTCTTGTTTGTCCCACACTTGCGCTGCAATTTGATCTCAGTTTCTCAATTATTGCAGCAGAGTAACAACAAAGTGGTTTTTACTGATGGAAAATGTATTTTGCAGGACCAAGCATTGATGAGGGAGACTGGATTGGGTGAAGTTCATGCAAGAGTTTGTGTTTCAACCCAAGCATGCTTCAGTTTCAACCCTAAAGGTTTAGGAGTCTGCAGAGTTGTGGCACAGGCAATTGGGTCATCCGTCCTATGAAGTTGTGACTTTGCTTCCTTTATTTTCCCATGTTTCAGCTAAAATTGCAGCAAATAATACGACATGTGCCATCTGTTGTCGTGCTAAGCACACTAGGACTATGTTTCATTCCAGTAGTAATTAAAGTAAACAATGTTTTGATTTAATTCACTGTGATACATGGGGACCCTATCGTTCTTCTTCTTCTTCAGGTGCATATTATTTTTTAACAATTGTTGATGATTTCAGTCAATTTATTTGGGTGTATATGTTAACTGAAAAGAAAGAGACTTGCGATCGTATTCAAAAATCTATAGCTATGATCAGAACACAATTTGGAAAGATGATAAAAATTTTACGTTCTGATAATGGGTTTGAATTTAAATCTAATAAATTGCTGCAACTATATCATGAAAATGGGATAATTCATCAAACATCTTGCGTTTATACACCGAAACAAAATGGAAGGGTAGAGCGAAAACATAGACACTTTCTCAATGTATCTCGAGCATTACTATTTCAGGCCGATCTATCCATTGATTTTTGGGGAAAAAGTGTGCTTGTAGGAGTCCATTTGATTAATAGAACACCATCCAAAATCCTCTCTGGTCCTACACCTCATGAGTTATTATATGGGGTAGTTCCAAAATATTAACACTTGAAGACTTTTGGATGTTTGTGCTTTGCTAATGTAAGACACAAACCTGCGGATAAATTTTATTCTCGATCCCGCAAATGCTTGTTTGTAGGATATCCTGTTGACCAGAAGGGTTGGAGAGTATATGATTTAGAGAGTAAAGATTTTTTTGTATGCATAGATGTGAAATTTTATGAAGATATTTTTCCTTTGTCTTCATCATCATCGCAGGCATCTCGTGAGCCTATATTATCTTTGCTCCCTACTATTATCGATGTACCAGATCAGCGTAGTAAGCCTCTACAAGATGCATCCATGTTGTTGTATCAGCCCTCCATTAATGACGCAGACCATGCAGCCATAACCGAAGACAATATAGAATTCAGGGGTAGTGATGTTGCACCACAAAATTCACCGCTCCAAACCGAAGCAGTAACTCATGCACCGTGTTCTTCAGTGCTGTAAATCGTAGAAAATATTGCACCTTCAGCGCTTCAAACCGCAGAAAATACTACACCATGTTCATCCGTGCCGCACCATGAAGAAGGAAAACGATAGCGAGCACTGATATGCCTCTGGCAAGTGTGATTTTTCTGTGTTAAAATTGACAAGAATTGAGTCATAAGAGAGCAATTTAAATACATATTTGCTAATTATGTTGATTCTTTGTATGTCAATAATATGCACATTTTAGTTGTGTTTTTACAGGAAAAAGAAGTGAAAATTTGAATTCAAAATTTGAATTCAAAATTTGAATTCAAAACTGGTTTTAATTAAATTCTTACGTTACGTAATAAGTTTTAATTTAATTCTTCAGTTACGTAATAAGTTTTAATTAAATCTTCAGTTATACGTTTCACGACATTTTCGGGAAAGAATTATTGTGCTGTGCGAAGAAAAAAGAGTCTTGTAAATAGAACTCTTCACAGAACCCGAAGGTGGAACTCAGAAATTGGGAGGTAGATCTAGACACTTTGAGAGGAACATCACATTTCAAACTATCCTCAATTAGCGCTGAAGCAATTAAGGAAAGAATCTGCAATCAAAGCGCTGAGTCAAAGCACAGCTGGCACTGCAGCAAATAAAGATAGGATGCTTTGTCAGCATTACATCACGCTGAAGTGTCATCCTTATATATACACGCAACATCACATGGACCAAGCCCAGAAACTCAAGTATAAAAAGGGTAGTCCTCCACCATTCCATGAATTCAGATCTGGACCGGGAGAAGAAAGGGGCAGCTGTGGAGTTCTTCGTGTTCTTCGTTCTTCATCTTCATCTTCTTTTTCTTTCTCTTTTATTTGTAGTTTATGTTGAATTTTAGATCAGCGATCAGTATGTTGATTGGCTAGATCATTTTTATTGTAGTCAGGGTCACGATCCATATGTGAACCCTTGGCATGAAGGATTGATTTGTGGTTTTTAATTTATATAATTATCTTTATCTTTACTCTGTGCGAATTTTATATTCCCTTTGTTAGAGTTGATCAATCTGATAGTTGGGGATATTCTGAGGATCAAAATCCTAGATAGGAATATTAGGGTTTTGATCTTGAAAGGGGGTAAGATAACAATCTGTATGCGTGCTAGGAATAGACGTGTATACGATTGCAGATGCTTAAATTATCGCGCCCATTGCTTGATCCCATGAGAAACATTGCAAGGAATTGGGGTTTCTCATGGGATTAAAGGGTTAACCCTGCAAGGAATTGAGGGTTAACTATTAACTCTTTTTAGAGGATAATTTATCTGAGTGATTATATAAATAATTATTGTAAATCAATCCGGAGTAAAAAGCGGGGATCATTTGGTGAATGAACCCTGGCTACAATGCTTTTCTCATCTTCTTTACAAATCAATTTTCAATTTTATTATTTTATTTTTCAATCTAAAAATACAAAAACAAGTATTTTATTCTCAAAATTCAATTTCCATCAAATTGACAATATTTGTCAAAACACTATTTGAATTCTTCCATTCTTTGAGAAAAAGTTTAATTGATATTAGATCCCAATCCCTGTGGAGACGAACTTTATTTATCACTTTATCACTTGTGCGATCGGTATACTTGCCGGAGAGCATCAAGTTTTTGGCGCCGTTGCCGGGGATTGGCGTTTTTGATATCATATAATCTTGATTTTAAAGATTGGATTTGTGAATATTTGTGAATATTTTTATTTTTATTTTTTTTATTTTATTTGGACTGAAAAGAGAAACAGGAAACTCTGCCTGAAGAATCACAAATCATGGCCGCAAACAATGTTGCAGACAATCCATTCATGGATACTATTCTGACTCCATCTTTTAATATGCCTAACTCAAGCATTGTTCAACCTGATATTGGTAACAATAATTGGCAGCTTAAGTCTTCCAATATTCAATTGGTGGAGAGAACTCAGTTTGGTGGAGAGGCTGATGAGAACCCTCACAGGTTCATTGACAGATTTCTGATGATCTGTGACTCCACTAAACACCCCCAGGTGTCCAATGATGCAGTCAGGCTGAGACTGTTTCCCTTTGCTCTAAAGGGGAAGGCTTTGAATTGGTTGGAAAGGCAACCAGCAAGAAGTATTCCATCATGGGAGAGTCTCTCAAATAAATTCTTTGCTGAGTTCTTTTCCATGGAGAGGTTTAACCAGATGGTGAATGACATCACCAATTTCACCCAGGCTGAGGGTGAGACTATGTGTGCAGCCTGGAACCGCTTCAAGGATCTAATGAGGAGATGCCCTCATTACCCCATGACCAATGGTGATCAGGTCCGAATTTTTTTCAATGGGTGTAAACCTGAAGTTCGGATGGTGCTGAATGGTGCAGCAGGTGGTAGCATCAAATCCTTGAGAGCAAATGAAACTCTTGAGTTAATAGAAAGAATGGCTGCCAATGAAAATGAATCTTTGACAGCTAAGCCTAAGAGAGGGGTTCTACACCTGGATAACAATGATGCGGTTCTGGCTGAAAATAAATTATTAGCACAACAGCTAGCAAATTTGACCTCAAGGCTGGACAAGATGCAACTTTCCACTATGCAAGTTGCATCTGTGGTTTGTGAATACTGCAAGGGTGAGCATGAATCCAATGAATGCTCATCTTTATTATCTTCTGACTCTCCTCAACAAGTGCAGGTGAATGGAGTATGGTACGAGCAAAGGTCTCCACCAAGAAACATTCCTAGGAATCAGAATTTCCCTTCTGGAAATAACAATTTTCAGAGGAGAACTCAAGGCACAGGACTGGATTACAATTCCAACAACTACTTGCAGCCTCCACCAGTCCAAGCTAAGGAGCCTTCTGATTTGGAAAGGTTAGTTGGACAAATGGCCCAACACTCCAATGCCTTTATAGAAGAGACTCGGGCCAATACAAAAAATACACAGGCTTCTATCAGAAATCTAGAGAATCAAATTGGCCAGTTGGCTAAACAACTAGCTGATAGAACTCCAAGTACCTTCCCTAGTAACACAGTTACTAACCCAAGGGAAGACTGTATGGCCATCACAATTAGAAGTGGAAAAATACTTCCATCTCCTGATACTACAGGTAAGCATGAAAAAGAAAAAGAAATTGAAAAAATTGAAAAACCTAATGAAGTGGAGAAGCCAATTGAAAAAAAGAAGTTTGAGTTGAATCCTGAATATGTAAGGGCTATGGCACCATATCCTGAAAGATTCAAACTGGATGATCAGAAAAAGCATTATGGCAGGTTCTTGGACCTTTTCAAAAAGCTTCATATTAATATTCCATTTGCTGAAGCTTTGGTCAATATGCCAAATTATGCTAAATTTATGAAAGATCTTTTGTCAAGGAAGCACAAGTTACAAGAGTGCCAAACTGTAGCACTTACTGAGGAGTGCAGTGCTATCCTTACAAGAAAATGTCCTCCTAAGCTTCGTGATCCCGGAAGCTTCAATATTCCTATTGAAATTGGGAACACCAAATTTGGTAGAGCCATGTGTGATCTTGGGGCAAGTATAAATCTAATGCCCTTGTCTATTTGCAAATCTTTGGGGATCACGGAACTAAAACCCACTATGGTTTCTCTTCAACTTGCTGATAGATCTTTAAGGAAACCTAGCGGAATCATTGAAGATGTTCTTGTGAAGGTGGACAAGTTCATCTTTCCTACTGATTTTGTGGTACTTGATATGGGGGAAGAAAAAGAGATGCCTCTTCTTTTGGGAAGACCCTTCTTAGCTACATCTCGTGCATTGATTGATGTTGAAAACAGGAAGCTTGAGCTAAGAATGAATGATGAGGCCGTTACCATCAATGTCTTTGACTCAATAAAACATTCTTCTCCCAAAGATGATTGTTTTAATCTTGATGTTTTAAAGAAAGAAGAGGACAAAGAACATAGTGCCTCAAAAGTTGAATTGAAAGAGCCTCCTCAAACTCTAAAAGATGTCTTCTTGGGTAATAAGGAGGCGGTGATTGAAGCACTGAAGGAACGAGAGACTGATTTAAAGGATAAAGATCCCTCTTCCCATACCCACAAAATTCTCAACGAGGATAATGACAAACATGGGAGGAAACCCCAAAGAAGGCGTCATCCTATAAGGAAGAAGATACTGAGAAAGGAGGTGGTCAGACTTTTTGACACTGGTTGGACAATATATGCGGATCACCGACAAAGGAAGGCTTCAAAAAGAAGATTCTTTGACAAGAGACACCGAGACTCTATCTCTCAGAAAAATCAAAGCTTCAAAGAGTTCTTAAAATGGATCCATGGTTTGGATCAAATCTGGGAATGGTGGTCCCATACACCAAGGCAACCAGTACCACCAGACCCTTCATTTGCTGAGTTATCCCACACTGCTGAGGGGGATGACATGGAGGGCTGATCTTATCTCCTTGCTGATGGAGATATTGTATATTAGTTTATTTTTCTGTTTCGTATTTTTAAGTTATGTTGTGTTGGTATATTTTTCTCTGATGTTTTAATGTGTGCATTATAGTTTCTTCTATATGCCACTATTTGTTCTATTGTGCAGGATTTTCTTCCTTCTTGGGGTTTAATTATTGCTGAGGACAGCAATGCTCTAAATCTGGGAATGGTTGACTTGCACCTTAGAACTGCAATTCTTCTATCAGGGGAGATATTCTAACTCTTTTAATTTTCTTAGTTATTTTGTGTGCTATAAAAAGAAAAAAAAAGAAAAGAAGAAGAAAGTGTGTTATCCCAGGTTTAAATGTGCTCATCTTGTTAATGTACATGATTGAATTTTAAGAAATATATTGTATGACTTTCTGGCATAACATTGCATAGGCATAATTGGATTGCATGATTGCTCGTTTGTCTGAGTTAAGATTGTGAATTCTGATAATGTCTGAAGTCAATTTTCTTGAGTCTGCATTGATACCATAGCTGTGAGATTTTGAGCCTAAACACTGAAACTTTTGTTGAGAGGCCTCACTGTTGTAATACTCTAGAACTTGATTTGTTTCTCTATTATGCATGCATTGATTGATATGATAAAGGCATTTTGTTCTTATTTGCTATTGGCCAAAATAACCCACCTGTATGAGATTTTCCCTTGCTAGCCCTTTGAGCCTGAACTTAATTCTTGATAAATGACCTGTGGCCTGATTGATGGCTTAGCCTATATCCATTTTTCGTGACTTACCTTGATTGAGATTGAATCATTGAATGTGTTGAAAATAAAATAAACAAATTGAGGTAAGCTCCACAATGGTCAAGTAATTAAGGGATGAAAAAAAATTCATCTATGCCCTTAAAAAAAAAAAAAAAAAGTAGAAGAAGAGAGAAAGGGCAAAATGAAAAAGAGAAAAAGAAAAGAAAGCAAGAAAAAGAAAAAGAGTAAAAGGTGGTTAAAAGGAATTAATTCCCGAAATTCTGTGGGAATGTTAGTGGAGCAAAACAATTGATTGAATCTGTTAAAAGTGAAATAATATCAGTTTTCAATCTCTTGGTTGTTTGAGCTAATATCCAAATTTTCCTACCTATTACCCCGGCCAAGTTACAACCTGTGAAGTCCTTTTGATCAATTGATGCATGTGTTTGATTTTTCAATTTTAAGAATTTTTGAGAATATAATCAAGCATATGGTAGTGTTATAGCTTTGAGTAATTGAGTGCTCATGATACCCTTAAACACTGAGTGCTGAGTGAACATTATTTATCTGTGTGAGGGGTAATCAATGTAGACTTATATATTTAAGAAGCTGATGGCATTATTGGAAGTTCATGATATTGAGTCAGGCATGCATGGCATATTGTATCTGATAGTGTCTATGATTGTTATGTTGGATTAAGCGAATATTTCCTGGATTAAGTCTTTTACATTGCTGGGGACAGCAATGTTTAAATATGGGAATGGTTTGATATGCCTCTGGCAAGTGTGATTTTTCTGTGTTAAAATTGACAAGAATTGAGTCATAAGAGAGCAATTTAAATACATATTTGCTAATTATGTTGATTCTTTGTATGCCAATAATATGCACATTTTAGTTGTGTTTTTACAGGAAAAAGAAGTGAAAATTTGAATTCAAAATTTGAATTCAAAATTTGAATTCAAAACTTGTTTTAATTAAATTCTTACGTTACGTAATAAGTTTTAATTAAATCTTCAGTTATACGTTTCACGACATTTTCGGGAAAGAATTATTGTGCTGTGCGAAGAAAAAAGAGTCTTGTAAATAGAACTCTTCACAGAACCCGAAGGTGGAACTCAGAAATTGGGAGGCAGATCTAGACACTTTGAGAGGAACATCACATTTCAAACTATCCTCAATTAGCGCTGAAGCAATTAAGGAAAGAATCTGCAATCAAAGCGCTGAGTCAAAGCACAGCTGGCACTGCAGCAAATAAAGATAGGATGCATTGTCAGCATTACATCACGCTGAAGTGTCATCCTTAGCTATACACGCAACATCACATGGACCACGCCCAGAAACTCAATTATAAAAAGGGTGGTCCTCCACCATTCCATGAATTCAGATCTGGACCGGGAGAAGAAAGGGGCAGCTGTGGAGTTCTTCGTGTTCTTCGTTCTTCATCTTCATCTTCTTTTTCTTTCTCTTTTATTTGTAGTTTATGTTGAATTTTAGATCAGCGATCAGTATGTTGATTGGCTAGATCATTTTTATTGTAGTCAGGGTCACGATCCATATGTGAACCCTTGGCATGAAGGATTGATTTGTGGTTTTTAATTTATATAATTATCTTTATCTTTACTCTGTGCGAATTTTATATTCCCTTTGTTAGAGTTGATCAATCTGATAGTTGGGGATATTCTGAGGATCAAAATCCTAGATAGGAATATTGGGGTTTTGATCTTGAAAGGGGGTAAGATAACAATCTGTATGCGTGCTAGGAATAGACGTGTATACGATTGCAGATGCTTAAATTATCGCGCCCATTGCTTGATCCCATGAGAAACATTGCAAGGAATTGGGGTTTCTCATGGGATTAAAGGGTTAACCCTGCAAGGAATTGAGGGTTAACTATTAACTCTTTTTAGAGGATAATTTATCTGAGTGATTATATAAATAATTATTGTAAATCAATCTGGAGTAAAAAAGCGGGGATCATTTGGTGAATGAACCCTGGCTACAATGCTTTCCTCATCTTCTTTACAAATCAATTTTCAATTTTATTATTTTATTTATCAATCTAAAAATACAAAAACAAGTATTTTATTCTCAAAATTCAATTTCCATCAAATTGACAATATTTGTCAAAACACTATTTGAATTCTTCCATTCTTTGAGAAAAAGCTTAATTGATATTAGATTCCAATCCCTGTGGAGACGAACTTTATTTATCACTTTATTACTTGTGCGATCGGTATACTTGCCGGAGAGCAGTTCCATCTTATCTCTAAGATTATGAATGTAATGCTATTAAAACACATAACTCTTTTCCTGCTGCCCAACTCAGTCACTCCTCACATGCAAGGTCAGGTATTAAATATCCATTATGTAATTTTCTTAGTTTATCTAAATTTTCTCCATCCCATCGTGCATTTGTAGCAGCTATTGAAGCAGGATGTGAGCCTCGCCATTTCAGAGAAGCCATGCAAAATTCGAAATGGGTAGATGCTATGAGAAAAGAAATCACTGCACTAGAGGATAATGGGACTTGGGCAGTCACGACTTTGCCACCTGGTTGAAGAGCATTACCTAGCAAATGGGTTTTCAAGATTAAATATCATTCTGATGGAACCGTGGAAAGATATAAGGCACGGTTAGTTATTGCAGGTAACCATCAAATAGAAGGAGAAGACTATGGTGAGACATATGCGCCGGTTGCAAAAATGACAAGTGTCAGAACTCTTTTGGCAATTGCAGCAGCTAAGCAGTGGGAA
The DNA here is from genome assembly GCA_032173675.1 of Gastrolobium villosum. Lineage (NCBI taxonomy): Eukaryota > Viridiplantae > Streptophyta > Magnoliopsida > Fabales > Fabaceae > Gastrolobium > Gastrolobium villosum. The sequence continues at coordinate 300,498 of JAVKPL010009931.1, forward strand.
CTACATCAACTAGATGTGCATAATGCTTTTCTAAATGGAGAGCTTAGTGAAGAGGTGTATATGAAGTTTCCAACCAGGATTTAGTAATGGCACCAAAGATCAAGTTTTCCGTTTGAAAAAATCACTCCGTGGTTTAAAACAATCCCCAAGAAACTGGTTTAGCAAATTAAGCTCATCGCTTATAAAATACGGGTTTCAACAATCTCATGCTGATTACACTTTGTTCACATTCCAAAGAGGTGATATCTTTCTTGCTCTCCTGGTTTATGTTGATGATATAGTTTTGGCAGGAAATAATACTCAAGCATGCGATCAAGCCAAGGAATATTTAAACAAGTGCTTTAAAATCAAGGATTTAGGCAAGCTGGAATATTTTCTTGGGATTGAAATAGCCCGTAACAAAGAAGGAATATTTATGTGTCAGCGAAAATATGCTCTTGATATTTTACATGAAGCAGGTCTTAGTGGAAGCAAACCAGCTATGTCCCCTATTGAACAAAATCATCGACTTGGCCTTGCTGACGGACCAGATATTGACAATCCTGAGAGATATAGAAGATTGATTGGCAAATTGATTTATCTAAACATCTCAAGACCAGACTTGAGCTATGCTATTCATGTTCTTTCTCAATTTATGCAGCATCCAAATCAAATTTACTATGATGCTGTCCTCCGAGTGTTAAGGTACGTGAAACAAAATCCTGGTCAATGACTTTTTTTGTAAATTGCGTGTGATCTCCAAATCCATGCGTATTCTGATTCTGATTGGGCTTATTGTCCTCTCACAAGAAGATCTGTTACTGGGTATTTTGTTATGTTGGGCACATCACCTATTTCATGGAGAACGAAGAAACAAGTCACAGTTGCACGATCTTCTGCTGAAGCCGAGTATAGAGCCATGGCAGCTGCTACAGCAGAGTTAGTTTGGTTAAAAGGATTTCTTGCTTCTCTTGGTGTAATTCATACGATACCCATGCAGTTATTTTGTGATAATACCGCAGCACTTCACATTGCTGCTAATCCTGTTTTTCATGAGTGGACGAAACATATTGAGATGGATTGCCATTTCGATCGAGAACATATTCAGGCGAACACCATTGCTACTTTACATGTTCGATCTTCATCCCAACTGGCCGATCTTTTTACCAAAGCTTTGGGACAATCCGTGTTTCTTGCATTCCTTCCCAAGTTGGGCATTTCATCCTTACATGCTCCAACTTAAGGGGGGTGTTGGAGATATGACCTTATCATATAGATGGAGATATGACCTTATCATGTAGATAGACATCTTATCATATAAGATATTCAGTTTGTTGTAATCTTAGTTGTTAGCTTGTAATCCTAGTTGTTAGCAACATATTCAATTATTCTCATTTATTTTAGGATAGTGTCTAGCTTTTAGGTTTGTTAGGTTTTTTAATATTTTGCCGATTCTTATTGTATTCAATTCAGCCTATTTAAAGGCAACCTATTGGAATATTAAATTAATCAATTGGTACCATATTTTATCTCATGTACAAGGTTATGGTTTCTGGATTTTCGCATTTAAAATTTGGGTTCGTTGTTTTAAGGCTAAAATCAGGGTGTTTTTATAATTTTAATTTATTTTATGATTATAATAATCTTTATAATTATAATTCTTTAATATTTTAACACCCAAACGAAGTCATTTTGAGAGTAAATATATATAACTTATCTGCAGTAACTGCAGAAACACTTTTCTGTTATTTTTTTAAGGAAAATCACATTCCTGAAAAAAAAATTCAGAAATCTTTTGTAAATTATCACACTCAGATTTCTGAGAATCCAAAAATAACTGTTTGATTACTGTTCTTAAAAACAATTTTTTAGTTTTCAGAATAAAAAAACAAAAAAAACTCGTTTGGTAAGACCTGTTTTGTAAAAAATATTTTGAAAACTATAACTATTTTTTTGTTTTTAGAATCAAATTTAGAGAACATGTCTGAGTTGTTTTTGTTTTCTGTTTTGGTTTTTAACTTTCAAAAAGAAAAAATATAAAAAACAACTGTTTCCATAACTATTTTACAAAACAGCTTTAAGAACAAAAAAAACCAAAACACAATCAAAAAGGCTCTTTCAATGTTTGTAGTACGGGTTAATTGTAGCAGTTTTGTGGTTGTTTGATGTAGTCTGTTGGGCCTGATTTGGACTACGACCCAAAATGCTTTGCGGGCATGATCCGAATTCCAGCCTAAAGCAGCGGGAATGATTGTTGGGCTTGGAAGGCTAGTTGATCTAAGTAAGGGGGCGTTTGGTAAAAGAGAAATTTTTGTTTTGTCCGGGAATCTCAATTTTCAAAAAATATGTTGAAAATATTTAGTTTGCGATAATATCCGAAAATTTAAAATTTTGAAAAATTCAGTTTCCCGGAATCAAACAGCCCCTGAAGGGAACTTTCCTAGACTGAATCTAGGGGGCGTTTAGTAGAGGATAAATTCTTTTTATCCGAGAATCACGATTTTTAAAAATAATATGATGGAGACGATAATATCCAGAAATTAAAAATTTAGAAAAAAACTCAGTTTACCGAAAATCCTACAAAATCCCTCGTACCAAACGACCCTTAATGTTTTTTCAATTTTTTTTCTTTTACCATTAAGATAAAAAAGAAGAAAAACAATAACTAACATAAAACACACGTATCGAAATCCATTCTGCATTGATCTTCCTTAAAATCGAATGACGGAGGAGAGTGAATTATGGGAGACGAAGAAGCAACCCATGAACATCAAAAGTCGTTAGCAGCTCCTCTCATATTTCTGATCGTTGCTGCTTTTCAGTGTGCATACCTTTGGCTCGATCACTTGAAGAAGGTATCATTCTAATGTTAGTCATTATAATCATGCTTATGAATCTGAATTTTTTTTCACCATAAACTAATCAAAGGATTGAAAATCACATTTCATTCTTTTAATAATTAAGATTTTTTCAACCTCACCTAGCTAGGATCTATATCTCCATTAATCAAGGAAATAAAGTATTGTAGCATGTATACGTAGGAACGCAACAGCTTGAGATTGTGATAATATTAATTTCTTTTAGTCATATGATTTTTCTACAGAGCGGATCCGATAATGAAAAAGATATTCAGTTGCGTGGAGAAATAAAATACCTTTCGAAGCAGGCAAGCTTATTGTCGCAGTAAGCAATTCATCATATGCATGGGTTATGATTTTATTTTATTTTTGTTGATTACTTTTAGCAAATGTTATCATTCGATAAGTTTTAAATTTCTCGAGCATATTGCTATGTGATATACTTTTATTTTTGTGGCCTTGCAATGCAATACAAATTATGAGGAGAAGGAATAAGGATTTGGTCAACATTCAGGGGCAAGGCATACCTATTTATAATAGTGCATCCGTTGGAAATCGACAATCACACAAATTGAAAATGAAAAGGAGAAAAAGAAAGAATAGATACAGCGATTTATCTTGGTTCACCCAATTTAAGTTACGTCCAGCTTATATGTACTATATTTACCTCACCGTCACTCGTTACAAGTCACTCGGTTTGCAAGAAAAATATAAATAGATTAGAAAACCCTAACAGCAGCTAATCATGGGCCCAAGCTCAAACTGCTAAGAAAATTATAATAAAACAGAGGCCCACAACAGTACCTAGTCTCTACGGGCCTGGGGGCGCTGCCCTCGGACCCCGCCGGGGTGGCTCCCCAATTGTCTTTCTACTGACCCCGACAACTAAGGTCATCATCAACGTGCGAAGTATGAGCCATACCCAAGAGATCTTGAGTTTTCTTTATTTCAAAATGATAAAAAGTGAGTATGTTTGGTCATTAGAAGTTAAGGGGTAAATCTACAATTTTGTCAAAAAATCCACTATTACACGTGTTACAGTTTTTTGGCAGTAAAATTAATGACATGTCTAAATAAAAGAGAATTGGGAATGAAAATATTGAAGTAGATTTGCGACAGAGAAGTATTAGTAAGGAACGTTAATCATTCACTAAGACATTGAACTCAACTTCTATTAAAAGCAACACTAATAAGAAATATTTGGCATTGTTCAGACATGTAGAATAAAGATGCAAATTCCCTTACCGGTACAGAACATGAGGAAAGATATTCTTATTAACAAAATTTTCTACTATTAACTTCCTATCTATCTAATTACCATTGAATCAAAGAGAAAGAATGATAAAAAGTTTTTGAAAAAAGAAAAAATGTTGATCTAATGTTGATTAGATAAGTTGTGAGTTGGTAGTACAAGATTTTGATAGTAAGAATATCACTCCTCATAAAACATTAATATCAACTTGGGAAAATTCAAATAGTGAAATTAACATGGGTAGAAATCACTGAAAAATAGATGACTGTAAGATGTGATTGCAAATTTATGTACCTATGTATTGTATTTGTGTGTGTCTCAGAGAGAGAGAGAGCATATGGGTCACTTCTTTGTCCTCTCAGGCCATCAACCTTTGCACAAGCAGCAAAACTCAGAAGACTAGCAGCTGCCAAGGAGAGGGAGCTTGCAAAGTGTGAGTTTATTTCCAGTTGGAAGCTGTTTTACTTTTACATTTTGTATTGTATGCAATGTTGTGTAGAACTGACATAATGCAAAGCCACAATTTCAAATTTGCTTTTCAAGACAAACATGATGTGTGTTTTTGAACTTTGCAAGCACCATATAGTAACCAAAGATGATCATATGAAAAAAAGATGATCATATGACCCTAGTGATTTGAACAAATTTAATAAACAAGGTCATCTGAATTTAGCTGGTAAATAACTAAATATATTCTCTGTATCTATGAAAGATTTAATTTTAAAAAGGGGAATCATTTTAAAAAGAGAAAATGACCCCTTCCTACAAATACAATCATAAATGGGTCCCATTTTAGATTTTTTTTTTCTCTCACCTATTGTCTTGTGTCAGCTGCACCAGAGTAGTTTTCTCTTATAAAATGAGAAAACTAAACCCTTTTAAAAAAGGGTTATGTTTATCTCATTTTACATGAGATAAACAACTTTCCTACACATACAAAAAGGGGTTGGGTCCTACCATTTTTTTCTCTCCTCTTACCGTGGGTTACACTTATACTTTTATTTCTACAACATGAGATAATTTTTTTCCTACAAAATAAGAAAAATATATCATATTAAGAAATAGCTATAAGATGTTGAGTAGAATATTAGTAATATTTAAAAACAGCTAAAGGAGTAAAAGAAACTTATCCCCTTGAAACCAAAACAGTACAGAAGAAAATTCAATTCAATTTGAAGGTGATTGAGCTATAAGTGTGATTAAATATATTGTTAGACAGGAGTATATTTTAATGAGGTTAAAATCCTTATTTAGTATGCATGTTAAATATTGAATAAAGTGGTTATAGTAGACACTGTTTAAGCAAGAATTGCTAGCTGCATTTGATGCACTCGCCTAATTAGTTGTCCACTGTTTGTAGAAGCAACATTTCTTCACTGCACTTTTTCTCCCTCCATAAATATTATATTTATCTTCATTTTTCATATCCTTATTTTTATTCTACTGGTTTATTAATTAATTAACAATTGATTTTCTTTACCCACGAGTTCGTAAGAATTATTGTTTAAACTAATCTGCAGATCAAAATTTAAATCACAAAGATATTGCTTTGTATACGAAAGTGCTGCTTGCCTCAAAGGTATCTACAGATATAACATTCTTTTAAGTTTATACACTTTCTTTTTGGAGGCTTATATATTATGAGTTACTTTTCCTGTGTTGCTTTGTAGTATTTAACATATGGATTGCTAATTATCTGGTTCTGGCGTGTTCCTGTGGCTAGCATATCTCAGCAACTTGTGCAACCATTTGGTAATGCAATTATGATTATATAATACTTTAATTTTACTTGGTTACACCATAAATCAACTCACTCATATGGATTTATTAGCATACCATACAAAAATCAGCTTTTCTTATTTTCTTGGAATTTTTTTTACTATTTCCAAATGAAGCCCTACTAGACAAATACCATGTCTCATTGCTTCTTGTTACAGGAGAAAGAGGAAAACAATAAGATTTTGCTTTGAGTTCTAAATATTTTGCACTCTTTGCAGGGAGATTTTTATCTTGGAAGTCTGGAGGAGTTCAAAGCAACGATGTTATGGTAAGTAAATGCTTGTATCTTTACTTAGATATGTTATTGCCATCATTTTTTTTTGTGCGAGTCATGCAAGTGCCATGATTAACCCTTATATTTCATCTAAATAGATTAGTTTAATGATTGGAGAAGTGTGTTTATTGTCTTTAATTACTCGAATCTGAATTTAGTTTGTAAAGGAATTAATTATCCTAATTGTTCTGGACGAACATTAATGGGTAATATCGGATATGTGTTGTTCTTCTGATTTTTTCCTTTACATATAAGAGTGGGTAGTTACTGGTACTCCATTATTGAAATTATGGTAGGGCCCTTTGAGACCACTAATGCTTGGGTCCTACGCACATTCCTGGCTCCTTATTTGGGTTTTGAACTTGATTGCTTGTATCTTATCGGTACATCCTGACTTGGATGTGGGCTATATTTGGGTTTGCCTAAGTCTGCATGACAAACCCAGAACACTAATTATATTTAATCACAATTGATGGAATTTTTTTTTCTCAAGATCAGTATTCTCATCGTTAAAATAAAACAAAAATTCCCTTATATTAATGGTAAACAATTTAACAAAATTCAAATGTCATCTGAATCCTAGGAGCTGCTTAATTTTTAGCCCATTGTAAAACAATTTTAACCTGCTTTTACAGACATTGGATCTTAATAATTCTTCACTAACATTTTGCCCCTGCGCCTCTCAATTTCTTGTTTTAATCTTCAGGAATAAATTTGTAAATTCTTACAATTGTCTGCAGCATTCTAATTTTTTGAATTTGAATTGAGAATTGTTTATAACTGTCTTTCCATCATTACAGATTGGAGTAATATCTTGGTTAATAGTATCAGCCAGGGTTTGCAGATTTGTCCGTCGAGCTTATAGCAGATAGATAATCATGATTTTCATCGTGCAATAACGAAAATTGCTAGTTGCTTGGAATCTTGGTTTTAAGGTGGAATGAACAATATGTTTTTTTGTTTTTTTTGGTAAAAGAATGAACAATATGTTAATGCTTAATACATGTTACTTTTGTAAGAAAATTGTTCTTATATATTTCTCTCCTGGGTCTGCTTGATCAGCGATTCATTTGTAACTTAAATATTCCAATTTTCTGAAATTCACTTTCCATCGTGTGCTTGTTATGTGATAAGCATTTAATTAAAAGAGATTTATTATTTGGTAAGGAATTTAATCATTTTTTTTTATTATAGATTGCGCAACGCTGTAATCATGTTTATTTATTAAATTAAGTAAATGTACACATACCTCTTCAATTTAGGTTAATTAGTTGCATTTGAATCCATAAACTATTTTCCGGCTCATTCTTTGGACTAATCCAATTTGAGCACCGTCGATTCCTATAACAGAAGCGGCTCTCCCAATTTTTTTTTTGTTCAGAGACTCGATCACGAGATTACTGATTCAGAGACACAAACTTCTTACCACTTGTGCCAATAGTATTTGGTAAACAATCCATAATTTTTTTTTTCAGTAAACAATCCATAAAATATTTAAAGTATAATAAGGAACTTTCAAATTTAATTTTAATAATTTTTTTTATTACATTCAATAATTCAATGTCATATTATTTAACAAATTTAGCATCTTTTATCATTTTTAACAAACTTGTTTATTACTTATTTAGAAAAAATATATATTTTTTAAAATTCTCTTAAAACACCGCAAAAGAAAAATTATTTTCCATCTCAAAATAAAGGCTTTAATATTTTTATGGTGAATGTAGATAAGTTATTTTTACATTCACTCCCAAACGATATCGTTTTGGGTTGAAAGATTAAAAAATTATAAGGATAAATACCGTAATAATCTTGGAAAAATTATAATTACAAAAATATTTTAATTTTCGTTTCAAAACGACATTATTTTGAACTCATTGCAGATAACTAATATTTACCGCAGAAAAATCCCAAAATAAATCATCTAAATGCACACCTTTGATGCACGAACACATTCTTTGAAAACAAAATGTATGTCGGACACCGACACGCATTCAACGTTTTTCCACACGTGATCAACATTTTTCGACTTGGTTTTTTTATATCCAAATTTTATTTTATTTTTATCTTTTAAATTAAATATGAAAAACTAATTTATAAATCAAATATTTTCTATTATGAAATTTGACCTAAAAAATTAATAAGGCATGAAAATTTATTTTTTCTTTATATTTATGTTATGAAATTTGAATATTTAATTGATTATATGATTTATTATGAGCTGCTATATGTATTAAATGTAAATTATATTATATATATTAAAAATATTATTTAATATTAAATTTTAACATATCAAAATCTAACGTTTTTTAGAATTAACGTGTCGCCGTGTCTCATGTCAATGTTGGTGCAACATAAATGCGTTCTTTGTAAAACATTTTTATTTTTTATATTTTTATATATATATATATTTTTGTTTTTGAATACGAGAGCATCGGCTCCGAAGTCGCAAATATTTACATCAAAATTTTTGTTAATAAGCCAAGTGCGATGAGCTGGGCTATCATAAAAGTTTTAACATAAATGAATTAGCCCAATTTAAGAAAACTACCGGGTTAAATTGATTGGGCCGAAAGTGATGATGGTGGTAATTCGGTAATTCCACTAGCAATCAACTACTCTATACAACTTTCCAACTGCAGCTAAAACGACAAGGTCGTTCGCTTCAGCACCGAACAGGCAAACGCTCTTCAATTTGCCACCTATTCATTTCACGCCACAGGTGGCGAATAACCTGCACGCGCCGTCAACGCAATGAGCGAAGCCGAAGAAGCTTCGTCTTACCCTCTGATTGACCCGGCCAACTTCGATCTCATCATCGTCGGCACCGGTCTACCGGAATCAGTCATCGCCGCCGCAGCATCTGCCGTCGGAAAGACTGTCCTCCACCTCGATCCGAACTCCTTCTACGGAAGCCACTTCACTTCTCTCTCCCTCGACGAACTCACTTCTTACCTCAATTCTAATTCTATCCCTGCAAACACAGCCGCCGCCGCCGCCATATCTGGCGATTCCGATCACGTCGTTATAGAGCTCATCCGGCAACCGCTGTACTCCGACGTGGAGATCGTTTCATGCGCTTCTGATGATGAAGCAGTGGTTCTGCGAGAAAACTCGAGAAAATTCAACCTGGATTTGGGAGGGCCTAGGGCATTGTTTAGCGCCGACAAGGCCATTGATCTGTTGTTGAAGTCAGGTGCTGCACAGTATTTGGAGTTCAAAGGGATCGATGAGAGCCTCGTGTACGAAGCGAATGGGGTTTTGGTGAATGTGCCGGATTCTCGTGGAGCAATTTTCAGAGACAAGAACCTTTCCCTCAAGGAAAAGAACCAATTGATGAGGTTCTTCAAGCTTGTTCAGCAGCACTTGGCTGATGATAATCAGAGTGAAAGAATCTTGGAGGAAGATTTGGAGAGTCCATTTGTTAGTTTCTTGGAGAAAATGCGGTTGCCGCCCAAGATAAAATCGTATTGACCATTTCTATTTGCTAGTGAGAATTGATTTTTAATTTATATGCCAATTTTCCTTTACGCACTGTTTTATCTTTTTTGAGCATAGGGGATTTTTCCTTTGTGTTATATCTGATTCTTGTTTTCGAAACTTTTGAAGTTATATAGCAATTTATTTAATAGATAAGTGTGTATATATGTGTGTGTGCCAATATAAGTCTTCAGATTACTGCATACACCATATACCATTGTTGACTTGATTAATAGATAAGGGTGTTTTGTTACCTGATAATTACCAACATTCTGGTGATGGCAGTTTCTGCAGTCCCGGGTTACACTCAGCACTGGTCCTTCAGCATTTTAACACTTGCTAAGACAAAATCAGGGGATAATATTGTTCTGTCTGCTGTTTCTTTATTGGCAGTGAAATTTGTGGCTTGTAGTTTGATATTTCATCACCATACTTTAAGGTATGAGAAATTAGGGGTAAGAATTTTAAATGTTGTGCTTTGAAAATCAAAATCACACAGAGTCTACTATAACCACTAGAAGAGACTCTATTAAGGGAATCAAAATCAAAATCACTTTAAGAACAATAGAAGAGACTCTTCTGGACAATTCTGAATATCCCCCCCTTCCTCATTGATTGGTGAATTGATTTTTGACTAGCTTTTGAATTCTATTAATTGTTTCTCATTCCTCGAAGAAGAGGGCGAACCTGGAGCAGTGGTAAAGCTGCTTCTTTGTAACTAAAAGGCCATGGGTTTGAATCCGGGAAAGAGTCTTTTTACAAATATGTAAGGGTAAGACTGCGAACAAGGATTGCCTTCACCCCTACCCTTGCAATTCGGGGTTTAATGGGGAATGGTTTGGTTTCTCTTTCCCTGAAGCTGTTGTTTTTTATATTATAAGTAAGTGAAATCTGATGATTGGATGAAACAATTAAAATCTTGGAATGTTTGGTAGTGGCTCAGTTTGTTTGCTTCTTATGCTTAACACAGTGGGGCGTTAAGTAAATTTTTCTTTGAAGTTGATCACCTTCTTGTGCTATGAAGAGAACTATATTCTTTCCTCTTTGATTGGCATTTTTGAATAAAGTATGTCATGCCTAACTGTATATAGAGACTGCATAACCTGTTAACCTGCATGAGTATGATGCTGATGTAACCAATACCTTCCTCTCAATCAAGTTAGGTAATACCTATTTGTCTTCTACAGGATTCTTTTATATGCTATAGCCATGGTAGATTATGACCAAGACAATAACGAGGTTTGTAAAGATTTACTTAAAACAAAAGATGGAATAGATCGTTTAGCTCAATACAGTTCATCTGTTGGAAGGTAAGCTCTTATTCTTATTGTTTCTTGTGCTATAATTACCTTGATTTTTTAATTAAGAGACCGTGATTAATTTATTAATACATACTTATCTTGGTTCTCTCAGGTTTCCCAATGCACCAGGGGCTTTGCTTTATCCTATTTATGGTGAAGGAGAACTGCCACAAGCTTTTTGTCGTCGTGCTGCTGTAAAGGGTTGCATTTATGTAAGTTTCAATGGATTTATGATACTATTTGGGAAAATTTCTTGCAACCTTAAGGCTTAACTTCATTCTCTTTGAAACTTGAATGCTTTCGTTTAAATATTGTTTTGTTTCTTTCAGAAAAAAGATAAAAAGAACATTGTTTTATACGTGGACTCTGTATATAAAATGCTTCTTGTGTGTGTCTCTTTCTTCCATTTTTAGGTTGTTGCTTTTTTAAGTGTCTTCATATCATATGTATATGATAGAAGGAAACATAGGTTCAGCTATCCTGTTGTCATGTAATTTGTCATGCTTGGCATTTCCCGGATCTTTCTTCCTGAATGCTGGGAGTGTAGTTATGGTTAAAGGGATGAAATTCAAATGTTGGTAGATGGGGATACTTTTTTTACAATTATTATTCAACTTAGTGGAGCCATTAACTCTGTGCTGATTGTTGTCATCATAACAATTTTTTTGCGTTAGGATGAAACTCATTTATCTATGTTCTGTTCATGTTAATGTTTGGACGTTTTCTGATATTTTCTTGGCTAACTAAATGACTTTTTAACTATTTTCCTGTATACATATTTTTTTTAAATTTTTTTATTGTTGTTTTGTTAAACATATATGCTTATTTACATCTTAAACTTTTTTTATTCAGGTTCTCAGAATGCCAGTTGTTTCTCTGCTTATGGATAAGGTGAAAAAATACATCTTTGATCTGTGTTTAATACTTTTTTGTGGGAAGAGATGAGGTTGGATTTCCTCAAGTGCAATTTCATCTTTGTCATTTTTAATCAACATTGCAGGTTACTGGGTTTTATAAAGGTGTTAGATTAGCTTCGGGTCAGGATTTGTATAGCCATCAGCTAATCTTGGATCCATCCTTCATGATTCCATCACCATTGTCTTTGTCTCCTGGAGATTTTCCCAGTGAAAGGCTCCAAATGTTGAGTCAAATAGATATTAAAGGAATAGTGGCTAGGGGAATATGTGTCACCAGGAGTTCAATAAAGCCAGATGTATCAAATTGCTCAGTGGTGTATCCTCCTAGATGTAAGAGAGATTTAATTACTGCATTGTGTTAACAAGCGGCATGTAAAAACATGAGAAATAAATTAACTTTTTTCTCTGTTCCCTCTAGCTTTGTATCCTGAACAGGTGACATCAATCAGAGCTCTTCAGATAGGATCAAATCTTGCTGTTTGTCCTGGGGGCACGTAAGTTTTTTACCTTATATACATTGGGATGCTCTTATTTTGTAGTTGCTTTTGCTTTAAATTTCTTTTCTAAATCTTATATTTTGTACTTTAGATTTTGTTTGTCATTTAGTGTAGGTTGGGATCTGGTAATCATTAAGTATTCTGAGTGACTCAAAGTAAAACAACTTATTTTGCATAACATAGTACCTCTGGTTTATATATTTTGTAACTATATGAAAATATTTTACAAAAATTTCCGGGTCTTGGGTCCACTTAATAAAAAAGATGCTTTTTTATTTGGTTAAAATTATAAATATATTTGCATATTGTGTGAATTACCCCCTAATAACATACACCATTAATGCACACCAAACACTGTAATCTCTAACTGTAATTCATGCCTCAAGTTTTCTAAATGATATGCCCATGACCTATCTAAACATTCCAATTCCTCTGAAGCAAACTCTGAATATCAATAACCAAAGCATTATAAGGCTGATAGGGAGAGCATCCCCTTAATAATAAGATTAACAACTACCAACAAATCATATTAGAAAAACTTTGAGCGTTCGTTACTTCAATCCATGAACAAACCTCCAAAGCTCCTCTTGCACAACAGAGCAAATATCAATATTACAGCCAAACTACATAACTAAATCCCTTTGCAAGCAGCTTGCATTTTATTTTATCAAAAGGATGCATCTACCACTTGATAGAGGAAGATCCATCTTGCTTTTTTTTTTTTTTAAAGTGAAGGACCCAAGAAACTAGTGATGGGCTTCACATCTCATCTCTAGAAGGCGGGTTTTCCAAATCGTGCCTATTCTTCATATGGATGAAGCTTGGGAAGAGATGCCAAGAAGGGTAGGAATTTGGAAATTGGTTCAGGTTCAGATGTCTTGGCTCTGAGTTTTCATGTACTCGGTCTATTATTCAAACGGATGTGCTACTAGCACTATTTTTAAATTCATTGGGTAACTCACACGGTAAATGTAGTTGAAAGGGGTTTTTAAAATTTTCTTAACAGTTTTCTTGAAGGAAATGGTTTTTTAAATTTAAAATTTTCTTACGGTATTATGCAAGGGTAAGGCTGCGTACAAGGATTACCTCCACAGCACACTCACTAGTCGGGTTTATCAGGGAGTGATTTTTTTATCTCTCTGCAAAAAAGGAAATTTAATTTGTAATGCTAATCACATTTTCTTTCATGAAACCTTTATTTGTATCAACATAGATGCTGTTCATGTTCTAAAATCATCGCTTCACCCCATTATTATGATGACTGCCGATGGTGCTTACCTCCATTATTCAACAATGATTGCGTAGAAGAAGATGTCACTCACTCTTAGCAATAAGAGGAAACATTAAAAAAAAAAAAGTGAACCATTTTATGCATTTTTTTATTGGGTGTGAGATGATACCAATGTATCTAAAAATATTTTTGTAATTTAATTGCTCTCATTTAGAATATATTTGTTTTGATTTTTGCTGCATATTAGCTTGTTTTTCTTGTCATTGTTTATGTATTTTGATTTCGGCCTTCAAGATAGTGACAGCTTCTGTCATGATTTGCATTTACCTTTAAAGTTCTATTTCTGTATGTTACCATATTCACGGTCAGCACCTAGTAATAACATATATTTTCCCTCGATGAGTGAACTTGAACTTAAACTGACCATGTTTGACTTCTCTTTCTCAGCTTTATTTTATACTTTTCCACTTTGTGCAATGATGCTGATGAAGGAAAGAAGTTACTAAAAGCAACCATGAATGCTCTTCTTACAGTGCCTGTATCTGAAAACCCTGTTCAAAGTGATAGTGAAGATATAAAACCCATTGTGCTCTGGAGTGCATTTTATATTCAGAAATTAACTATGGTGCGCTTCTAATTCTGACTTGTTCACTGATTTCTTTCTTCCATGATGTTAATTTTTACCTGCATATTGTGTGCACTTATTTCCTTCGTGATTTCTTTTGCTTTATACATCACTATTTGAATGTCTGCTTTGTTTTGGTCATTACTCTCTATTTTTTTAAAAAAATCTTTTTGAGATTAAAGAAAGTATTAGGGTTCCTAAGGTCATGTCTTACATTTTTTTATGTAACACAATGGGGATGAGATATTGTGACACACAAATAATGTTACGCACAATGTTACGACCACGAGTGGGTATCGTTGATTTCCGCCAATCAACGGTTATCATTTATTGCGAATTAATAATTAATTAATGAGTTTGATTTAAAAAATGATATCACCGGACACTAGGCAGTGTTTTAAAAAAAAATTTATGACAGATGTGATTCAAATATGTGTAACATTTATAATGACATCATTTTATTGACTTACAGATATACCGTTATTTCTATTTCAGAGTAAATTTGAATCTATCCGTTCCACTCCTACACCAGATGGAAATCTAAACTACAATGACCTTTTAGATGCAACTGAGAAGGTATGTCTTTGATATTCTTGGTTTCAGAATGATTTTAGCTGTATGTCCTCATAGTTAGACCCCTTACTTTTGAATAAGTTGCTCGCAATTTTTGCTCATGAAAAGTAGGCAAATGAATAGGGAAAATATTTGTGCACGGAAGCATTTACTTTGGCAAATTGAATATGTAATGACCAAAAAAAAATTATGATCGTTAATTAGCAATTAGCACCGTCACGGATGCTTACTAGTTTGGTGGTGGTACTCTCACAGCTATTTGGTCAAATGTACCCGAATGAAGAATTCTTTCCAAAGACGACAGCACCTGAAGATACTATGGATGATGATAATGGGATAACTCTGGAGAGCTAATCGAGGTCAAAGTCAAAACTATCTGAGCATCTCATGTGAGAACTTCAACGTCAAGATCTGGGAGAAAGGGTGTTTTGAAATTATAAGCGCATGGAATGCCCCGAAGAATTGAAGATGTAGGCTTAATTTGTAATTACGGAGGCGAAAGGTTCCAGTTCCTAATTTATGGGTGAAAAGAAACCAAAAGGGGCCCCCAAATCCGGAAAAAAGTAGTAGTAGTTACTGATTCTGAATTATCGTCAAGCATACAGATATTGATTTGGTGCTGTATATCCACCTATGAGCCACGTTTGTTGGACAGAGTTACCACTTTCAAAAGATATGGAATAGTGGAAGTTTCAAAGTTATGGTGCTTAGGATCCTATATCTTCATCTGCAATTTGTATTTTGAAAACAATTTGATTGTATAATTTTATGGTAAAGTGTGTCATTTTAAAGTATTTAAAATTGTATTATTTTAAATGACAGAAAGAGATAAATCATGGAGGAGAGTGTGGACAAAAAAAATTAAAAGTATGGGTCTCATCTTTTTGTAAGAGTGAAATGACGTAAGTTATGTTATTTAAAAGAATTATTTTTCCCATAATTTTATGAGTTTAGGACTTGTATGAATCTGTTGCAATATATTCAAAATAAAGACCTGAAACATTGTAGGTTTTGTAAATGGAAAAAGTGTGTATCATTTTAAAGAATGTAAAGTTGTGTCTTTATAAGTGAGAGAAAAAAATAGATAAAGGAGGAGAGAGTAAATAAAAGATATAAAGGTGTGGGTCTCATATTTGTGAGAGTGAAATGACATAAGTTGTATCATTTAAAAGAATAAACACTTTTTCCTTTATAAATATACTTGATGGGAAATAGAAGGATGATAGGAAAATGACTATTTCATGCTATAGACACAATCAATATGGATCCCACTATTTTTAAAATAAAAAGAAGAGAAAAGAAAGTTTTGGGATTCACATTGATTCATGCTATATACAACATGATACTTCTATTTCCCATAGAAAACTTGACTTCATCTTGGAACGAATGAATCAAAAGACCTTTCGTTTGGTGGTGATATTCTTATTTAATTAAAATATAGTGTGAACATGATTTTTTATATTTCAATTATCAAAACTTACAAAAAAAATTATACACTTTCTTTTCATTAAAATTATCACTAGTTCTTCGACAACCTTATCTACATTTTTTTAAGAAAAATTACTTTTGGCTCCTTCTGGTATTAAAATAAGGAATTATTTTTCTCATTTAACATTAGATAAAATTATTTTCCTACACATACATATAGGGATGAGAGGAGAGAGAATAGAAGAGAGAAAAAAAATATAAATAAGTCTCACCATTTGATATGTGTGTATAAAAAAATTATTTTATCTTATGTTAAATGAGAAAATAATCCCCTTAAACTAAAAGTAAAATTAATGACTACTATTCAAAGATGACACAAATAATAACTTAAAACATGTTTGTAACTTAGAGGAGGATATTCTTATTATCAAAAAAATTTACTACCACCTTACTATCTATCTAATCACCATTGGATCAATATTTTCTCTTTTTTCAAAATTTTTTTAACATTCTCTCTCTTTGATCCAATGATGATTACTAGGTAGTAAAGTTGGTAGTAGAAAATATTGGTAGTAAGAATATCCCTCTGTAATTTAAATATAATTGTTGCATATTGAAATGTGAATCTAAACACGAATTCATTTTGTAAGTTCACGCTGCTTTGCCAATAAAAGAATGAACAATGGTCGCCATCTAAGGTAGTGGCCAATACTCGAGACCTATGTGTGCACGACATGGACACAAGATATGATACAATATGTTAATTTTAAAAAAATATTAGATTTTGTTATTAAATAATATTTTTAATTTATGTAATTTATATTATATTTAATATTCAATAATTTAATAAAAAATAAAATTAAACTTATAATACCTATCAATATTGTAAAGAAACATGAGATATCACAAATATTTATATTAAATTCAGTAAAATGGTAAATGTAATCCAACAAATCTAATAGTTGGAATTAAAAATGTAACGTAATATTTGAACCTTTTTTGAGTCTCTTGCAACGCATGTTGAAGTGTTGAAAAATATCGAAAAATGTTGGCTATAACACATCAGATTTTTTGAAATGTCATCACAATGTAACTCGAGACTATGATAGGATTTTAATATAATTTATTGTTATTAAATGATTAACTCTGTCAACTCAATATGAAAGAATATAAACACAAATTATGTTAATTTTTTAAATTTTATTAGATTATTTACTCAATTATTAAAGCGTATTCATTTATGTAAAATTGTACACGAATTTAAATTAAACAAATGTATATATTTAAAACATATTTGCACCCAAAAGAAAATATAAATTACAAACTAAAAAAATATGAAAGAAGGTGATTTTTTTATAATCTTTAAAATAACATAATAAAAGATTAAAAAAGAATAGAAAAATAATGGTATGCAAAGTACATAATGCAGTGATTCCCTGTGCCATTGACACGTATTTTCGCCATTCTATATTTTTATTTTTCGCTTTAATTACTTAGTTTCAGTAAATATTTTGGAGAAAGAAAGCGCTGCAGGAGCCTTGACAAAATGCTCAATGAGCGTAATAATCCCATTATCATGTGCTTGATATTGTCTATGATTTTTTTTAAAACATTAAATGTGTTTGTCCTTTCTTTATTGAATAATCTTCATATTTAACGGGGAACAAAAATAGACGCATCTAAATTGGTATGCATGTTATAATGAAGGGTATAAAATTGATGAGATTTTCAAACATTTTACTTTCATCTTACCGTGACATTCCAAGCATGAATACCAACAATACTAAAATATCAAAATAATTACTTATGAATGAGATAACATTACCATGCCAAGCAATTTCTTAATTATATTTTCTCATTCAACACAAAAAAATAAAAATAAATAAAATCACAAAGCATCACAGTCACAATTGCACGTAATAGTTAACTATCAATTAAATTGATTATGTAGTGTTTACCCCAAATAAAATAAAATTGATTATAGTAGTTTTGTATACAATGACATTGATGCTTGCAAGTGCAGAACACAGTGTTCATTTGGTTGGAAGGGGCATCAAACATTAGATCACATATGAACAAGGCCTCCACACACAAAAAAGAAAAAATGAAATCAGAGGAAGAAATTAACAGGAAAACAGTGTTCTCGTTCACAAATTAGTAAGAGTGATGATAGTAAGCATAATCTCCCCAAATTTTAAATTTAATTTGATTGACTTGATTTAAAAATTAAATATATTTGATTTGATATGATTTAGATTTCGAATACATTCAAACCGAAGAGCAAACTCAAAATGTTTAAAAAGTCATGACCAATCAAGATACTTGTCCTGCAATTACCTCACTTAAAAATCAATGATCTTAACACCATTATGACTAAATTGATTTTAAGTATTTATAATTAGGAAAACTTATTGCTTTGTTATTTATTAAATTCCATTAAATATTTAATTCAAATTGAAATAATTTGAATAAAAAATAATGACCAAACAAGGCATCCAATCAAATTGTCTTACATAATTATATCAATTGGAATCAATAATCTTGATGCTGCCCGAAATATGGTAACTTAATTTTAGGTTGAAATTAGTCATTCATAATTATTTATTTTGATATTAGCAAAGTTATTGTTCATCATTTTTTTTACTTCTGTAAATTAAATTGGGAACAAATAGTTCTACGGTCAACAAAGGCTAGACCCATATAATGGAACTTCTTCTTTCTTTGATTTTTTATTTTTTAATGCACTCCAATAATGGTGAGTCATTAGTATAAAACACATACCCTACTGGGTCTCATTGATCCTCACATCAACCAACTACTTCCTGGATCTTTCTTCACACGAATTGTAGTCATTTTCTCCCTACATTTAAGAGCTTCTTCCCATTTTCCCTCTCCAATGTAAATGTTTGAAAGAAGAATATAAGAAGCATGATCACTGGGATTCAATTCTATCATCTTCATTGCAGATTTTTCTCCAATTTTTGTGTTACCATGATTCCTACAGGCACTAAGTAATGTTCTCCATGCTGATTCACTTCCATCCTTTTGCACTATTTGATAAGCTTCTTCCAGCCTTCCAGCCCTACCATAGGCATCAACTAGGCACGAATAATGCTCAGATTCTGGCTTAATCTTGTATTTGTGAAGCATCAATGTAAAGAAATACGAAGTATCTTCTACATAACCTGCATGGCTACAAGCTGATAGCACAGCTAAGAAAGTTACATGATTAGGGGTCAAACCTTTCTTCTCTAACTTATTGAATACTTCTATGGCTTGCTGTGCTTTTCCATGATGTGCATATCCACAGATCATGGCATTATAAATTACTTCATTTGGCTCTATTTGTTCACCAAAAACTTTCTCTGACTCCCCCATGTTTCCACATTTAGCGTACATATCTACAATGGAACTTCCAACATAGACATCATGATTGTAACCACACTTAATAGCAAAAACATGCAATTGTTCACCCACACCTATAGCTGAAAGTTGTGAGCAAGCTGAAATACATAGTGGAAGGCTATAACTAGTAAAAGTGATTCCATCAGCCAACATCTCTTTGCATAGCTCTAAAGCTTCTGATTCCATCCCATTTTGTTTATAAGTTCCAATAATAGAACTCCAAGAACTATCATCTTTGCAAACAATGTCATCAAAAGCTCTAAATGCATCACCAATTTGTCTACACTCAGAGTACATGTGGACTAATGCATTGCCAACTAAAGTATGATGACCTACACTTGATTTCAGTATAAGTGAATGAATTTGTCTACCTGCAGGTAAATCTGATTTATTCTCACATGACTTTAAAACAGCAATCAGAGTGGCACCTTGAATTTGCAAAAAGGTTGTTCGACGAAGTTCTTGTAATAGTTGCATAGAGTGGCCAGATCCCTGCTCCAGCTGAGCATGAGCCAAGATCATAGAGTTCCATGCTACAATATCTTTATCATCAATCCTTCTGAACAACTTTTCCGCATCCATTAGTTCACCAAAACTGGCATAGAGAGTCAACAGCACACTTGCTACAAAACAATCTTTCTGATGCCCATTTTTTATCATTTGGCCATGCAATTGAACTCCTGTGTTCAAGTCCTCTATTTCAACACAAGCTTTCAATGTACTCGATAATACATGCTGATCTAGTTTCAATCTTTGTCTACACATGTCCTTGAAGAAATGCACAGCATCCTCTCCTCTATTATTTATGGTATAGCCTGAAATGATGGAACTCCAAACAAAATTATCCTTCTCCTCCATGGAATCAAAGATTTTCCTGCAAGAACTTAAGTCCCCACATTTGGCATACAAGTCAACCAAAGCACTGCCCACCACAACATCAACTTCAGCACCAAACTTTGATGCAAGCCCGTGAATTTGCTTCACCTCTTCCAACGAAGAACAACACTTCAGGAAGCTACTAAGTGTACTATTATCGGGTTTCAAGCCTTGAATTTCCCACATTTCAGAAAACAACCTCTGAACCATGCTAAAATCTCCAACTTGAGCAAACCCAGAAATCATAACATTCCATGCAACAAGGTCTCTCTCCATCAAGTCATGAAAAACACGACATGCATCCCAGAGACCATTGCCACTGTTTAAGTACATATATATAAGAGAGCTCCCAGCAAACTTGTATCTCTCAAGCCCAGAACGAAGTAAGGTACCATGAATCTGCAAACCCATATCCCGCAAAGCAGGATAGGCACAAGCCCTAAGCAGAACAGAGAACGTGTACTCATTGGGTCTCTCATCCATTGCACGCATGTGATTGAACATCTCAAAGGCTTTTGGGAGAGACCCAGTTCGAAGATGCGCGGAAATTAAGGTTGTCCAGGTGACAACATTCCTGTGAGGCATTTGGTCGAACAGGAGGTGTGCATGGTGGAAGTGAGCAGATTTTGAGTACAAACTCAAAAGGGTGTTGGTTAAGTGGGTTTGTGAAATGCATTGAGAGACTATGAGCTTTGCATGGATTTGGTTGCACTCTCTCAGCGTTCTGGGCTTTGAAGTCTTTGCCAGTGACAGCAAAAATGGTTCAATCGTTATTCTTCCAATAATTTGATTTGCGTTACACATGTCAAGCTCAAACAAACCCTTTTTTTTTTTTATGTTATGATTGTTGAATAGATTTTTTTCCCCTCACAATACGTTCATGAAACAAGGGATAAGAAGATGGATTTGAACACAAAAAAGTGATCGTGTAATTATTTTATTTGATTATAATTATTCATTTAATAATTATATATATATTTTTTTTCTTTTATGTTATCATGTGATTATAATTAAATAATATAATTACATGATTTTTTTCACTCGAGAAGATTCAAATTCTACTTGACAAGATCCAAATTCTAAGAAAATAACAAGTTCATAAGAATTGGACGTGTAAAATAATATGCCATATCATGTGAAAGAATCTAATAGTACAAGGGTAGATTAACAATGATAAGGAAGAGAAAAAAATATGTAAGAATTAAGAAGTTACAATTTTCAGGAAAAAATATTTCTGCATTTAATGCAAATAAGTTATCTGTATTTATTCACAAAATGACGTCATTTTGATATTGAAATCTTAAAAAATTATAAATATAAAGACTATTATAATCCTGAAATAAATTAAAATTATAAAAACACCATGATTTCTACCTCAAAACGACATCGTATTGAATTTACTGCAGATAATTTATCTGCAGTAACAACTGCAGAAAAATTGAACCCTTAAATAAAATATGAGAAAATTTAATTTCAAAATTCTTATTATTTTTTAATTAGCAATGTTTAAATCAATTTAATTTTGACATTATTATTAACTCCAATATTACAAAATGTCAACCCGGGTTGGAAATAATTTCAACGGCAATCATGAGACATGAACTTTCCTGAAAGAAAAAAGAAAAAGAAAAAAAGTGGGCCTTTCACACTACAACGTTTTGTGAACTGAAATGAGTGATAATGTCCTTTAGCATATAAACTGAGGCATGAATTTTCTTTAACAAAAAGGGGGCGTTTCACACTTTAAAGTTTTGTTAACTGAAATGAGTGATGATGTCCTTTAGCATATAAAAACTTGATGTGAAGTCTGGATTGCTACTTAAATCTCGGTTTTTTGGTTTCCATAAGAAAAAAATCTCCCCCCTTTTTTTTTTTAATCCTTGATTTTATTGTTAATGAAAAAGCTGGAATTTGTCAAACAGAATATTTAATTATGAAAATTTAATTGCTCAAATTGTGCGTGGAATTTAAAGAAAATAAAAATGATAAAACACATACACACAAAAGCAGAAACTGCCACGCACACGTGTTTGGAACTGAGGAGCTATTTGAGCACAATTGGAGTTAAAAAAAGGACGGAGAGGTTAAGGTAGTAAGGCGTTTCAACAGTTCGAAAGGTATAAATAAATTAAAAGTTTAATGTTTATTATATTACAAGAGATAAGTTTATTTTTTATATGCACATAAAAAAAATCTGGAAATCATATTTTTTTTTGTCGTATAAATTCATAGGGACTTCGTACATTTCTATATAATATGAAAAATATTAAATGCATAAAATAATTACCACAAACATTTTCCAAAAAATATAAAATAATAATTACTGCAAACAGTATTGATTTTGTTGAACGCATCATCATCTCCGTTTGCGTTCAGCAAAAAATACGGGGTTCTTTGAAGTTGACGTCATTCAACACGAACTTGCATGTGATCATCGGCGGACCCAGCCACGGCACATGTCACGAGTGCGGACATGAACATTTAATTTTAGTTTTTTTTTTCTTTCTTTATTGTAGGTTCTTAACAAAAAAAAATACAATTTTGATTTTAGTCCCTTATAAACAAATTAGTCTTGAGATCCTTAATAAATTTAAAATAGATCAATTTAGTTAAAATTATGGTCCCTCACAAAGTTAAAAGGGATCCACATTAGTCACTCCAAAAGACTAACATATATCTGTTATGTCCTTAAGACAGAAATGTTCAGCCCAATTAGGCTGACGAATTAATCTGGATCTAATGCTCTCTTCAGGAATATCTATAGTATAGACACCCTTACATTTAACAGATCACTATATGTCAAATAAAGTGTGTGAGTATGGTTATAATCGTGAGTGAAAAATAGAATGTGTCTTTACCTCTGAATTGCGTTCTTACTTATAGGGGTTGTTGTACAAGGTGCGTACGTGGACCTGAGCTGTCATGACGAGGCGGTCATTACAGCTGGTCGGCCATTATCGAGTGGTAATGTATTATGCGTTACATGCCCTTAATGCGATCCGTTTCACTATCTCCGGGTTGCCTGTTGCCTGGTTGCCTAAATAGGTCGATCATATGGGTCTTTCGTATAGGTCCATAACAGTTGCCCCTCAGCCAGGCTATCTGTGTATTCGGGTTGCCTGGATGGGTTTAGTGTGGACTTGTACGAGTTTTCTTTTCCCGCGCTACCTGATTGTCCCTTATATCGGTGGGTTAAGTATTAACCTGGTGAAATTATATTTTGTCGTTAATCCTATCGAGTTCATGATAATAATTGAAATCTCATCGTGATATACATGTGCCCGAGTTCAATAGAATACACGTAGATTTGTCGGGTTTCCTGTTGTAACCGAATTGCTTTCGGGTTGAATTATCTTGGGTTATAACTCGGTTTTGAAAATACTTGTTCTTTGTCTTTGTGCTTTGCCAACTGTGCGTTTGGCCATGCGTCGTTACTCATATGCCTTTGCGTGCTGCAGCTATCTTGTGAAATCTCGTTTATCGTGCACATTTATGAATAACATCATTTTATGCGTCGAATCATTGCCATTTGAGGTGATACGGCGGTAATAACTTTTGCTATTCTAAACCGCTGCAGTCTCCACTCGCGATTGTGGCGATTGTTATGTACGATGGACATAATGGGAATGAAATGACCGCAATAGCCTTGTTCTTTGGTCTTCCTGCAGTCCATTACTATTCTGTTTGAACCTTTCATTGTGATTATCAGTTTATTTGCTTCCCTTCACAATATTTTGTGGTTTCTGTTCTTCATCTTGCTGCAAGTCACAAATCCTTCATCTTCAGGTATTTCTATTGCCTTTGCATCTTGTTGTTATTGTTTCTGCGCTGTGCTTTGCCTCCCTTAGTTGCATTTATATGTGGTTTTGCGTCAATTTTGTTTCGTTCCTCTCCGTTCACCGTCATTTTCTGTTTTTGGATAGTTGCTGACATTTTACCATTCGTGGTATTTTCCTTCAAGTGTCTTTAACTCTCGTAAGTAAAATGGGAAGAAAAAGACTTTCTTTTTTAGTTTTATGTTGTAAAGAAAAGAATGAGATAGATTCTGATTTGTTAAAAAACATTCCTTCTGGTGCCCGCTTTTGGCTTTGGGGAATTCCCAGGACCGAAGAGGAAAAACGGGAAGCCATGCTTCGCGGATATCGCGGTTCAAGATCGCGGAAAAGTGGTCGAAGGGGTCGTGTAGCCTCCAACCCCCGTACTTCATCCACCATTTGCCCTCTAACTTCTTCGTTTGGAAGCCCAAATTATTCCGGTTCCATCCTTCAGAGTTCCCGTCATTCTCTCCCTCCTTCCGAGGATGTTCATTGTTATTCTTGCGTTTATTTGAGCTATCAGCTTATCCAACAAGGATGTGATTCTTTAGCCAAATCAACACTGGCTAGTTGCCGCCATGGGAGCATCCCGGGTTATGCCCCTCCATCTGGTTTGGCCAATGAGTCAGTCATGATTTTTGATTTGTCGTCATCATCTTCTTCTAGTGATTCGTCTGATAGCACTTTTAATTCAGGTATATCCATCCTCATCTGATCGCCTTTTCTTGTTTTTCATTTCTAGGTATTAAAGGCATGTTTTCCTGAAGAAGGTGTAGATGAGTCGGGTTCTACCGAGTCGTGCTTTGAGTCTCCCCCTACTTCCCTAGTGTCTCGGTTTCCTTGGGTAACGTATGAAGTGCTAAATACAACGTCCGGGATGAGTCCGGATGACGTGGCTAGCATTCCCGTTGGGCAACTAGAGAATTATGACATTTTTCCTCCAGCGGGAGATGAACCGGTTTGTTCCGGAGGAGCAAAAGGGAATTCTTGCTCTTTTTTCTTTTACCACCCAACTAGGTGTTCGATTTCCTTTAACCGAGTTTCAGATAGAAATTCTTAACCACCTGCACATATCCCCTACTCAACTTCATCCCAATGGATGGGGTTTCGTTAAAGCATCTGAGCATTTTTATGTATATCTGACGCTACCACCTTCTGTCTGTTTCTTCTTTTATTTTTTTCAAGTTGTTTCATGTCAAACTGGCCGTGAACCACCCGAACGGAAGGGATGAGTTACTATCTGTGGTGTTCCGGGTCGTAGGTTGTTTCGAGTATATACTGAGTCTTTCAAAAATTTCAAAGACCAGTTTTTTAAAGTTTCTGCACATCCTGGTAAAGATGTGTGGTTCCTTAGTAACTGTGGTACTGAGGATGTAGAAGGAAAATCTCCTCTATGCTGGTCGTCTGGCCATTTCCAATTTCCCCCCGCAAGTTATCGCTTTAACGAGTTCGAGTTGAGTCCTTCTGATATCAACACGGCAATTGCCATAGGAAGTTACCTGCAATCTCGTAAGCCGGCTAGTGTTGCCTCATTGATTTATAAATCACAAGAAGAGCTTGACGTGGAATTGAGTATGTTTATCCTTGCATCATTAATTGTTTCATGTTATGATATTTTGTGGCCGTGATTAACGTTTGCTTTGTAGTTCCCAACATGGCAGGTCAAACTCCAGATGATCAGCAAGGTAAAAAGGATGATCAACCCAACTGATTATCAGTTTTGAGTCGGGGTGCCGCCGGGAAATCGGCGCCACTGCTCTGTCCTTAAGACAGAAATGTTCAGCCCAATTAGGTTGACGAATTAATCTGGATCTAATGCTCTCTTCAGGAATATCTATAGTATAGATACCCTTGAATTTAGCTGATCACTGTATGTCAAATGGAGTGTGTGGGTATGGTCATGATCGTGAGTGAAAAATAGAATGTGTCTTTACATCTGAATCGCGTTCTTACTTATAGGGGCTGTTGTACAAGGTGCGTACGTGGACCTGAGCTGTCATGACGAGGCGGTCATTACAGCTGGTCGGCCGTTATCGAGTGGTAACGTATTATGCGTTACATGCCCTTAATGCGATCCGTTTCGCTATCTCCGGGTTGCCTGTTGCCGGGTTGGCTAAATGGACCGATCATATGGGCCTTTCGTACAGGTCCATAACAATATCCACTTTGAATTTCATAGGGATCAGGTCACCAATTTTTTTTGTAAGGGATTGAAGTGGGGAACGAATTTTTTGTTAGGGAACAAAAAGAGAATGTATTCTTGTATTCGTTGGCAACGTAGTAACGTACAGAGATGATTAAAACAACGTAGCAATGCAAATTGATTAGAGAGAAAACTTATTCTTCCTCCCCTCAAGTACTCATTCTCATGCTCTCTTCATCCTTTGTTTCTTTTTTTCATTTTTATAAAAAGAGAGTATTGATCGCAGGTCTGACATTCCTAAATAAGTTAATATCTAGAGACGAGACATTCAGTGTGATTTCACTTGTCTTATGTATAGGTAGTGTTGACTTTTTTATTCATCACTATAAAATAGAATGATGATGTATGGATGTACTGGAGTATATTCTCATATTTGTTTCAGAGGATTAGTAAGATTTAATGGGGAAAATGATTGGTCAAACTATTGCCTGCAGCTTGTTATGAAAGCAACTAGATTATGAGCGAGTTCATAACCTTGTGCGTTAATCTAAAATGTCTTTACAAAAAAAATTCAAGGGCGCTGCTCCCGAACCCCCACCACTAAGTATGCGGACACAAAATTTTTTTTTCCTAGATCCGCCAGTGCATGTGATCCTCTAAAAGAAAAAAATAAATAAGTACTTACTATTTAAAATTTATTAATAGTATATTTGGATTGGAAACCCGTTAAATGTTTGTTCATAATTTGACGGATTATTAAGAGGATTAGGATATAAAATATTTGTTCTTCAAAAAAACGTGTCATCATTGTGTAATCATTTGTGGTTTTCTCAATTGTCGAGTTCTATTACTCGAAACAAATCCTTTTGTATTGACAAAAACACAAATATTTAATGCAAATAAAACATTCAAACATTCAAACACAAATAAAACATTCAAACACAAACATTTAAAGAAAAGGTAATCAATGCAAATAAAACATTCAAACACGAATATTTAATGAAAACAAGTACAAGTAAGCAAAATGATAGCTTGAAATGAAAACTGAATTGTTTCTCTGTTATATTTCGTTATTTACGGAACTGATGTGAGTTTATAATTTGCGTTAGTGAAGTTAATAGTCTTATCATTATTATTATTATTCTTTTCTACACAAGTCAATGGTCTTTATTAGGCTCATTTATTTGATTTTTTTTTGATATATTAATATGTTTTACGTTACACTAAAAGGAATTTATTTTCATTATTTTCAAACAAGTTAAATGTTAAATTATAATAATGATATAATATCTCAAAAAACATATAATAAGTTAATAACAGTATATATCTATCTATCTATATATATTCTAAAGTAAAACTATTTGTTAGCAAGTTTGATGACCTGTCAATTTCTTATGATTTTTTTACTTTGTGTTCACACTATAAATAACTTAAATTTTTTCCACTGTAAACATCTTGAATCTGAATTATTATTATTTTTCAAAATTTGTTAGTGGAAGAGAACTGTATAGATATATATATAAGGTATGATCCTTTAATATTGGTGTCAAATTTCAAATTAGACACCTCATCTGAGAGCCGTTAGATCAAAAAAGATCAATGACTTTGATTTGTAAGCATGTGCTACCGTTGATCTTTTTTGATCTAACGGCTCTTAGATAAGGTGTCAAACTTCAAATTTGACACCGGTGTCAAAGGATCCTCTATATATATATATATATATATATATATATATATATTCTTAAAAATGTAAGTTTTCATTCATTAATAAGATAAAATATATTAATAATGGATATAATATACAAATATTGTTCCGTTAATTAAATATTACTATGCTGAATTTGACCCATATTATGAACAACTAATTAATATAATTTTAAAGGCAAAACTAATGATGCAATTATTACATTATACTAATTAACGAGATTATTTATTGTGGTCTGAACCACCGTTCTTTTAGTGGTCCTTAACGTAAATGGAAGGGTAAAAGTGAAAAATAGAAAAAATAATAGGGGTAAAAAGCGAAAGAAAAAATTGATGTTGTGAGAGGGAGCACCGAATTATTGGATGGTCCTGGAGCATAAAAAATATTTTCCTAATTAACATGTGAAAGTTTTTGAATTATTGAATTAAAAAAGACCTTGTATATTTTAACTCGAACTCAAAGACAAAAGAATATCTTTTATTAATAATCAGTAAGGGTTTTATATTTCTCAAGTTACCTGAGAATTGAGATCTTACGTTATATAATTAAAAAGTATATGAGACTCATATGTTAAAAAAATTTATATGTGAAACTCGTGTCAGCACAAAAATCGAAGAATATGTAGAGATTTAAATTCTCGTGAGAATTATAAAACTCAATAAGTAAATAGGTTCTCTCACTCTCAGTAAAACTTGGACGCGTCATAAGAAAAAGCTTTAGCGAAAACACGGTTGGATGTTTTCAATCGAGACAACTGCTTATATTATTTTATGTTATTATATAAACAATTTTATTGCTTTTTGGTTGTATATAAGTAATCGTATTGATAAAAATTAAATTTATGGTTGCACAATAAATTTCACCTGCACAGAAAACAAAAATGGTGAAGAAAAATGAAAAGAAAAACAAAAGGGAAAGTAAGCAATGAAAAAGGAAAATAAAAAAAGAAGAAAGAATACTATTATGTTTTGGAAATCCATCTTCACATATATATATATATATATAAGGGTTTTATAATTCTGATCTTGTTGAAAGAGAATTGAAATCTTATGTTGTAGAGATAAAAAATATGTGGGACCATGTTAGAAAAAATTATATGTAGGACCCATGTCAGCATGAAGATCGAATGATGTATAGGAAAATTATAATTATGAGAATTATAAAACCCTTTATACAATTATAAATCAACGATAATAATTTTATAATTATTTATTTTAATATTTTTTATTATCATTAATTAAATCTCATATGAATATGATTATGATTTCTCATGTGATATAGTGTCATTTTTTTCTTTTAATTTTTTTTTGAAGGGCCCGTGTTTGAGCTTGACATGATTCGAAACTGATCCGAAAGAAACGAAAAAAGCGGAAGATCATGCAAACTCACACTTAAAAAGCTGGTTTTGGCTCATTCTTTTCCTTTTTATTTGTCCACTTTTCATGTTTCCTAGTTTCTACTACTACCCATTACTCACGCTATCTTCAACTTCTTCATGGATTCCTCGCTGACCAACCTACTTGTCTTCAACAACACCATTCAAAGAGGTGGTGACCCATAATTCAACCCCACCATGCCATCTCATTACCCAGAATTTTGTTTTCCATTTTTTACTTGTCATTTTCATCTTTTTCTTTTTTTTGAGAAAAAAAAAATGATCTTTTTTGGTGGGGATTGACAATTTTCTTGTTTTCTTTCCTTTTTTTTTTTTGTATCTTTGTGTGTTTGTGTGAATTACAGAGTTGATCAGGAGCGTGCATGTGTACCGCGAATGTGATGGGGACGAAAGGGAAGTTGAAAGAGAGTTTGTGTTTTCAGATAATGGTTCCTATGAGGAAATGCAGGCTACCCCAATTCTTAGATTGATGAAATTTCGTGTTTCTGAAGTTTATGAAGGGTACCAGAATGGAGTGTGGCTTTGTATCTTTGCATTTCACTTCGATCACACTCCTCAATTTTCTCACATTCCATCGCTATTGTTGTTCACGAGGTATATCTATCTATCTATCTACTTACCCCCTATTTGTCCTTGTCATTAGTCCTTGTTTGTTAACCTTATTTGTTCCTTTCAATAATTGAATTAGAGGATCCCTCCCATCTACTGAATTGGGATTAGTCCATTTGATTCTATGATTTTGTATTTGGCTATTGGGTCCCACCAGAATTTCCCCACCTTTAGAGAAGCTTAATATTGTAATTTGTGCAAATTGAATACTGTGAATGATAACTACACTTTTAACTGAAAGCTAATTTTGAGTTATAATTTTATTAGTTATGGTCGCGGGTTTGAATCAGTCTCTCTGCAAAAAGCAGGGGAAAGACGGCCTAGAATATTCCCTTCACCAGACACTCACGAAGTGAGTATTTGAACTGGGTCGGTCCTTTTTGGGTAACGGATGTGGATGTTTTTCCTCGTGAACAATAGAGAGTTTTCTTCTCCCTCTCTTGGGAGAATGAAAGATAAACTGTTTTGTTTTGCCATAAAACTGGTGGACCCCAACACAACACAAGTAACAGTGGGTCACTCCCCCAGTCAACAGTTTCTTTCCATCTCATAACATACCCTCTCATAGAAGATACAAGTTAATTTGTAACAGTTCAATTTACTGGATTAGAGAACTGTGGTAGTGTTTCTAGTTTGCTTTATGTGGTGATTAGTAACTGATTATTCCAGAGCGTACTTTTGTTATGAGTTCTTTTTAACGGAAAGTTGAAATAAGGGAAAGTAGATTGACAATGGAATGATATTAATCATAACAAGTAGAACAAAAGTTAAGGCTTTAGACCTGAAAATGCTTTTGTCTTTACTGTTTATCATGGGAAATAAGCGAAGGTTAGTGAATGACAGCATTTTGAAACAAATGATGTTTGCTTTTCCAGGAAAGTGTATCAAATGTGTTTTAAGGTGAAAACTAGCAATGACCTTTACCCTAAATATCCACAAATAAGGAGATGCATTGATAGATAACTTATAACATTTGTCCTATGCCTTGTTGGAGATGCTTAACCTTAAACCCATTGGAGATTGCAGAGAAGTATTCTTCATATAAAGTTCCTGCTCTCTATCAATCACATTTTGTTGTCTTAATATCCAGAGTCACTGTAATATTTACTCTGAACCATTTTCTAATTTGGCGTTTTCGTGTAATAATCTTATGTCTGTATGATTGGTTTGCTGGTATAACTAATACTGCATAATTTTTACACTTGGCGAGGGAAGGAGGATCAAGAATAAAGAGATGGAACACTTCACTGTATGTTTTCAATTTCTCTATTTTATTTAAATTTTAAAGAGGGGGGTTGGAATGGAGGAGACCAATTTCCCTCCAATCGTCATTGCCCTTGTGAAATGTTCAATTTTTTCCCTTCCAAATTAAAGTGGGACAAGATGAAACAAAACATATCCTTCATGTTCTTAAACAAACAGAAGGGGTTCTTTATAATTTTCTTGTTAATATCCATTTAAGGGAAAGGTATACCTTCCCTTCCCTCTCTTTCTATTCTAGGGCCTATTTTGGAAAAGAGGAAAGGGGTGGAAAGCAGATAACTTCCAAATTTTTGAGTAGGCTTTCCCCCTTATTGCCTTTAGTTTCCCCACCTTTTCTCCTTCTCCCCGAAAACCATCCACTTTTTTCTTCTGAGCTTTCAAACATGTATTTTTTTTGCTCATTGTTTTTTCCCATAATGGATTTTAAACCTCAGAATTTCTTCATTTTCTTCTCTTCCTGCTCATAACTAGAGTTAAAGCACATGAGCAGTTCTGAATTTTATTGAGTTGCCGCTGTCCTATTTCATGAATGGCTATAGAATGTATAACTATGTATTTTGAACATCATTTGTGTTTGGTGTGACATGATAATTCCTATATTCTTAACAGCCTTATCTTGATATCTCTATTCTCTGTATAATTCATAAACTTTAACTTATATCTAACTCCCTCTTCTAATTTTTTAATATACAGAAACCCGAAGCTTCAGACGATTCCAAATTTGCTTAATGATCTCCATATGATAAGTAAGTTGGACTCGAAGAATGAAAACAATGATATACCACAAGACTCTGCAAGGGAAGAATGGCAAGGAAACAGCAATGGTTACCAACCATCACAAAAAGTCTTGCCTGTGTTTTATCAGGATCTCAATTGTCTTCCTTATGAAGAAGACGAGTCTGAATTACCAGACAATGAGACAGATGTTGAAAGCTTACCAGGTTCAGACTCAATGCTCGCAGTTATCTAATAGACACAAACTATTTAGTACTAAATGATTAGGCACAGTTTACTCCGCAGCTTTGCTATTATATGGACATTGTAAATCTTTTAATTTCACTTGATAAAACCTAGGAATTACAATATATCCAAGTTTTGACTATAATGACTATATTATTCTTGTAACTGAAGTCTATGGTTCAGAATGTAGAGCTTCAGAATTGCAGATCAAATGCAGGGAATCCTCTTTGATGATTGACACATAAATGGAACTTCTTTTGTAGATTTTAAAATTCTAGATGTTTCCCTCTTTTAAGGATTAATCTTATTAACTCAAATCCTGTATTTTGTGTAATTCCTAATTTTGAATGTCATTATACATTTTGTTTCAGCAGCTGAGTCTTTGGCTTTGTACACTTAATTTATTCTACTATAAATCGTAATGCAGTAAATATGTTGCGAAATGATTTCTGCTTTGCCATCCTGTACATAAATTCTCCTTCCCCATGTGTGAAGCTTTCTTATGCTGAATTAATCATGTCATGTAAAAATATTTATATCTAACAGGTATGGTTAAAGTTTGCAGATTTGGTAGAGAAGAAAAAGAGGGCACCCAGTAACCATGTGGCAAAAATTTCTTTATCAGATTTGGTCAAGTACTTTGATATGCCAATTGTAGAAGCATCAAGAAATCTAAATGTTGGGCTTACTGTTCTCAAGAGAAAGTGCAGAGAATTTGGTATTCCCCGCTGGCCTCATAGGAAGATCAAATCACTTGATAGTCTCATTCATGATCTTCAGGTCCTTCTTACTCCACCTTTTTTTGTGTGATTACTTTACCACTCTCTTTAACTGGCTATATGCATATTAATTTGAGAAAACTGCTATCCATTTGCTGCTACCTCTTGAACTAATATTACATTGTGAAATGCAATGAGGGAATAAGAGGTAACTTATTTGAAGTCAGCACAGTTGAATAATGGAATTATGCCATATACCATTCACTTAAAAGTACTGTCAATGATTGTTGAAAAGTTCTTTGAAGTCTAATGCATTGTGTTAGCTTTTACGTTTCAGGACATGGAAAAATATTTTGTAAAATTTGGGTCATTTTATAGGTCATTTTCTGGGTTAATAATTGTCCAATTTCATTAAAATCTTGAAACAAGAAAAAGCAAAATGATTATGAAACATAAGAGGATTCGGCTAATGTTGCTTTTATAATCTAGTGAGCTGCAAATACACAATTAGGACAATAATGATGATGAATTAGAAGAAGATGAGGGAGATCATATATTTTATTTACCCTTTATTGAGCATAACTTTTTTAGTCTGTTGGTCATACGTGATACATTCAATCTTGAGTTCTGTCTTGCAGATTCTTTTAATAATATGGCTTGAAATTTAAACATGATGTATGTAGTATTTGAGGCTTCCTTAGACAGGACTTCAATGCTTGATTTTAAGTTCGTGTGTTTATTCATAGATCTTTCTGCATTTGTGTTGTCTATTTTCTGAAGGCTGTTGTATATGGTCTATTAAATCTTTGCCTTTTGCCTTTTATGTGGTAAAACTACTCCTTTGTAATCGAAAGGTCACGGGTTCAAATCTGGAAAACATCCTCTTTGCAAATATATAAGAGTAAGACTGCGTATAAGAATTGTCCTTGCCTTTACCCTTGCTGGTCGGGGTTTAATGGAGAGTGGGGTTTTTTCTTTTTTTTTACCGAGCTTAAAATAGATTTTGAGTGAAAAATCGATTTTGACAACCTTTTAATCTCTAGTATATTAAAATTTGAACTCCTCCCACACATAAAAAACAATTTGGAACTTTCACTGATTTATGAGAAGGACACCCGCAGGAAGAGGCAAAACACCAAGAATTGGAGGACAAGGTTGCGGCAATGGCGGTGACAATGAGGCAAAGAATGTTGGAGAATGAAAAGGAAAACATAGAGAAGAAACCCTTCATGGACATACAACGTGAGACCAAGAGATTCAGGCAGGATGTTTTCAAGAGAAGGCACAAAGCTAGAACTATTGAAAAACAGAGTTCTGAAGTTTCCAGCACTTCGTAACTTAAAAGAGTTTGCAAGTTGTAAATTAGACACTGAACCTTTACACCATTGGTCATTTTGGCCTTTATATATTTACTTTGACTTATATATGGATTGCAGTATACTACTCAAGGGAATCATCTATAGTATATTTAGAGCTTCATTTTCTTGTTTTCTTTTCCTTTTTCTCTGCATCATTGCTTCCTCTTCTAATACGCTTTGAGATTTGTGACTTCTTTATATTGATTGACTCAACGTGAATCATGTCCAATTAGAAATTTATGAAGTCCCATGCATAAAATTTGAAGGAATTTCCACATATACAATGATTGTTGTTTCTCATGTCGCAGGAAATACTTTTATCTCCCACACATATAAAGATTTGTAGGATCCATATAGGACCATAAAGATTTGTAGGATCCATATAGGACTATGGGAAGCGAAGAGAGAGAAATCATTCTCTCTCTTCTCTTCACATGGTCCCACATAGGCTCCACACACTTTTATGTGTGTATAGTGTAGAAGATAATTTTATGTATTATAATACAAAAAACATTAATCCCATATAAAATAGAATATTTCTAATGAAATATCTAATAAATTGTATAATATATAATAAAGTATTTATTCATATTTTAGTAGTATTTTTTTGTTATTCAAATTTATAAAATTTTATTACATATATAATGATCTTATTTTATAATAATCTTATTATATAAAATATTACATATTTTTTTGTTATTATTTAACTATAATAATCTTATTTTATTTGAAATGTTCGAATTGTCTGTCTCTCCCGTTTGTATCTATTAAAATTTGTTTCAAGCTCAATCCTGTTATGATATCACCACCAAACTAGCGACATTAAATTTAATTGGGGCTGGGGAAAAACTGGGATTATAATAAATTTGGTTGAATGGGAACTATACTTACAGGGTTTATCAGTAAGAGAGAGAGAGAGACTTCCTCAGCTTATGGGTGTATTGGATGCCATAGCAGTAGCTGTATCCCAGTCTGCAGAGATGATTGACGTACGGTGTTTAAAAACCCGAATCGGTTATTTACCAAAAAAAAAAACCCGAATCGGACCAATTAGGTTGACCCGAGTTTCGGTAACCAGTTAGATTATTATCCTTCAATTCCATACTAGCATTTTTTTATGGATTTTATAATTCTTATGTTGAAGGAGAATTGAAATCTTATATTGTAGAGATAAAAAACATGTGGGATTCATATGTTAGAAAAAATTATATTTAGGACCCATGTCAGCATAAAAATCAAAAGATGTGTTAAAAAATTGTAATTTTCATATTAAATGAGAATTATAAAATCCTTTTTTCATTTACCGGACCAAAATAGATGCCAGGTGACGGGGTTGCACCCATCTTTTAGGAATTGCTCTCCTACTAAGGAATCTCCGTCAAGCCAAACAAGGCGAAAGCCCCTATTCCAAGCAATCTCAAGCTCGAGATTAATGTTATTACTTACCGTTAGGGGTGTTAATGGGTCGAGCCGAGCCGAACTTTGATGTTAACGGGTCAAGCCTGTATTTAAACGTATCCGATTAGCCTTAACCCGTTACATGTTATGAATATAATATTGACATGTGGCCTGGTTTATTTACAAAAAATAAAAGCCTGTGTGAAGCCTGTTTTAACCTGTTAGCATGTTAAAGAATAAAAATTAAGAGAACAGAGTTCCACAAAAAATCATTTCCAGATAAAAACCTTAGCTTTCAATTTACAGCAATAATTTACAAAGTCTGCAATAAATAAATAAATAAAATTAAAGTGAGAGAAGGTAGATAATATATTATATTATCTTAACCCATTATAAAAAAAGTGCCAACAAAAATAAAAAAAAATAAAAAAATAAAATGACACAAACGAGCAGTGCACAGTGAAACGAATGAGTTTTTGTGAGTTTGTTTGTGTGAAGGAGGATGAAAGATAATATAGAACAATATTAGTAATTCCATAAATATTCATAAATGCAATATATATCCAAATAGCATAAGGGTTTTATTAATCTCCATCCACATAAGATAGTTATCTTATGTGGTAGAGAGAAAATGAGTGGGTCCCACCATTACATGAAAAAAGAAAAAAGATTGAACCAAAGGCCCTGGTTCGTTTAGCACCCCTACTTACCATTAGACTATCCTTAATTATTAGATAAAATGCATTTTATAATATATTTATTATATAATTTAATATAAATTTATTTAAATTGATTGAACCAATGATCCACTAGTAAATGATAGAACCAATGATTTATTCACATAATATCTCAAATAAGTAAACTAAAACACTGTTTATGTGAGATGAGGTAAAGGATTTTTTGCGGTATTCAGATAAAGTGCAGTTTTATTTAACATATTTAAAATTGAAAAAAAAGTAAGGAGAGCGGGTTGTTTTATGTTAATTATCTATTGAGTAATATAAAGTAGTTAATGTTTTGTTTTCAATAATATAAAATAAGATATTAACATTGTTGTTGTTAAAATCTCGATTTATCAATATGATTTTATATTTTTTTTTATCAAAACGATTTTACTAATATTCTAAACGCTTTTACGTTTTTATGATTTTTTTACATTACGATTTTATGTTTTACGATTTTTTAATCCCCTTCCGATTTTACTTAAGATCTCGATTTTAACAACATTGATTAACGTTACACTTCAATATGATAAAATATTTCAGAATTTCGTTTTTAATTTGAGATATTTTTATATTTCAATTATATTTTAATATTTATTTTTAAGAATATTTTTAATATTTTATAAAATAAGGACATTATTTTACATTTAGGAGATTAGGTAATGTTATGAAATGGGAGTAAAGTATGTAACTGTGTATGCATTCAGCATTGAAATTTTAAATTATGAGTTTTATAATTCTCATTTAACATGAGAATTAAAACCTTCCTACACACCCTTCGATCTCCGTACTGATGTGGGTCCTACACATAATTTTTTCTAACATATGGGTCCCGCATGTTTTTTATCTCTATAACATGAGATTTTAATTCTCATGTCACATGAGAATTATAAAACCCTTAAATTATTGTATGTAACCGAAAAGAATCGGTATTGTCCATGATCTGGATTCCATAAAGACTATGTAAACGCAACCAAAGCTCGCAGTTAGTGTGCAACAACTGTGCGTCGTTATAAAAAAAGGTTTTTTTTTTTTTGTGAAAAAAAAGTTTTTAATTGTAACATTATCAGTCAAATTTCAGAATGTAAATCATAAAATGGCAGATTGTTTTTTTAGACAATTTTATGTTTTATCATTTGTCTTATTTTTCTCTGACAACACTCTTACATATTTCTTACAGGGGAATGATCCATTTATAATTTTTTTTTTACGAATTATATTAAGCATGACCGGTTATATACTTTTAATTAAAATATGATCAATTATATTTAATATAATTTATAAGAATTTGTAAATAAAAAATTTATAAATATAATATTTCCATCTTTTATATCCGCGCTTACGCACATGTAGGGATGGCAAAAATGAGCCAACCCATCGGGTTGGCTCATAACCCGCACAAAATGAGCTGGGTTGGGTTGGCAAAAATGAGCTACCAACCCGATTCAGCCCGACCCGAGCCAACCCGAACCCGAACGAGCCAACCCGCGGGTTAAACGGGCTGGCTCGCGGGTTGCCTTTTTTTTTAATTAAAAAAAATAAAAAATGACAAGCAGAGGAGTCACGCGTACAGAAACACATTAACACATCACACAGACCCATCCCAACGACCCAGCTCTAGGTTCCCCACCCTGCCACCGTTCTCTCTTCCTTCCACCGACCCACCGACGGCGTCGATTTCCTTCCACCGTTCTCTCTTCCTTCCACCATCAGTTCTCTACTTCTTTCTGGCTTGACTCAAACGAACAGGGGCTGTTGCCTGTTTTCCTTTCAGAATCGGAAAGGGTTTGCCACTTTATACAAGCTGGAGTTTGGGTCTTATAATTACTGATTAACTGGATCTGGAGCATTTGGCTCCACTTTTCTCATTCTTCATAACTCTAAGAAAAAGAGGTGAGAAAGTGACACTGTTTAAACCATGCAACATAAATTATAGATGATCCATGTTTTTATTTAGAAAATGGATAACCCCATGAAGAAAAATTTGATGGCTTTTAGCTTTCCAACTTCAATTATTTCCTCTTCTGTGAACTGCTAAACCGTGCATCATGAAGGATTGGTGATTGATTATTTTTTTCCATTAAATAATGGACAACCCGACAAGAAAGTTTCAATTTTTTTTAAAATTTTTTGTTTCTATTTTGAGATTTTCGTGTTTAATTGTTGGAATTGAAAACCCGGCCAATTCAATAGAGCTAGCTTGAAAACCCATTTTTTGAGCCAACCCGCAAGCATTATTTCTAGCTAACCCGCGATCCAATTTTCAAGCCAGCTCGCGAGTTTTTTTCGAGCCAACCCGCGAGCCAACCCTAACCCGGCTCGGGTCGGGTTGGGTTGGGTTTTCTGGCTCGATTTTTTTTCGAGCCAACCCTAACCCAACTCGATTTTTTCGGGTCAAACGCGGGTTGGGCCGGGTCGAGCCGGGTTGACCCGTTTTGCCAACCCTACGCACATGAACAGTTTGCGGTTTGTCACTTGCCAGAGAGAAACTATAAGTATTATGAGAATAATACTTTCAAAGACAGAGATTAATTTAAAATTTATTAAGTAGTATTTTAATTTTAATTCAACGAATCAACAGCATGCACACTATGCAGTCCACGTGTGTTTTTTTTTTGGGTAAACAATCCACATATGTATTTCTATTGGACTCTCAAATTACATAAAAAAAAAACTTTAAAATAGTAAACTTCTTCTTCTCCTTCTTTTAAATAAATCACGACAGTCTTTTATCAAAAAATAAAATAAAAATATATCATGACAGTTACATGTAATTGAATATTTTAAAATTTTAAAATATTGTTTCTATTGCTTGAACAATTAATATACCGAAGATGATCTTTTGCTCGTAGTTCTTAACCATAGTCAAAATTCAACGTTTTTATATTATATAAAATCAAGGGCCATTATGGCCGTATGCAACTGATTCTATGATATTTACACAACATTTTTATGTTCATTATAATTCGCAACTATATCAAAATCACCAGAAATTATCATATAAATTCCACAGTAAACAGCTGTTTGCGTTATTTTATTTGAACAAAATCTGTGCGTTTTCTCTAAAATTTGATGAACTTGCATGAGCTTTATTTAAGTTACTATTTTGCAGTTCTGCTTCGACTATTTTACCAAATTACCACCAATTTTCTTTATTAAAGTCAATATTATATTAAATTAATAAATGCATCCCAATAATTTTCAATAAATTATAATTATTAGATTGACGAAGATCAACGGTGATTAAATTAGTTATAAGGTGATAAATATTTTTGATGATAAATATATTTTATACCTTATATTAAAGGAGAAATCACTTCTGCTGTCACTGCAGAAGTGATTTTCTCCTTCCACACACTCATCAACATTTTTTTTATTCTTTTTTATTTTTTATTTTTGAAAATAGTGGAGCCCACCTTGTTTTTCTCTCAGCTGCAAATTTTAAATTTTTGCAGTAACATAAGACTTGCAAAGCCCTATATTAAACTCAATCAAAATTGCTCAGTTTATCCATTGACACACAAGTAATAATTTTATGTCGTTGGTCTAGCCAAAGCTCAATTCGGCTCTGATACTACTGAATGATGGATCAGAGGAAACTCATAGCGGGGACCACCACCAATGGATTAAGGCTACATCTCCATATCAAGTGGATTCGATACTATGTTTTAATTCAAAATCCTAAGACACTAAATTCATAACTACTCCCATTTATATATACTTCATTTA
Organism: Gastrolobium villosum; assembly: GCA_032173675.1. Classification (NCBI taxonomy): domain Eukaryota; kingdom Viridiplantae; phylum Streptophyta; class Magnoliopsida; order Fabales; family Fabaceae; genus Gastrolobium; species Gastrolobium villosum. The sequence goes on from JAVKPL010009931.1 coordinate 340,790, forward strand.
GCACATTATTAATCAATATGAAGACTTTGAATCCTACGGCGGGTCGTAAAGGTAGCTAATGTTCACACAGTAAAATCAATTTGCCCTCTTCTTTGACAAGAGAAAGTGATTAAAATTGAATCAATTTCAATTACCCAATTTATATAAAGTGGCGAAAATTTGACTTAGTAATTGTGTTCCAATTCACCACTCAACTAATTATTACATTAGCTTTGTTAATCTTATATTATAGGAGAGTTATTTTCTAAACAATCATGGGTAGGACCACTCATTTATAAAAAATAAAAAATAAAAAATAAATTAAATTACACGAAAATCAATAGATATGTAGAAAAGAGATATTATCTTATGTTGCATAAGAATAATATTTCCCTTATTACATAGTGCAAATATGGACAGATAATCATGGGTCTTTATTTTATCATGTTACATGAAGTCACGCAACACTAAAAAATAAAAAATAATAATAATAAAAAAATATGATAAGACACTTTGTTCAATTATTTTGTTTTGTCTTATCTTAACATAATCAACTTATTTTTCCTATAATATAACTCTTATTTATCCTGATAATCATATATATATATATATAGGGAAAAATATTTCTGCAGTTAATGCAGATAAGTTATCTGCATTTATTCCCAAAACGACGTCGTTTTGATATTGAAATCTTAAAAAATTATAAATATAAAGACTATTATAACCCTGAAATAAATTAAAATTACAAAAACACTATGATTTTCGTTCCAAAATAACGTTGTATTGGACTTACTGCAGATAACTTATATGCAGTAACTGCAGAAAAAGCGAACCCACACACACACATATATATATATAGAAGGTTATATTTACAAATTTTTTTATTTATAAACTCTTACAAATTACACTAAGTACGACCGTTCATACTTTAATCATGCAGTGTACGACCTGTCGTACTTAGTGTGATTTGCAAACAAAGTTTGTAAAAAGATCCTATATATATATATATATATATATATATAGGGCTTTATTTTTTGTTATGTCACATGATGTAACATAACCTTCCTACACACACAATTTTATGTGGGTCCCATTCGTTAATTTTTCTCTCTCCTATCTTCTCTCTTCTCAAATGTGTGGGTAGATTTGTTAGGTTACATCATGTCACATAACAAACATAAAATACATATATATATATATATATATATATATATATATATATATATATATATATATATATTTGGGAAATAATCATATACTTTTAATTGCACGCAAATGCAGCAGAGGGTAATTTGACTCTTTCAAAAATGGCTTCTAGAGACACACTTATGTTTCAAGTTCTTGGATGATTCACACATATTTTAGAGTCTACATACGACGAAGAAACACAAAAGTTAGAAGACTGAACGAACTGCAATGACTTAGCCATCGTTTTCATTGATGCTATCAGCTACCATGGACCATACGGCAACAAAAGTCTACAAGCTAGCATTTCACGCTATAATGTTAAACAAGTCTTGTGCCACACATATAATGATATATCACCATCTTTTGAGATCAAAACATAGCTAACGAAGTGAAGCTATGGCGTTTGCTTTGCATAACTATGCTCTTGCTATTTTGCTTTTGGTCATAATCCCATTTGAGGGCACCTATGGCTCCCATCACCACCAACACAAACACCTCAAATCCCTTCATTTCTCGTTGTTTCAACATGAAACCGTAAACAAAACAGGATATATTATAGTAAATGGCGTGGAAGGAGGGCCAAGAATCACAGCAACCACAGCCCCTTTTGGTACCATTTTTGTCTTTCAGGACCCTTTGACTGTCACAACTAACAGATCCTCAAAAGTAGTTGGAATTGATGAAGGAACTACCTTCACCACTAGCAATGATGGGCTTCTCAGCCTTTCAATTGCCAAGTTAACTCTGCGTCTAAAGCATCACAAGGGGTCCATTTCCGTTGTTGGAGGCACAAATAACATCAAGCCTTCAAATCTTCCAGTAATAGGAGGCACTGAAGATTTCTTGTTTGTGCAAGGCTATGTTACCGCTTCTCCAGTTGATCTAAAGGGTCTTACAGTTGTCTACAAAGTTGAATTTCATCTTTACTGGCCTCCATATGCAACTCATGCCTCTTAAAAGGGCACTGGCACATTCAAAAAATATACCCCAATTGCAATGGATCGTATCTTTTTTCTTTTATTATTATTTTCTTACATTAGGCCACATTGCTTCTGTGTGAATTGAGTTTCTTGCTAATCAGTAACTTGTGGTTTCTTGGGTGTAGATTCATGTTGGTAAGGTTCCATCTTAGTAATTTTATTTTTTTAGTATTGATTAGAACTCTGTTTGTTCTTAGTTGAAAACTCATGTATTGCAAAGCTTCCTTGGAGCAGTTTCTGAAATAAACATGAGTTAGTATCAACATGTAACATTTTCTAACTTTTCCTGAGTTAGTTTCTCATGCAACATTTTCTAGTTTCTGTTGGAATTATGGTTTCTTGTTACATGTTTGATGAATGTTAGATACTTTTATAGTTGCATTCGTGCAAGACATGTTCATATCGCGATGTTATGTGATGTGTGGAATTGGGGTTCATGGCCAGTGAACGCATACATGTATGTACCTTCTAACGAGATACATCCCTTGAAAGTGTATGATTCATAAGAACACCTCTCATGGACTACCATGTATGACTTTCTTTGCGGGATACAGTCCTAGAAGTATTCGTTTGGACTTCTTTGCGGGATACTATCCTTGGAAGTATGATCCTTAGGAACCAAGCTGTTGGATCACCATGTATGACCTCTTTGCAGAATACAGCCTCTAGAAGTATTTTTTTGGACGCTATTTGCGGGATACAACCCATGGAGGTCTTCAAGTATTCATTGGACGTTCTTTGCGAGATTCAGCCCCTGAAAGTCTTTTGTATATCTTCCGTGAGGACTCATGTTCTCGAAAGTATTCGTTTGAACTCTCTTTGTGGAATACATCCCTAAAGGTCTTTAGATATATTGTAAAATATATGATTATTGCTATATCATGTCATATGACCTTTCATGCAGGAAGTGGATTCATCAGTGGAGAAACACTCTATAAACCTGAGTTTATGATATTTTTATCTCACCCCATTTAGGGATATGTCTCAAGTACTCCAATAGCAGCTCAGGGCAAAACGCACATTCAGGGTGGCTAGAGGACTAAGTTGGAGCTTGCACGTAGTTTCTTTTTGGAAACTGTATATATATTTTTAGTTCATAATGTATGACCTATCACTGTTGTATATGACCTGTTACTATTTTAATACATGATTAGACAATATGTATGTATATTGTGTCACTCGGACATGTACGCAATTATTAAGTGACATGTTCAGTTATCAGCATGTATAATCATGTATGTATGTTGACAAGTCATGTGTATGATATATGTAATGGCACGGAGCCATTTCGGTACATGTATGTTGGATTGGACTTTTCTGTATTTTAGGTGACAGGTTTACATGTGGGATTTTATACTTATATTAGTCCAATTTATAGCCGTTATGATGTCTGTTTGACTCTGTCTGTAATGGTACAAGTTATCATATCCATATAGTGATCGACCATTGATTATGGTTACCAGGATTCAAGTGGTGATTTTGTACATATATAGGTGGTACAGTTCAAAGAAATAAGATAATTACTGTGTGCATGGCAATACGTGAGGACAAATAAAAAGGAAAAAGTTATCTGACGGAATTACCATGTGTTTTTTTTTTTTTTTGGTAATCAACAGGGGCTAAATCACCCCCAACAAAAGACAGAAACCAGAATAAGGAAAAACAATGCAGAAAATAAACTAGAAGAAACACTAAAAACTAAACTCCCGAGAATAGCACAGCATCCTAATTAGCAGCAGTGTCCCGCCCCGGATCCAGAATATCCGCAGCTAGCAGATTTAGGAGAGCCCAATGAGGAGAAGAGATTGAAGAGAGACCAAGGGAGTCATCCAAGGCTTTTTTCGCAATCCAATCAGCACACATGTTAGCCTTCCTAGAGATACCATGTGTTATATTGAGACTTTCATGAAGTCTTTCGCTAATTAATTAATATATATTGCGCTTCATATACCATATTGCATGCTAACAAACCATGATTTCATGATGGGGTGTTACAAACATCAGTGTAATTTTAGAGTGTGCAACCTACCTCTTGAACTAATATTATCATGTGAAATATAATAAGGGAAAAAGTGGTGACTTATTTGAAGTCAGCAAGTTGAATAATGGAATTATGATTTATGCCATATACCATTCACTTGAAAGTAGTGTCAATCAGTGGCAGATCCAGGAAATTGATTAAGGGTGGAAACTCATAATAACAAAAGTATATTACAATAAAAATAATTATAATATCATTCTTCTAGGCCTTATTTTTTGGAATTCCATCATAATTGTCTCATTATCAATGCTATCAAATACATCTTTTTCAATATATGACACTAAAGAATCATTCAACCATTCATCCCCCATCCAATTACGAAGTGCAGTCTTGATGTATTTCATAGCTGAAAATGCTCTTTCCACAGATGCAGTTTGATATGCGATCAGCATATAAGAAATTACAAGACGAAAAGAAGAAGAAAGTGACTCAATCAATGCAAGAAAGACAGAAAAACTGATTAAAAGTATCAAAAGTCTGAATATCAAGAAAGATGCAGTAAAAGAAGGCAAAAAGGGCAAAGAAGAGCTAAATCCCACGCTGTCAGCGCGGGTATGGCGCTCACAGCGTGGGAAGCAGAAAATTGGCAGAGGATCCCACGCTGAGAGCGCGAGATCCGCGCCATCAGCGCGGGTGGGCAAAAATAGACAGAACCTCCCACGCTCACAGCGCGGGAGTGGCGCTGTCAGCGTGGGAGGCGCGAAAAGATGAAGTTCAAATTTAGCAAATTAGGTCAAGGTCTCTTATAAAAAGAGACTCAACCTTGGAAGGAGGCACACACCACAAGACCCAGAAAGAGGCAGATCCGGCTGGAGAAGGAGGGCGTTCTTCGTGTTCGTCGTCCCGTTCTTGTAATCTTCTTCTATTTTTATTTTCAGTTCATGTTGAAATCAGATCAGCGATCATGATGTTGATTGGCTAGATCTATTTTCTGTAGTCAGGGCCATGATCCCTTTGTGAACAATTGGTACAAGGATTGAATCATTATATGTATTGATTTTAATATATTTCATCTTTATCTTGCGCGTATTGATATTATTTCTGTTAGATCTGATCAACCTAATAGGGGATGATATTCTGGGGATTAGGGTTCGCAATAGGAATATTGGAATACTGATTCTGAAAGGAGATAAAGATGACGCTTCATTCATGTTCTAGGAATAGACTTGTATGGATTGCAGTCGTGGGATTTATCTACATAATGCTTATTTTCAGGCGGGATTACTAAGGGATTAGGGTTCCAACTGAATTAAAGGGTTAGATCACCAAAGGATTGGGATCTAACTAATTATTTTTAAAAGATGATAATTTGTCTGAGTTGTTAATTTCGATAAGTATTGTGAATCAATCCAAAGTAAAATTGGGAACAATTGGTGAATGTACCCTGGCTACAGTATTCTTCATCACTTCTTCTACAAAATCATTTCTTTCATTTACTTATTTTAAGTCTTTTCCGTAAAAACCTAAAAACAAGTCTTTACTTTTTAATTAGTTACCATATTGTGGAAACACAAATCGATTCATCTAACTTAAGAGGACTGGTTATCGTAGTAGTTGTTTTCCAATCCCTGTGGAGACGATCTTATTTATCACTTTTATTACTTGGAACGATCGGTACACTTGTCGATTACGCAACACAGTTGCTACGGGAAAAGCTAATGCTAACTTTACAAGTAAATAAACCAAAGGATACACAATATATTTTTTCTTTTCAACCATCCTTTTGGCAAGATTTGCAAATTCAAAAAATCAGGATCACTTTGCATATCAAAAATATACGTGTCGAGCTGATATTCAAGCATGACAAAATCATTCAAATCAAAATCCGAAGGATAAAAGCCGGAAAATTCACACAACTTATTCTTGTCAAATGTTGAGAAAGAGTTACACGGATTTAAACATGCCATGCATTCCAACAAATTCGAACTAATTTCATTAAAACGATCATTCAACTCTTGAAGTTGAGTATCTATCACTGCATAAAATATGTCAACCTTAAAGTGATGTAGATGAGTAAATGGTCCTCTACGTTTTGTTCTCCCTTTAAATTTTAATTGAGGGATATTTTGGTACTTTCATATTAAAATTTAAGGGGGGGCACTTGCCCCCCTTCTCTTTGCCTTGCATCCGCCTCTGGTGTCAATGATTGTTGAAAAGTTCTTCGAAGTTTAATGCATAGTGATAGCATTTACATTTAAGGACATGGAAAATTATTTTGTAAAATTTTTATAGGTTTTTTCAGGGGTTCATATTTGTCCAATTTTATCAAAATCTTGAAACAAGCAAAAGCAAAATGATTATGAAACAGAAGAGGATTCCGCTAACGTTGCTTTTATAATCTAGTGAGCTGCATACACTCAATTAGGAGAATAATGATGATGAATTAGAAGAAGACGAGGGAGAACATATATTTTATTTACCCTTTATTGGGCATAATTTTTTTAATGTGTTGCCATGTTGGTCATATGTTACATGTGAAGATAGCAGACCTACGAGGAAGAGAAAGGAACCTATATGGACTAAAGACTATGTCTTGTAAAGTCAGTGAAAGGTCCGATTAATAGTTGGTAGGTTTATATACGGTTAGTTAGCATAGCTGATGTATAGTGTTTCATTCAAGTGGGTATTGACCACTATATAATACAATTGAGTGTATGGACAATGGGTATCATGAATAAAGAATTCTTTTCTGTTTCCTGTTAAATCTCTCTCTCTAGTCAGATACAAGTCCGCGTCTTGTATTAACTGGTGCTTTCATTTTGACCCATCCACCATGAGGGTTAAAGATTTGGCCGAAGAATTCACAGCTCACCGCGATCAAATTCATCAGCGGTTGGATCAAGTGAATGAGTCGATTGAATCACGATTCGTCGCAATGGAGGCACAACTCAGAGAATTCATGTCTCATTTTTCTCAAACACAACCACCAAACCATCAATCGTTGTTTCTCCAACAACCACAAACAATGGGTTCTGATAATCGAGGGTCTCTGCGTTTTGTGAAGATGGAGATTATTTGAGGGTCAAGACCCTAACAATTGGATCTTCAAATCAGAATTGTTCTTTCGTCTACAACAAACTCTGGATCATCTCAAGGTCCAGATCGCAGGGTTGAAGATGGACGGTGCTGCAGGGGACTGGTTCAAATGGATTTTTAACAGCGGTATGTTACAGACGTGGGAGGAGTTCACTAAGGCTGTGCGGCAACGATTTGGTTTGTCACATCACAGAGATGTCAGAGGCGTTCTCGCTAAATTGACCCAGAATGGTTCTTTGGCGGATTATGTGCGCGAGTTTCAAAGATTGATGAACCAGGTACATGACCTCAGTGATAAATTTTTAATGATTCTGTTCATTTCGGGTTTGCAACCTGATCTTCAGGGAGCAATTCAGTTGCATTGGCCCACTAGCTTGCATCAAGCTATGCAATTAGCATTAGCTTATGACACACATCATTCTGAGCTTCATTCCTCTTTCACAAATTCGACCAATCGACACAAAATGAAACTTACGAGGCATAATCAAAGCCATTTTCAACCTATTGCAATTCCATTAACCCAAATTTAAAATATATAACTCGTAAATTTATTATAATCCCAATTTCTACCCAGCCCCAATCAAATTTAATGTCGCTAGTTTTGCGGTGAATTTAGGGGTGAAAGTGGGCTGGGCTGGGCCGAGCTTTTCCCCGTACAGCCCAAGCCTATGCCAAAATAATTTAATTTGGCCCGGCCCGATAGCGTAGTATGAGTCTAACTGTTAGCCTGTTTTGGCCCATTTATAAAAAAACAAATGGCCCGGCCCGGCCCGTTGGCTGTTAATTTTTAACTTCCAAGTTGATAATGAATCAACTCCACAAAATACTCAAATTCTATCGTTAAAACAAAAATCACAATTTTAACATCCAAACAAAACCATGAATCACAACAATAAATCATCACAATCTGCAAGTCAATCCATACATGAATACAACAAACACATCATGATGACTACAAGAGTAGCCAAATACTTATCTTCATCTTCTCTCCTCTGCAAATATACTTCCAAGGTTACATAAGTTGGAAAATAATTTGTAAATGTAGAAAAAAAACAAGAATAAAGAATAGAAACAAAATAACCAAGATTAAGAAACAAAAAAACCTTTTAATAGATTCACATAGGCAATCTCACATGCTGAGATGTTGGTTCCTCTACATGAAAATAAAGTCAAATTTGAATTAAAATTTAATCGAATATAATTAAATTATAAAATAATTTAAATTGATTAAATTTATACCTTTTATTTTTTTCTTCAAGTCATACTTATTACGTAGCCAATGTCCACCACATATTAAAGCCTGGATGGTATCTTCAGCCAAGCTAGAACGATAAGCATCAATATCTCTTCCTCCAGCACTAAATGTTGATTATGATGCTACTGTAGGAATTGGTACACCAAGTATGTCTCTTGCTATTTGTGATAAAATTTTATACTTTAAGCTATTATTCCTCCACCATTCTAAGGCATCAAATGAAAGATGAGATTTTTCATGATATTCATAAACACCTTCTTCAAGATATGATTTCAACTCTGACTTTGTTGTAGGAATAGATTCATGTTCATGCACCATGCTCATGATTTGGTCAAACCCAGAGGTAGAGCCACGTGGAACTTGAGTAAAGGAAGTAGAAGAGGATACATTCCTGCTAGATCCCACTTGACTATCAGAGGATGATTCTTGCAAACTTAAATGTGAATACTCATTATACAAAGTTTCTAAAGCTTCACTCACCTTATCCATGTTAGTTTGTGCCTCATATTCAGATTTGTATATAAGTGGAAAGCAAATTTTCACCACTTTGAATTTACATCGTGGGTCTAAAACACTAGCAATGGCCATCAACATATTGCATTCCCCCCAATATTTATCAAATTTATCTTTCATAAACCTTGACATTCCTCTCATAAAATCATAATTGTCTTCAGCTGCAACATCAATCACTTGTTTCACCCTAAACACTTCAGGAAGATATAAATTTGCTGTAGGATAATGAGTACCTGACATAACATTAGTAGCATGAGTGAAAACTTCTAAAAGATGGCATACCTTTTCAACCTTTTCCCAATCCTTAGTTGATGGAAAATAATTATAATGTGGCTCCTACTCCTTATAATCTGGAAAAACATATTTAAATTTAGAAGCAACAGACAACATTTCATATGTTGAATTCCATCTAGTGGGACAATCAACAACTAGTTTCCTTTCTTTTACACCCATCTTCTTAACAATATCACAGAAAGTCTTCAATCTTGAGACAGAATGATTAACATATTTGACACTTTCACGAACATTTTTTTTTTTTGTACATTGCCAGGAGGTATCCCCATTCATCCTTCTCCGGGCACCATGCGCTCAGGGTACGGCCCGTTTGGGCTAGCCCCTCATTGTGACAGTGGGTGCACTAAGCTTCGCAACCGGAGAAAGGACGAGAATAATCCCTCAACCGAAGATTTTTGGCTTATCCTCTGGCCCCCAAAGATTTTCCAAGAAACTGCTTGAGGCAGGTTTGATCCCTGTACCAAGTAATCCCTTGAGAGCTCAGCTGCCAACTGAGCTACCCTTGGGGGTTACCTTTGATTTGACTAAGACCATGTTGCACTAGCAAATTCACTATATGAGCACAACATCTCACATGAAATAACTGTCCACCAAGGACTAAGTCAGTTTTTCTTGCTAATGTGCTTTTCAAATTTTTGATACAAACATCATTATAGGCCGCATTGTCCACAGACACTGAAAATATCTTATTTTCAATTCCCCATAATTGCATACATTTAAAAATTGCAGCAGCAACATCAACTTCACGCCTTGGATGTGGACCTTAACAAAGCTCAACACTCGCTTCTGCAATTTCCATTCTGAATCAATAAAATGGCCTGAGAGAGGGCAGGGAGAACGCACCTGAAGCTGCACACCAGGGAGAAAGTGAGAATGCAAGACTGGAGATTACAAGACTGGAGGTTGAAATGAAACTCAGATTCTGGAAATGGGTTCCCAATTGGAGTCCGCAACTGCAATTCCCACCAATCTAAGATTAGAAAAACGAAACCTAAAAAGGTTTGGTGGAGCAAAGTAGACACCGTGTAAAGAGTCCCTCCTCACTTCAGTCTTCAATCTTCTCGTGGGCTGTGATAAAAAATCGAGGGTGAACAATTGGGCCAGCCTGGAGGCTCATGGGCCAAGCTATTACATTAACAGTCTGACCCAATTATGTAATCAAATCTTTACACCAGCCCAAATCCAATCTGCCAAGTAAAAAGGCCGAGTCAGGTCAGGCCACTAATGGGCCGGGCACTAGGCCCCTGTGGGCCGACCTGATCCAGTTTAGGAACAAATAACAATACTTAGAGGGTTTATCATGCGCCTTTTTTAAAGAAAAAAAAAAGACTTGATGGGTAGGATTTTTTGCGTTCTGATTCAGATCAAGTGCGTTGTTATTTAATATATTTAATATTGAAAAAATAGTAAGGAGACACAATTTATTTAAGATTTGAGTGGGTTGTTGGTACTAATTATCCATTGAGTAATATTATATAGTTAATGTTTTGTTTTTAATATTATAAAATAAGATATTAAAATTACAATATTGGATAAGATAAAATATTTCAGAACTTTGTTTTCAATTTCAGATATTATGTACATTTCAATTATAATTTAATATTTTTTTATTAAGGACAATGTTAATATGTGTAGCCTATATTTCACGTAATGAGATTGTGCAAGGCTGCAAGCTGTTCAAGTATGCTGCAAGTACAAATGGAGTAGAGTTCAAACATCAAAAGAAGCCAAAGTTTACTATGTTTTTCTTTTCTTTTGGAAAATTGTTTTTCCTTTTAAATGACATAACTTATATAATTTCATATTCACAAAGGGGTGGGACCTACACCTTTATTTTTATTTTTTGTCAACTCTTTCTCCTCATTTATCTATCTCTTTTTCTCTTTTAAAATGACACAACTTTACATCCTTTAAAATGACACACAATTTTATTTTTTTTATTTTTTTGGATACATACTGTGGTGTTAATTCCATGGATTGTTGAGTGCCTGAAAAGAATTGGTACTGTCCATGCTCACTATTCCCGTAAAGACTATGTAAATGCAACCAAAGCTTGTAGTAGTGTGCATCCTGCTAAAGAAAAAGAAATGGTTTTTATTGTAACATTATCAGCCAAAATGTAAATCATGTAATGATAGAAATATATATATATATATATATTTTTATAACAATGATAGAAATATTTTGTCTGCTATAAATACATTTTTATCTGGGATCTATTGGTGAATCCTCATTTTTTTTTTAAAAAAAAAACATGAGAATCGGTCCACGGATCCTGATGAATATGTATATGTGATAGATAAATTTTTCTGCCACGACTATAGAAAAAATGGAACCCTTTCTTACATACATGAACAGGTTCGCGGTTTGCCACTTGGCAGGGGCAGGGTGAAAGTATGAGGTATTATGAGAGTAAAACTTGAGAGTAACACTTTCAACAACTGGGATTAATTTAAAATTTTTTTTTTTTTGGTAAAAGGATTTTAAAATTTATTGTATAGTATTTTAATTTTAATTCAACATCATGCGTAGTATGCAGTCGGCATATATATGTTTTTCTATTGGACTCTCAAATTACATAAGAAAACTTCTCTATAGTAAACTATTTTTCTTCTCCTTCTTTTAAATAAATCATGACAGTTACATGTAATTGAATTTTTTAAAATTTTAAGATATTTTTTCTATTGCGCGAACAATTAATATACCGAATATGATCTTTTGGTCGTAATTCTTAACCACAGTCAAAATTCAACGTTTTATATCACATAAAATCAAGGGCCATTATGGACAGTATGCAACTGATTCTATGTTATTTACACAATATTTTTATTAATTCGCAACTATAACAATCTCACCAGAAATTATCATATAAATTCCAGGGTCTTTTTTTTTTTTTTTTTTATAAACAAAATTCCAGGGTCTTAACTAAGGCAGTAAACAACTGTTTGCATTATTTTATTTGAAGAAACTATGTGCGCTTTCTCTAAAATTTGATGAACGTGAGCTTTATCTAAGTTACTATTTTGCAGTTCTGTTTCGACTACTTTACCACCAATTTGCTTTATTCAAGTTAATATTAAATTAATCTCAATCAAAATTGGTAACATTTTCAAAAGTAATAATTTGACCCCACTGGTCTGAAAGGTAGCTAATGTTCAGACAGTATAATCCAATTTGCCCTCTCCTTTGACAAGAGAAAGATATTAAAATTGAATCAATTTGAATTATCCAATTTATATATTAGAAAAATATTTTTGCAGTTAATGCAGATAAGTTATCTACATTTACTTCTAAAATGACGTCGTCTCGAGATTGAAAAATTAAAAAATTATTATAAATACTATAATAACTCTGAAATAAATTAAAATTATAAAAATACCATAATTTCTGTCCCAAAATAACGTCGTACCGAGTTTACCGTGGATAACTTAGCGACTAACAGCATAAAAAAGCGAACCCTTTATATAAAGTGGCAAAACTTTGACTTAGTAATTGTGCTCCAATTCACCACTCAACTAATTACCTAGTGGCTAATCCATTTTGAAAGATGCGTCTTACCTACATTCACTTTATGAAAGTGCAAATATGGACAGATAATCATATACTTTTAATTGCACGCAGAGTAATTTGACTCTTTCTACATGGCTTCTAGAGACACACTTATACTACAAGTTATTGGATGATTCACACAAATTTTACATACATATGAGGAAGAAACACAAAATTTAGAAGACTGAACGAACTTCAATGACTTATCCATCGTTATCATTGATGCTATCAGCTGCCATGGACCATACGGCAACAAAAGTCTACAAGCTAGCTTTTCACACTATAATGTGAAACAAGTTTTGTGACACGCATATAATGAGATATCACCCTCTTTTGCAATCAAAAAACAGGTGACAAGTGAAGCTATGGCGTTTGCTTTGCATAACTATGTTCTTGCTATTTTGCTTTTGGCCATAATCTCATTTGAGTGCACCTATGGCTCCCATCACCATCACCACCATCACCACCAACACGAACACCTCAAATCCATTCACTTCTCGTTGTTTCAACATGAAACCATAAACAAAACAGGATATATTATAGTAAATGGTGTGGAAGGAGGGACAGGAATCACTGAAACCACAACCCCTTTTGGTACCATTTTTGTCTTTCAAGACCCTTTGACTGTCACAGCCAACAGATCCTCAAAACTAGTTGGAATTGCTGAAGGAACTTCCATCACCTCTAGCATGGATGGGCTTCTCAGCATTTCAATAGCCAAGCTAACTCTGCGTCTAAAGCATCAAAAGGGGTCCGTTTCTATTGTTGGAGGCACAAATAATATCAAGCCTTCAGATCATCCAGTAGTAGGAGGCACTGAAGATTTCTTGTTTGTGCAAGGCTATGTTACCTCTTCTCCAGTTGATCTAAAGGGTCTTACAGTTGTTTACAAAATTGAATTTCATCTTTACTGGCCTCCATATGCAACTCATGCCTCTTAAAAAGGGCACTGGCACCTTCAAAAAATACCCCAGTTGCAATGCATCACATCTTTTTTCTTTTATTTTTATTTTCTTACATTATGCCACATTGCTTGCTTCAGTGTGAATTGAATTTCTTGCTAGTCAGTAACTTGTATGTTAGTAAGGTATCATTTTCTTGTCTACTGGTTCCATCTTAGTATTTTTTTTTATTTTTTATTTTAGGATTAATTAGAACTCTATTTGTTCTTAGTTGAAAACTCATGTATTACAAAGCTTCCTTGGAGCAGTTTCTGAAATAAACATGACTTAGTATCAATAAGCCTTATACTCTGTGGTTCATGTTTGAATTGAAAGAGGCCTGAACACTCCTTTAATTGTTGTCACCAGTAACTTTCTCTACCATGGCGTTTGAATTATATTAATGAAATATCGGATGATCCCATTGATATCAGTTTTGTAGAAATATCAATAACAAGAAGTGGTAGAGAGAGGAAAATAACAATGATGAATGATCCAAGTAGTATTGGCAGAAATAAGCATGAGAACTACAATGTAGCAGTGTGGGCAAAGGCCGAGATAAATATGATCATTCTCAAAATTGCTAACGAGACAAAGAAAGCAGACTACTAGGTTCAAATTAAAAGCAATGTATTCACACTCACGAGCAACCTAAATTTTCAAATGAAAAATGGAATCTTGACGAAAGAATGTGGTGCCAAGCTTGACGCTTTTTACCATTCGTACAAATTTTATTTGTTTCAAGAGCTTAACTAAGCCAGTAAACAACAGTTTGCTTGATTTTAGTTTTTGGCTACCATGATTTATTTGCGGAAATAGTATGTCTTCTCTAAAGTTTGACAAACTTACATAAGCTTCTTTTTCAATTTAATGATTTTGTTGATAGAGGTCAAAACAAACCCAGAAAACAAAGCAACAAGGAAAGATGACACCTGATCCTAATGGAAGAAAGTGGTGTCACGCTTGATCCTTTGACCATGCTTTGTGAGAGAGCCAGAGCATTTTGCGAGCTGCTTTTTAAATCAAGGATATTCCAAGTATAGTTTCTAGCAATAGTTAAGGTAGTGAAAATATCGCCTTATTTCAAGTTCAGGATGTTATGCTACATGCTAATCATCAACATAACTCAAAACTCAACACCGTTTTTGCGAAAAAATTTACAAAATTTGAAGAAAAATATATATTAAACTTAGAGGTGGTCTATGTAGATTGCACTTTTTTTGTTTTTTTGACCACACATTATAGTGTAGTGATATTATTTAACATTTTCATCTTTAAGTATGTTATGGTAAGTGAAATAGAATGAAATAATATTCCATGTCATTATTTAAATATTTAATGATGAAATATATTTTTTCTATTTTATTATTTGAAACTTTTAGTTGGAGTGAATGAAATAAAAATACTAATATTTATTATTTCTAAAATGCCCTTATTGTCGCATCAAATATGCAGTAACCTGATTTCTGAAATCATAATTTAAAATCATTGCAGGAATCATGAATTTGCTTAAAAGCATAAAAAATAATATGCTTCCATCTTAAACACGGCACAAATAAAAATCAAATATACAAAGAGGGGACAATGCGCAAGAAACACCGATAAAGCAGCAATCACTCATATGGGACATGATTGGACTATATGGAAGCTACAACGACCACAAATTTAGTAAGAAAGAATAAATATAATAAGCATCATGAGGGTGCCTCGTGTGGTGATAGAGTTCTTTAAAGTGATCCAGATGTAGAACTAAAGGCCCTGCCAGTGACTCCTGTTGCAGAAGCTGGACACTTCACTGAAAAATTTTAATTGCTAAAAGTGATTTGGATGATGTTAACCCCGCGGCTTGTGTAGGCGAGGTCTGTTGCAGAAAACCCGACCGTTGGCCCTCACAAATGCTGCTATACCGACACTAATGCTTGCCCACATTAGCGAAAAGAAGAAGTGCCGAAAATCATATCGAACTGTTGAAACAATGAATAAAAGATTAATGCTTAAAAGCCATAAATTCCACACCATACGTGACACAGTTCATTAATGTAGCACTTGTAGAGAGTCATTGGCCTAACCATATGCAAGCAAAGTCTCCGTATATATCCAGTTAACCAAGACCATAGAAAAACTTCCTTAGATGCTGATCGAACTTGATAACAACTTAATAATTTAATGAGTACAGGCATACGTCTTTATATAACTGTGCAAACATGCCTGGAAAGAGTTAAAGGGCAGAAATTCTCGAAAAATTTCCCGTCACATTTTTGCTTTAAATATCTACAAACCCTGGGCAAGCGAATGCCGCAGCAGTAGGCAAAAAGACATCACACCACTTTAAATTGCTTCTGACCACTTTGAATTGCTTCTGATTAAGCCCACTGGTTTATTTGAAAGATATTATACCTACCTAAACAGAGACATATTTAACCTTCATAATATAACGGAAAGTAACGAAGAAGTCTAAAGTCTCAATTTTATTTCTGATGCCTCTGTCTGGTTGGAATACGAAGAAGTAAAATGAGAGGGTCTGATGGAAATAGGAAGCACGAATAAACGACTCCTCAATTTTATTGGTGGAACATAAGGACAGGAAAAATGGGAACTCCGTTGCCTCATGGTCTGCAATTTCAATCTTAATAACAATGAGAAAATGAAGGGAAGAAAAAAAAGATTTAACTACTACTGTTTTTCATGGGTCCACCAATATATCACCTCCTCTTTGACTTTTCTAATCATTTCATAGTCTTCCCTTTTCTATCCTTTATTTACCCCTCCCCCCATCCAAAAATATAAAACCTCTCATTGCAAAAAAACCTAGGGGTAAATCACAATCCTGATTCATTAGAGATTTGCATCTGGGTTGTATGGACTCGTGCCAAACATATACTAAGTGCCCTGTCCGTGAAAACATTTGTTAAGTGACTATAATATACTCTACAGCAGTCATACCCCTCCTCTATATGAGAAAAGATCTATTTAGTCCTCATTAAGCCCTTTACGATCACAGCATATTGTTCTTTGACATTCTCGGGGAATCATGGTGTATATTGAGTTTCTGCACCAAACCGATATGGAAATGTGATTTGTTTGACAGATCATGTTTGGTGGGACCCAAACCTGAATATATCAAACAGTTGTCACTTACTCTTGGTCCAATGTATAAACAATTTGATAAGTCACTTCTACCTAGGAATATAATCCCTATATCACAGTAGCTTTGTCAAGCATCCCTTGCTCTTAAATGATGTGAAACATTGTGGTAGTCTAAAATTGATGGAGCACAGATAAAGGATAACGGAAAGTGAAGTAGGTTTTATCTTAAAGGGAAGGAGTATGAAATAGAAAAAATCATATGTAGTTATTAGGATTATGGTGTATAATTAAAACAGGACAATGGATGTCAAGTGAAGGTTTCCCATTCTCGCTGCATTAACTAATTAAGATTAAATTAGTTAGCCTATTCAAGATTCCAGTGTGTACCTCAGTTCTCAGCTTTGTGGTATTCCCTCCCCTCTTTTCTCTCCCCTTATTCTAAATCTCTCTAAACTTCCCCCTTATTCTCTATTTTCCCATATTCTCTTCTCCATTCTCTCTGCCTAATGTTGTTACTGCTCCAACTATAAAAAAGGTGAGACTGGGTTTGAAATGACAGGCCTCTAAAAGTAGTAGGTTGATTATATTCTTATATTATACGGACACACTTGTGTGTGCGTGCACGTGCCCATGTGAATGACAAATTAATCCTTAGTTTAGCCTTCAGGTATACTTGGTATCCTTTAAGCTTAACAAACAAAAGTCAACTCACCTTGTCTCAAGGACATGGTTGCAAAAAGGAATCCAGTCAAAACCAGACCCAAAGCCAGAGGAAATGACTGCAAAGATAAATGAAGTAATATTAATATCAATTTACATTAAATGCAGATGACTTTCTTAAGCATTCTATTAATGAACTACACACCAGTAAAATATGAATTACAAAAAAATCACATTAAATCTTCAACACAGGAGGCAATGCTTTGATGTATTTTCTGGCAACATAATGACATATACATTTCCTTGATCGAATAAATCTGGTTGCTCATTTGAATTTGAATAACAAAGAAAGTTTTTTTAGTTCTCAAAAAATAAAGCATGAACCACTTGGTTTCATTGTGGCCCATTGTAACCCATCACTTTTATGTAGGGCTAGGGTCAACATTTTGTAAACCTTGGAAGGAAAACATGTCTCGCAAAGTACATATTTATCTTTTTTCTTGAGACATAGGTCAAGGGGGACCCTTGGCACAACGGTTGGTGTTGTTGCCATGCAACCCAAAGGTCCCAGGTTTGATTCATGCAATCAGCCTAATGCAAATGTAAGGCAAGGCTGCCTACTATAAACACACATAATGGGTCCAAGCCTTCCATGGACCCTACCTATAACGCGAGCTTTATAACACCACATTGCCCTTTTTTATGAGACATAGGCAGTATCCACAAAAAACAGATTTCAACTATTTAAAATATATTTGTAAATTGTGAGCTTTCTAAAATCTATTCTTTAACCGAAATCATTGCCTCAAACTTCATTATGGTAAAGGCTTCCATGTAAATTGTACTCACAGCTATAGCTTCAAGGCCTCCTTTCTGAGAAGCAGCAGCAGTATCTCGGCTGACAGAAACTATATAATGTCCTTGCAGGAGATCAATTGCATCCTTCACATAATCAAAATATCACAAACAGCTTAAATCAGTTACAAATAACCTAATAAGTTCTTTAAATTAACAAACTTAAAAAAGATAATAGACCCAGAAAAGCTTAAATCATAATTTAATTTGAGATCTGTTCAGCCGAGGTAAAAGACATATTGAATAAATTATCCTAAGAATATGGTCCACGTTAAGATATGTACATGAAAAATCAGTATCTCCTACAGCATAATTACTATATAGAGCAGCATACACTCCATAAAACCTTGAATTAGGATTTAGAAGGGAGAAATCAAATATACAAAGGACAAAACCTAAATGATCATGAGTTATGACCACATACTAGACACCTAAGGAATTCTACATTATAGCGAGAGTATCCATACAAATAATGAGAAATGAGCTACACAAACCTGCTTTGTTCCATCGCAAAAATTATTCAAATAATATCGTAGAAGAGCATTTACACCATCTTTTATTATCCCTTGAACTGTGCGGTGCCCACATCTGAATCCCACCAAAAAATTTAATTAAAGAAGGCACGAAGGTTAAATTCTAAATCATAATAGCAGCATATTTGAAACTTCAGAGATGTTGAATCTCATCAGAAAGTCACGCAGTGAAGTTATTCAACCTTAAGGTACAAAACAATTGCATAATTTCATTATAATTTTTTTGCTATTGCCAAGTTTTGTGATTCTAATTGAATATAACAGTTGATGTAATTAAAGCAGGCAATAGAAAAAAGAGCACCAGACTAACATGGAAAAATCAAAATGCATAAAAATTTCACAATTCCCAGTTTCCTACTATGGTAAAATGAGAAACCATGAAGCAATAGATTAAATTCCAACCCTAAAACTACTTTCAAGAGTCATACACTACTGGTTTGGACAATACAATTAGAGCCAGCATAGAAAATGAGCCATTCCAACGATGGCTTAAAATTATTCCAGGCCATTGTAATTTCAAAATAGAAAAAACCTTTATGAATTTCTTCATATACTTTATATGAGAGGAACATGAAAAGCTTTGGAAAGATTCAAGGGAAAATACCTGACGAAGTCTCCTTTTAGAGCAGGAGTTCCTGAATATTGAACACTTACATCATCCCCATGATTAGCCCACACTGGTCATAGAGAATCAGTTAGAACTAGAATCTTGGTTTCAAGTGCTATGAAACAATGAATATTTGAATGTATCAAATGAAGATAACTTCATAATAAAGCCATATATATATAGGTAAAATCATTTTTGCAGCCGCTTTATGTACAACAACGACATGTATATGGTTATGATTCCCCGCATTTAATGCTTTCAAGTATATATATAGCAAATATTTGATTGCTGCACATACAGCAGCTGCCGAAATGTAAATCTCATATAGGCAAAAGTATTTCTACAACAACTTTAGATAAGCTTATTTACAGTTGCCATTTTAACTATGTTCTCCCGGGAGATCATAGTTATAACGTTAAAGTTGCTCTTTTCTCTCTCTACTCAGCAAACAAGTTCTGAAAACTAACTGAGGAGAGAAAGAAAAAACAACTTTAATATTATAAATATGTTCTCCCGGGAGAACATAGTTAAAAATCGCAGCCGTAGATAAGCTTATATATATATATATGTATGAGGTAGGATCATTTGACACCGGTGTCAAATTTGAAGTTTGATACCTCATCTGAGAGCCGTTGGATCAAAAAAGATCAATGATGTCACATGCTTACAAATCAGAGCCATTGATCTTTTTTGATCCAACGGCTCTTAGATGAGGTGTCAAACTTCAAATTTGACACCGGTGTCAAAGAATCCTACCTCTATATATATATAGGGAAATAATTTTTTTATGTTGTAGGAAAAAAATTATCTTATGTAGTAGAAACAAAAGTATAAGTGGGACCCACATGTAAGAGGAGAGAGAAAAAATAGAAGTGGGACCCACCCCTCTTTTGTGTGTGTAGGAAATTGGCTTCTCTTATGTAACATGGGATAAATATAACCCATATATATATATATAGGCTTAGGATCATTTTACATCAGTCTAAATTACACTCAATCTTGGCCATTGATCTCACACGTATCTAACGGCTCTAATTTTTTTTTATTTTTTTTTTGTATAACCTGGAGGGTATCCCCATTCAACCTCCTCCGGTCACCTTGTTCTCGGAGTACGGCCTGAAGGCTAGCTCCTCATTGAAACAGCGGGTGCATTGAGCTTCGCTACCGGAGGAAGGATGAGACTAATCCCCCCTTCGAGGACAGAGGCACCTCCTCTGGCCCCCAAAAATTTTCCAAGAATTTGCTTGAGACAGGGTTTGAGTTATGTGAGTCATTGGATCCAAGTGGATTAATGGTCAAGAATGAGTGTAAAACTTCTTATTCTTACACCAATGTAAGAATAACATGCCCCATTTATATATTTCAACGCACATAATCTGAAAATTAATAATACACTTACAGATCTTAAAGTTTTCATCTAGATTTGGATGAGAACTAATGGTTTCTTCAGCACCAAAGACACCAAGTCTTCTGAGCTGGTATTCCAACATATTTCGGCCAATCATGCTCTGCAATTTTAACACTATTAAGCAGGAGCATGATGTCACAAACACAGAGAGGGATACAAAATATAGCTATGCAAAAAAAATTATTGTTATTACAGTAGTGGATGTGTACTTGTATACGTACGTAAGTCCAATGTGGAGAGCTCTTTTATTATTTTCCAAGCATTAAGTCCAGCGTAGATAATGAAAGAAGAATGGAGTGTTTTTGTAGAGGGGGAAAAAAAAAGAAATATTTCCTATTCATCTGGTAAGGCACAGAACACTTGCCATAATAGAAATCAACTAACCTGAGTTACATTTGTACGGTCTAGACAATCAATACAATTGGTCCTAACAACTCCGAGTTGCTCCTTCATTTTCTCTCCCTTTTCATTCAACAGAAGATATCTAAGATTCCAACAGAGAATAGCATCTCGAGTCAATTTTTTTTGAAAAGGAAAAAACGCTTTGGTTAGAATTGTACAAAATTTTATTAGATAACAGTATTAAATGGTTAAGGCTGTTTTCAAGGAAAAGTAGCTTCATATATTTGTTTCAGCCCATGACATTATGCTTGAAAATTTTCCAAGATAGTGTAGCAGATAGTTCCAAATTACGCAACATAACAAACATAGTATCATTAATTGTTGGAATTTGTTGAAAGATTAGCAGTTCATATAGCACCCTGCTTGGATGAATCCCGTCAATGTAGTAACAATAGCATCATCTTCGTCCCAAACTAGTTGGGATCGGAAAAATTCAATGCAAGTGTGAATCAAATTAGTAACTAAATTCTTAAGAAAGTTCATATCTAATAGCTTAACTGATAAAAAATTCCATACCCATTTCTCTCAAGAAAATCTGAAATTTGATCATAAAGGATTGAGAGACGATCGAAATGAATGTGCCCACAGACATGATGAAAATCAAAGTGCAGATATCTACAGAAAAATAAATAAGTAGCATGGTTAACCAAAAAGAAGCCAAAAGAATGTACGTTTGTCAATTTAAAAGTTAACTGAAAGAGACTTCTACCTTACTTCATCACTAGCCACATGCTGCATTGTACTTCCAAATTTTTCACACAGCCGCCCTTCTCCTCCATGCTGATAAAACACCAAGAATAAAAAAGATGACTCAAATATATTCATGCCGATACATAACAATTCCGTACATATTACCACACATTCTCAGGAACATTTACAGCACATATCCATTGTATTTTGGTTGGTACATGTAGATTGCATGCATTCTTTACAGTTGTCTACAAAATTTACTATGCAATTACATACCCTAGCATCATTGGGTAAAATTGTCGATCATCATATAAGCATTCTCAGTTTGTTATGCAATGAAAGAATATTCACCTTGTTAACAAGATCAACAGCCAATACTGCTCCATATTTTTTTCTTAAATCTAAAAAATGCCTCTCTAGGACTCTTGGCTGCATCTTAAGCAAAGAAATGGCAGTGAGATACACAGAGAACATTATATGTAAACCCAGAAATACAACAATCAACAAGCACTTACAGCTTCCTCAAGTTTCAATAACTCAAACTTTGGTTTATAAGTTAAGTCGACAATTTGCTGCCAGAGCAGTGGTATCGAACCACGAACCTGTAAAAGCTCAACCAAGATGGCTCCTAAGCGATATGAAATGAAATACATGTTTAATTGAAACAATATTGGTGCTAAAAATACAATTATAGTTCATCCACAAAACTGAAAGCAAGCATTCTAGCTCCCCCTTGTTCTGGCTTTATCAAACAATCACATGTTTTCAGATCATACAATGGCATGAATCACCAATTTTCACTATAAACTAAGAGAGTAGCAGTGGTCTCCTCAAGAATCCTGCTAATAGTATTTTACATTCGACTATCACAATTGCTACATTCAAATAAGCGTCCAGCTCAGCTAGTTAGATATCAATTTATGCTGCTGTTAAGTTGCCTATAACTGCAAAAGGTTATGTTCAACATATTTCAAAACAATGACAATTCCTTAGGATTAGGACAACAGCTCTGAATCAAGTTGTCAGAACCTTCCAATATTGTACGGAAATCCCACCATATAATTGTTTCATGATGACAGAAAGCAATACCTGAACAAATGAAGCGGTATAACCATTAAACTGCATTATTTGCTCTGTTTCCACAAAATTCGCAACGTACCCGTCAGGATCAGCTCCTCTTCTCCACATCCGAGTTCCTTTCAAGAAATGAAATTGTATTTGTATTATCAGCCAACCAATCAATAAAAGATGATGATAGCCTTCTTTAAGCAGCCACAAATGACAATCCCAAGTTTCCTCATACAAAAGCTTTTTAGATTGTAGTCTATACAGGTAGTTATAAATATCAGATATAATAAATCAAACTATTAACATAAAAACAAACACACAAAAATTATGCATGTTGTGATATATTTTCCATAAGTGTTTTCCTCTGCCCAAGATGTGTAGTTCTTCATAAATAAAACGATGGAAGATAAATGAGCACAATAAAGTTAAAGTATTGCTGTTTATTTCCTAAAAAGGATAATTATAGATGCAGCAGCCAGTTACACCTAGAACAAAATGCCTTTTGTTTCTCCTCCTCGATTAATTGCAATTAATTATTTTTTTATTGGTTCATCCAAGGCATGAGGCCTGTTTAATCACCAATATTAAGTTCAACTAGTTGAGATATGTTATTTACTCTTCATTGCTTATAATTGTTTGTTACCCACTAAAACACACCTTTCACACCTCAAATTAATCTAGTTCAGTTATACAAGGGCACCTTTCCATCATATTTTCCTCTATTGTCAAATACCAAAATAGTCATCAATCTCTTAGGTGTCCTAGCCTAAACCATTAGTAACTAAAACAAATATTATTTCTTTTCTAACGTCCAATTTTACCATTAAGTGCAACATAGATCAGCATACGCTCCTCAAAGACAACTATAAAGTAGTGCAAATAAATCTAGCAGTCTTCCATGATTGCTTTCATCATCATCACCAAATTAACCACTGCATTAATTTCATGGCCTATGAGATATTGATTCTTACATATACACATTTTTGTTATGGATTGAGATAAATAGAAATTTCTCCAAAAGCTTTAAATACCATTTCTTCTTGTGCATCTCCTGGCAATCAAAGTGATGTCAATAATATCTTTTCCAATGGCTGCTTGAAAGTGATGAAAGCCTAAGTATTTGTTAAGGATAATCTTCAAAAGAAATGGTTACGTGATCACACAATAACTGTGCAAATAGTTAAATGAACCAAAAAAGAAAAATGTGTATAACAACCATAAAATGATGATATAACATTAAGATAATCAGATAAGGATACTGCCTTGGACTACAGGGAGTAAGTATGGGTCAAGCTGGCAAGCACAAGATCACACACTTATTAGTTAGTAATATAAAAATACTAAGTATTGAAGAAATCGAACAGGCAAAAAAAATTGCCACAAACCTACCTTGTTATCTATGAGCACTTCTAACATATAATTGTTCCATAGAAATCGAGGCTCTGCCTGTGATCAAGCAATTGGTAGCATAAGCAGAATTAATAGGGGAAACCAAAAAATGCAGAATGAATCAATTCAGAGTGGTGGATATTGTTTGTATAGACATCAGGAGTATCACACTATCACTCAGGAATAATATTAAGAACAAACTAAATTTTGTTTCCTAGCATGGCATCAGCACCCATATATATATATATATATATCTGTGTGTGTGTCTCTGTGTGTGTGTGTGTGTGTGTGTGTGTTGTGTGTGTGTGTGTGTGTGTGTGTGTGTGTGTGTGTGTGTGTGTGTGTGTGTGGCAGGATCCTTTGACACTGGTGTCAAAAATTTGACATCAAATCCCATCCGTTGATTTCCGCTTATCAACGGTAATCATTTATGGGGAATCAATAGTAATTAATAAGTTTAATTCCCAATAAATAATAACCGTTGATTGGCGGAAATCAAAGGTTAGGATTTGGTGTCAAATTGCAAAATTTGACACCGGTGTCAAAGGATCCTATCCCTATATATATATATATATATATATATATATATATATATATATATATATATATATATACCAGCAGGATTGTGGTAAAACAAAAGGCAATACATACCTGTCTCCAAAGAGGAAGCAATCTAGACTCATCACCCAGGTCATTCAATCGCTGTGCGCTGCAGAAATCAATAAATACAATTTCACATTTTATTTTGAGTCTCAATATCTATCTATCCCTACACACACACACACACACACACACACATATATATTGTTTAATCTTATATTATTAGAAAAGTTTCCAAAATAATTTTCATTAGGAGTAGTAAGGAAACATGAAGAATTATTTATATAATATCAAAATGACTTAAATCTCCCAATTTATTAGCAGCCCCAATTTGTTAATGGCTATTTTCTAGAAAAGGTTTCGTCAGAATTCAGCATTCATTAGTCCCCGATCGTCAAACTCAACAGAGCAGTTAAGCAATCATAATCCTCATTACAAAAATGTCATTTACATAAAGGAGTTGTATATGTGTGGCAGAAGCAACACTTGTGTACTTTCTTTTCCTACCACAGCATGCACTCAACTTCCATTAATAATTTGGCTGTTAAAATATCAAAGAAGGATGCAATGCCATCACAAATGCCATGCTAAAAGTTGTACATACTACAATAAATGAAAGACGGGGGGAGGGGGACTGCATTTTCTATAGGTTTACAGGTTGCATGATTGCACCTACTAATCAAAGTGAGGATGCAAGGGCAGTTTCATCTCTGTGGATATTTATATATGTATGATTGTAAGGCAGGGAATTATAGAATCAAAATAGAACCATATCATGTTCCAGTCACAAATACAAATAAAAGACGGCTAAAAATATCCAAAGAAGTTCACCTCAGAGTTAAATTAGTTTCATATGAGAAGAACAGACCAGAGGTTTTCTCAGCAACATTTAGCAGCCCGAAAAATTCCATCTCAGTCTTCTTCTGCCAAATGTGGTACAACAAATATGAGTTCGAAACTTGTAGTGGACATATAATTAAATGTAAAGAACCAATCCACCCCAAAAGCTTAAGCTATTAGATGAGGCTACTTTAATGGTTTTACATTTTTCTAGCATTAAATAAGAAACAAGTGAAGTTGTAGCAAACATACCTGCTCAGCAGGGGTACTTTTAAGAGAAATATCACATGGAAAAACCTTCATGGATGAAATTTTGAAAATTGGATGCCCCAAGTAAGACCCAACACATTCACGCTCAGTTATAACCATCAAATATGATCCTAAGGGCATATTAAAATTTAGCAACATCAAAATGATTGCTCAAATTGAAGTCTACTGTTGAAAAATAATGCATTATCTGTACTCTGAAGAGGAAGTCAGGTATGTAAACTAGATGTACAAAATCAGATACCAATATCAAAATCACAAGTAAAAGCAATGAAAAAAATGGGTAGTAGTGACCTGCTGCATAAGCCATAAAGATATATGAACTAAAAGGAATTTATATAAATGTAAAATTGTAAAGCTAGCATGATCCTTAAATCCACTGCCTTCATGTTAAAAAATAAATAAAGAAAAGAAAAAACACTACATAATTTTATTCATTTTTTGCTTTCATTCATGTGCCAAGATCAATCATCATCTATCACTAGTCGAATATCCCGATTCCCAAATATTACCTCTCTCCCCCAAAAATAAAAAATCCCTAATGTACTTACTTCACATTATAGCACAATCATATAAATAAGGATGGAATTGTATTAAAATATATATATATATATATAAATAAGGATGAACACCGACAAAATCTTTCCAAAGTCAGGAAATAAAACCTTAATGGATAATACAAACAGAGACACAGAATAATCACTTATATCTAAAATATCAATTAAAAAATGGCCAAGTGTCTCTTAAGATTGCTCACCAGCCAAAAGCCTCAACATCCCAACTACACCAAAAATTGTAAAAATCTTAGGAACTCGAAGGGAGTTGCATTCTGGAACCTCATCTGTCAAAGCAAGACAACGGAGGAGAAAAATACATCAAACGAATAAAAAAAGGGATCGACCATGGATAAGCACAAAGACGAAGCAACGGAAGCAGCTAACCGATGAGCTTCATGGAGCCATCCATTCGACTAACAGCCAAAGAAGAACCAGAAGAGCCATCCGTTGGCTCAATCACATACTGATCCGGAAATTCCCAGAGTCGCATGCGCGTGTACAGCTTCTGCACAGAATCTGCTCTCTCCATCATTATTGAAACTCCACCTCACTGAAAATAACACAAGACTATTCATTCAAATAAGCAAGAAATATTACATTAACGATCACTTGGAAATCATCAAAGATTCAAATCGCAAATTATCGTTTCAGTTTTCTAGGGTTTCACAGATCAAGTGGAGCAGGAAGACTTAGTTCAAATCACGAAAAAACTAGTTAAGTTTGATCTAATCTGAATTGAAGAACCAGTTTCCCGCTAAAACCGGGAAGTGAAGTTGGATTCTGGAATTTTCTCGCAATTTCTGAGCGAAGAAAATGAGAAATAAGTGTACCTGGTTCCCAGGATCGAAGAACAGAGTGAAGATTAAGATCCAAATTCGAATTCGCGTTGGGCTCTTAGCGCTTTAAGTGTGTGACTGCAACGACATGGGAATGTGCTGCAACATGTTAATATTCCTTTTTCTTTTAAAGCTAAGGGCGTGTTTGGTAGCTTCGTTATGGAATAGGATTGCGATGGGCTAAATCCGAGCTCGGATTCGCGGTTTCCAAATGCGGCTTTAGGTCGGAAACTTGGACCGGTTCCGCTGAAATGGTGCCGGGGCGAGTGTGCTATCGGTACACGTGGAGGTTTGTTAGAGGTCCGTGACACCGCAGCCTACTACTATGGCGAAACCTATGACGTGGTCAATAAATGAGCACCTTTAAGATTATCATCTTCTCTGTTCGATCCGAATACATGAAGCTCGAATGCACAGTCCACTACTTTGGTGGCAGTGGCACCGTTTAATTTTTCTCTTTTGCAAACTTTAAGCTTACAAAAATTATTTTCAATTGATGATTTATTATGACTCAATTATGGAATTTTTAAATTTAGTTATTTTAGAGTCCTACGCAATTACATTATGAAAATTTTGTCATTGATAAATAATTCACACCATAACAAAAACCACAATATATAATGAGGATTGTTTTGTAGATTGGGTGAAAAATATAAATATAAAAGGCTTTTCGGTTTTATGAATATAATGTTACATGATACTTCTTGTGTCATGTCATAGGCACATAAATATTGTAGGTCCCACTGTGTAGAATTAAAAGAAAAAAATTAGAGGGGATCCACACATTTTTGAGTGAGTAGAAAAAAGAAATTATGTCATGACACTTCTATTGTTCTATTTCCCATAGATTAAACATCTTATCATTCACAAAGACATTAAAAAATTGAAATATATACTTAACACCTAAAATATTCATAAATTTCAAATAATACTTAAATTCACATAGGAAAAAATGTTTGTCCTTTTAAATGACACAACTTATATTATTTTACTCTCACAATGATGTGGAACCTACAGCTTTATATTTCTTTTATCCACTCTCTTCTCCTTTATTCATCTCTTTCTCTCACTTAAAATGACACAATTTTACATCCTTTAAAATGATACAATTTTTTGCCATTCACATATCATAGAAAAAAAAAAGTAAAAAACACCAATAATACCATGATGTTCTCACTAAATGGTAGTTTATTCTAATTGCATTATCCTACATTTTTTGTAGACATTGGACGATAATTATATATTTTGTTGACTTTAATAAATGATTTTTCTGAGTTTAGATTATGGTGAAGAAAAGGAAGCATGTCAAAAGAATGTGACACGATGGAAAAGGATAAGACAAACTACGCAACCCTAGTAACAAATGCAATGTCTCCTTTTTATTGCTGCAAATGGGGTTACGAGGTAAGAGAAAATCATAGACTCCTTAATAGTTACAATATCATTGCCTTTGTCAATGGTCCCAGCATGCTAACAGTTAAATAGATAAAATTAAGGGATAATGTGCTTGGAAATAGAAGTGATGTCTGGTCTTATGATACGGCCTTACAGGTATTGGGAAGAAAGGAGTTGGATAGTTAGGTGGCTAGAAACTGTTGGAATTTTTTATTTCCTCTAAACCTTTTGGCCAAGCTGCGGAATAATTTTGATCTTTTCTCTTGGGGTTTGTAGTCTTCCTCAGTCAAATCATCCTAAAACCGTATTTCTTAGTGTGTCGTCTCTCTCTTGACGGGGAAGAGAAACTAGGGTTGTAATTGACGTCTTGGGAACCATAACCTTATAGTGTTTTTATCTTTGTTATTGGGCCAATAAGCTCCCATTATACCTAGTTTACCCAACACCGGTATCCACTCATTCAGCCCATACTCACTTAGGAATCTATTTGAGAATATTTAACTGGTCACTTTAATTTACCCAATATATATAAATAGCACAATATAATTATTAATATAATATGTAACCCACAATGATTATTAGAAAATATAATTTTCTAACAATCTCCCACTTGGGCCACATATTAACTTGAGATAATTATGTCATATATCTTTAGTGCGCAACTGTATGCTATTTTTCTTTACATTCCTCCTTAGATACAATCTGGTCCACCTCCTATATCAATATGAGATCATGGCGGCTTTTGTCACTTTCAAGCGTAACTAAACCTTCCATGGTCATCGCACCAATATATTCAATGACATAGATCAAGTATGGATGAGTGGCATGGAAATTACATGCAATGTGATCTTACCATGCTTATTTCCAACTGGTCCTACTTTAAACTTTATGAGATCAATCCTAAATTTTCTGCATGCACAAAGCAGAAACACAAGCACAAAATATAGTACATTCAGAGGGAAAATAACATTGAATTCTTTATTCTGCAGAAAACAAATATAAGAATATTTCATTTATTTATTTACATAGAACATCAACATAAAGAACTCCCACTACACCGTAGTGTCATCGAACAAAACAACACCCATATGAGCAATATGCTCGTGAAAGACCTTAGGCACTAAGCCTTTAGTAAGGGGATCCGCAAGCATGGAGTTCGTCCCTATGTGTTCTATGGAAATCTGACCACTCTGAACTCTTTCTTTAACAACCAGAAACTTTATATCGATGTGCTTCGATTTTGAAGAGCTTCTGTTGTTGTTGGAGTACAACACTGCTGACCTATTGTCACAATAAATCTTCAGTGGCCTTTCAACACCACTCACTATATGCAGCCCTGTGACAAAGTTTCGCAGCCATACCCCATGGATGGATGCCTCAAAACAAGCTACAAATTCAGCGACCATAGTAGAGGAAGCTATGAGTGTCTGTTTAACACTCTTCCAAGATATAGCTCCTCTAGCCAACATGTAGACATAACATGACGTGGATCTTTTACTATCTTGGCATCCAGCAAAATCAGAGTCAGTATATCCGACGATCTATAATTCATCTGACCTCCGATATAAGCATATAATCTTTTGTTCTCTTTAAATACCGCATAACCCTCTTGGCTGCTTTCAAATGATCCATTCCTGGATTGCTCAAGTATCTTCCTAAACTCCCACTATAAATGCTATATCAGGGCGAGTACAAACCTGGGCATACATAAGGCTTCCTACTGCCAAAGCATAAGGTACCTTTGTCATTTCTATCATCTCAAGCTTACCTTTAGGGCATTGGGCGAGACTAAACTTGTCTCCCCTAGATATGGGCGTAACTCCGGACGTTCAATCCTTCATGCCAAATATATCCAAAATATTTTTAATGTAGGCCTTTTGTGATGACCGTAGCATACCTTGAGCGCGATCTCGAAGTATCTGTATTCCTAAGACAAAAGATGCATCGCCAAGGTCCTTCATCTCAAAAAATTTAGTGAGAAGTTTCTTGGTTTCATGCAATAAGTCTATATCGCTATTGGTAAGTAAGATATCATCAACATGTAGTATCAGGAATATGAATTTACTCCCACTGAACTTGTGATACACACAATCTTCCACTAAGTTCACCTCAAAGCCATATGAGATAATAACCTGATGGAATTTGTGGTACCATTGACGAGAAGCTTGCTGAAGGCCATAGATGGACTTTTTCAATTTGCAAACCATAGACTTTGAATCTCCCAATACAAAGTTTTCTGGTTGCACCATATAAATTGTCTCATCAATGTTACCATTGAGAAACGTTGTCTTTACGTCCATCTGATGTAGCTCCAAATCCAAATGAGCCACAAGCGCCATTATTGTCCTAAAAGAGTCCTTTGAAGAAATCGGAGAGAAAGTCTCTTTATAGTCTTTGCCTTCTTTCTGAGTGAAACCTCTAGCAATTAGACGTGCCTTATATCTTTCGATGTTGCCATTTGAATCCCTTTTGGTTTTTAAATACCCATTTACAACCAATGAATTTCGCACCTTTAGGCAACTCAATAAGATCCCAAATGTCGTTGTCTTTCATAGATTGCATCTCATCTTTCATGGCATCAATCCGTTTATGAGCATTGGAGTTTTCTAAGACTTGTTGGAAGTTGATTGGATCATCTTCCTTCAAGCTTAAAATATTTTCATGCTCTTGAAGAAACACAATATAATCATCTGCAATTGCATTTCTCCTTTCTCTAGTGGATCTCCTTAATGGCACTTCTTGAGTTTGTTCTATAGGTGGCATAGGGGGTGGTTCATTATTGTCTTGACCCAAAGCAATGTCAGGGACCAAAGTCTGTTCCATAACAATGTCATGAACAGGGACCTGATCATTAATTGCTTGTTCCGTAATTGCATCTTGAATGATGACAATATTAGGAAGAGAAATATATTTTTCTTCCTCATCAAAGACAACATTCCTTATTTTATCTTCCCCCCAAACTCAACATCCTCAAGGAATCTGGCATTTCCCATCTCAAAAAAAGGATCTTGTAGTGGGATTATAAAACTTAAAGCCCCGAGAGCGTTCAGCATATCCAACAAAATAGCAGTTGATTGATCTTGAGTCCAACTTTCTTTCATTTCTTGTCTTGAGAGGTTGATGCCAAATGAGCACTATCAGTCTTCTCTCGCTGTAATCTCTCTTCCTCTTGCACGCAGTGAGAAATGAGCTTATTAAGAGTCCATTTTTCCTTTTGAGTGTTATAACTCACCACAAATTGACTGTATTATGCACGAAGAGAGATAATAACTAAATACATGAGCAACTCAGAGGGCAGTTCTAACTTTAATGTCTTTAGTTTTCCAACAAGATTAGACATTTTCATAATGTACTCCCTTATGTTTCCCTTTCCTTTATACCTCATGTTTATGAGTTTGGACAAGGTTTGACCAATTTCAGCCTTTCCATTTCGAGCAAAGTATTGCTCGAGTTCCTTCAGAAACAACTTGGCATCAGTAGTCTCAACAATCGAGCCCCTAAACGCCTCCGGAACGAAACGTTTCATGATCATCAGACACATGTGATTTGAGCGTTCCCACTTCTAAATTTTATCCGTGTTTGGATTTTCCTGAGTGGAAGTGGATTTCTCAGTCCTTAGCGCATTGTCGAGATCCATGTAGCCGAGAACAATTTCCACATTCTCTTTCCGCAGCTTGAAATTTTTCCCATTAAGCATTGGAAGCATATTCATTTGAGCAACATAATTGGCAGCGGTAGTAGAAACTATACAGAGAACAAAATAAGATAGCATACTAATAACATGTCATATCATATATGTCCAAACACCATCATAAATAAATTACATACATGATATAGACAAATAATCTGAAGTAAAATTAGTTTATTATAAGATACCTAGCACAACATTAATATTTAGTTTGTGGACAAAAATATCAACTTGTAAGTGGTACTCTTAATGGAGTAATCAAACATTGACAATAAGTCCTGTCAAATCATAGCCTTCCTGTTGGCCACTATGAATTACATGGAGAATTCTTGATAATTGTCACATATTTATCACCACAGGTATGTTTGTTACTTGGCCAAATAATAGCCTTCCTGTGGATCGATCATTATCCGCATAAGCAATAAACACACACATGATCACACAACATATGTTATTTGGCCAAACAATAACCTTTATGTGGGCCGATTATTGTTTGCATAAATAAAATATATTTATATGACCAATAATTGAGAAACTATGAAAAATAGAAAATTAAATTAAAAAATATTCTAAATTCAAAATTATAGTGAAATAGAAAAATATTAATATAAGGGGTAGGATATTCTTACTACCCAAACTACCACTCTAATCACCATTGGATTAGAAGAAAAGTTGAATAAAGAGAGAAAAAAAAAAAGTAACTTGTGAATCCAATGATGATTAAAGTTGTAGTGGAGTGGTAGTAGAAAAAATGGGTAGTAAGAATATCCTATCCCTTAATATAATTAAATAAAAAGAATACTTTATGAATATTTTCTAATTACTCTATATTACATAGAACATTAATATGTAATATATAGAATATACAATAATCATAATAGAATTGAGAAATAAGAATGAAGAAAATTCTTATAATAATTAAAATGATAATAAGACAAGATTTTTTTTGAAATAAAAATAAACAGGAAATTCCCCTAAAAAAATAGAAATATATTTTTAGAGAAAGCAAGGGCAGAAATAGACCTCTTTATCTTTGTTATAAGAAATATCTAATGAATCATTGTACATGTCAAGTACATTTCCATTTGAATTGATAATCCTGCTGACAAATACAAACGATTATTAATAAAATAGTCATCAAATCGTATTACTGTATGTAATTATGCATTCCAAATTAACAATAAAGAATAAAAAGAAGGAGGATTCGAAATGCGGGATATAAAAATATATCTCTTTGTGGCACCAGCGAGCCACAGCGATAAGTACTCTATGGTTCGGGGCTTTAGCAGGTCTCTTGATAGAGATCAATCGTTTATTCCCGGACGCATTTATATTCCCCTTTTTTTCATTTTAATTTTTGTCCCGGGTGGGGGTGGGTTAAAAAAGATTGGAGATCCAATCAAATATCTTTGATTAACCCCCTCCCCTCTTTTTTATTTTTTTAATAAGTTCGAAAAGATAAAAAATAAAGACGGATTCGGCCTCCGTGAAACTAGGGATTTTGTCCAGCCTTCAATGGAATTTCATTAATAATTTTGATTGTGGAATTATTAATGAAACTGCATTTCCATAAATAATAGAGTGAGGCCAGAAATGGAAGAATTAGTAATTTCATTAAAAAACAACTATCGTTTCTCTTTTCTTTTCTTTTTTTGAAAACAGCTATCGTCTCTGCTTCTTCTTTACCATAGTTGTCACAATGGCCGAGGCCTTAACAAGTTCAATTATCAACAAGTTTAAGCTTCTTCTTCTTCTTCGTCTGTTTATCGCCTCTGCACTGATCAGATCTCTGGCGAGACATCTGTACCACCGTGTGGCCTTCCCTGGTGGACCCCATTGCCAACCAAGTCATCTCCACCATCCCCGGCGGCCACCGTTCCATTTTTTCGACGTTTTTTCTTCCCTGATGTTGTTTATTTTTTACTCGGTGAGCCACCGGTTTTGGTAAAATCGGCCGGTTTATTCCGATTCAAACCGGGTCACACCTGTTTATTTCCATGTCCGATCTATTACTTTACCTGAACCGGTCACATAACCGGTTTACCGGTTTCCGGATCGACCCAACCGGTCCGGTCTGGTTTTTATAACACTATTTATTGCTGAATCTCCTAGTTGATTGCATGCATTTTCAGTTCCCACGTGGTTAGTTTCCTCTTTACTTTCTATCTACATTCAATTCCCAAAACTTTGTAAGTAGTAGAACTTTTTGTGGAATATATTTATATCCTAACCTTCTATCTCATGAATCTCTTAATGAATAATGGCACAATTATCGCAATAGCATAAAGATAAGGAGATAAAACCCTTATACATATAAATAAGAGATTAAGGGCTCGTTTGGTGGACATGATAGGATAAGGGTAAGATATGATGTGAGGCTGATAAACCTATATCATATATTATGTTTGATGAGCACCTGATTAGCAATCTGATAAAATTATGTAGAAGGAGAAAGAAGAAAGAAAAAACAAAATATAATGCAATGAATATAAATATATTGGGTAGCGTGAGGATATATTGGGTATCCAATATTGGTATCGTATCCTATTGAATCCTAACCCAGCTCCCCCCATAGGATAAGAAATCATGTATTGGATAGGATAAAATGAAAGAATAGGATAAGCTAATCATATCCTATTGACCCACCAAATAAGAGATAAAAGTAAGATATGATAAGTTATCCTATCATATCTTCTTTATTAGTTGCTCCAAACAGACCCTAAATCTTACATCAATTGGGAAATCTACACAACCCAAACCCAATAGGTAACCCCTATAAATAAAAGACTAATGAACCCAGGTACACATCTAAAACCTATTATTAATACTGCCAATAATGTGCACACACCCACGTTTTGGCTATAAACCTATTATTTGTGCGTAGTGATTGAGAGATTGGCTATAAGTTAACCAATATATCTATTTCTAAAATAACTGTGAGCGCGTAGTATACAATATAATTCTATGGTTCTTTAGGACCGAACACTATCTAAATCGATATCAATTAATTTCTGTGAAGAATCAGATTGTCTTTGTAATATGCTCATTTTGGAATAAATCTTTGATACAACTATTGTACCCAAGTGGGTATAACTTTTTCCAGTTTTAGAAAAAAGTGCAACATAGCGGGAAAAATAAATTTGAAATTTTTTGAAAAGTGTTAAATTTTTTTCTAAAATGGAAAAAAGTTGTACCCACTTAGGTACAAAAGTTGTACCAAAACTTTATCCCTTATGTTGCTACTTAAAAAAAACCATATGGTTTGCTACTTTTAATTTATCTAAATCTTCTGGCCAATTACATGAACGTTTAGTTAGTTCCCAAGTAGTTACTTTTGTGTTTGCATTTAATCTTTGTCGTATGAAAAATAAAAAATAAAGAAGGACGTAAATGTAAAGGAAGAATGTAGCATGTTCTCAAGTTTCATTTATGAGTCTTTTTTATTCTCATGTTGTATGAATTTTTGCAACCATTTTTTTAATTATATACTTCTGAAAATATATAGTTATAATATTAAAATTATTTCTTTTAACTATGTCGGGAGCATATAATTAAAAAATCGTTGCTAGTTTTTTTTGTTTATGTACTTCCAAAAATACATAATTAAAAAAATGATTACAGAAAATTCTGCTGCAAGATGATAAATATATTTCCGTTAGTTTATATATCAACATGAATGTTGAAGGTGAGATAGAATGATGAAAGCGCTACCTAAGAAGAAAAGAAGGCATAGCTTAAGGAACAACTTTTACCCAACTTGAGCTAGCAGCAGCGAAAGATATTCTCTTGAAACGGAGTCCAGGAGCACAGTAAGAAAAGACTTGGATAATCTAGGCTAAAGCAAAGTCCTACTCTTCCTCTTTCAATTCTTCAAACTAAAAAATTATAGCGAAGCTCTGCTCTTTAAGCAAGGAATGTCCAGTAGTGGATGGCCATAAATAAAGAAGTCCATATACCTTTGACGTACGTAGAGATCTTCTGGAAAGTACACTACAAGAAATATCAATTTCAGAAACGAAAATTTTCCATCAAAATTGACCACAATTCTGTCGAAGTCATAATCATCGATGGACTTTTCCACCATAGCAAGTCCGTTGAAGATATCATCATCAGAAGCAATAATTCAACGGTCACAACAAACAATCTCATAATAAAATATTCAAATTTAAAAAAAGTACCTCAATTTAAACGGTCATGGTACTTAGGTCTCCTCATAATTTTTCAGAAGGTTTCTTTGGTAGAGGGGAAGTGTCCAAAAAAAAAAAATTGTTTCGAGAAAGGGGATACCAAAAGGTCTTGATTAATGACCCTTGGGAGTTTACATACACATGCAGTGTGTAGTGAAGATGAAGGGTTCCATCGATTCAAGCATGACAATTGTACCTACATACATTTCCATTAATTAAACTCAATTAGTTTCATAATTAAACGGTCATACATTTAATGCAACATTAATAGTGACATTTCCCGCGCAAATAGAATTTATTACGCCACATTCATACAGGGACAATTGGTTCATTGCCTCATAATTAAAATGTAGAACCCTAAATCCCAATTATTCAAATTTCAACATTTAAATAATGCAAGCATAACACTTGAGAGAGCACTGAAAAGAACAAAATAAAATTGACCAAACAACATGCATTGAACAGTTACCGATCGATAATCAATCCCTAATACAAAATCTTCTAACACTAATAATAACAAAAAAAATCCTCAAATGTTGAGCATTTTACTTATTCATAGCATAATAGTAGGCCATACCTTATCTGGATACCATTTCTTATTGTTCCAAACATTGCATACAAGATCCGAAGAGTATATGATGCAAACAACATATGGTGTGAGCAGAGAACAAAAACGAAGATGGTAACTGATCCGAATGAGATCTATAAAAATGGGTTGAAACCATAATATATAAACATTACATTTTTTTTTTATAACAAAATCATTACATTTTTATTGTCAATGAAATCATCATCAGAAATAGACCTTATGTGTATTTTGGAATAAATATTTGGTACTGTTGCTGCATCAAAAATTAAGTGTATCCCACTAATAGAAACATTACATGTCAGTCAAATTTCTCTTTCCTCTGTCAAATTCTTTCTCTCTCCTCTGATGTGTAATGCTTCTATTGATGGGATGTACTGAATCTAGGTGCAACAGATGTACCAAAGATTTATTCGTGTAGTTTGATGGTTTCACATACGGGTCCAATCACTGATGCGAGTTAGTCAGAAAGGTCATTGAAAAAATTGTTAAGTGAGACGATTCACTTAACGGTAACTTTGATCGACCGAAATGTCTATGCCAGAATTTATCTATGATAACATAAATCTTTGTCCATCAATAATTATGTCTATAGTTAAGACGAAAATATTTCCTTCAAAGTACTTCGTCGGTGTTTTCAATGTTTCTAGTAGTGTTTAGAAGTTCAATCCTCCGTACCTCAAACATATCCACCTATAACATGTATGATCCCTAATAGTGTTTATATAAGTACATGGAATTCTTTTAGTCAAAACTACAATGTTTTACGGTGAGAGAACACTTACACAATTAAAATCATAGTGAAAGTGAGATATTTTTTTTAATTTAAATATTAAAAGAATATTTTTTTCCTAAAAATGTATACATATCCTAACATCTTGGGCGCTAATATTTTCTTCATTCATCTTCATCGGGATCAGGCAACTTATTCAAGTCCAAATCTAACTGATTGCCCTCGTCAAAAATCTCTCCTTCTTCAGGAGAGGCAGGAGCTTCGTTTCTCCCTTCAGCATGATCAGAAGATTCGGCTTCTTCAATTGGTTTGTTCAAATCAAATACAAGCCGTTCAAGGGGTGATGCAGACCCTTTCTCCCTCCTCTTTTCCTTAGCAGTACTACTCTCTCCACCATCACCTATCAATAACCACATAATAATTAAAATACACATTCATATATCACCAAACACAAACACAAAAACACACATACCCGTTTGGATGAGCTTTTCCCCCTCCAAAAGCTACCTTTTTTGAGGGGGACAAAACACTTATCACTTAGTCACAAAAAAGTCAAAAACCACTTTTTTTAGAAGTTAGAAAATTTAACTTATAAAAAAAAAAGTAGAAATCAAAAATTAAATATCTTTATACAAATATAAATAACTTTAACTTTTATAAAAAAACACTTCTAAAATAAGGAAGAGAAAAATGTTACTTTTTCTGTAAGTCCAAACAAACCAAGTGTATTTGAATTTTTAGTTTTTGGGAAAATGAAATATCATTTAAAAGTACACAAGTTCTGTCCTTTTAGATGATTTACACAAAATATGATACGTCATGTTTTGTGTAAATCTAAAAAGTTTTTTTTCTCTTCTCAGTTACGACGAGTAAAGTAAAAAAAGCAACTTTTCAGAATTATAGAAAGCATTCACACAACTTATATCCTTTAAATCACATACACTGAACTCTTAGTTTTTACCCTTATTAAGTGGCTCTGTAGTTGTGGATGGTGATTCAGAATGAGGAGGCTTGAAGAAACCTCGATAATTACGATCAGGGTGTTTACGCATGTGGCCAAACGCACCCTTCCATGTCAAGAACTCTCTATGGCAAATAGGGCAAGCGGGTGTTCCACTTGGAGGGTCTCTTACATCTGAAGGCTTTCTCTTTTTCCCACGTCCTTCACTCAAAACATGCCCTTCTTCCATCACCATTATTGAACCACCAACTTCCATAGCCACAGGGACCCCACTTTGGCTCACTTCGTCACCAAGGCTATCACCACCAGCATCATTAAGTTCCTCTAGCACTTGCTGCGGGGTTTTCAGATTTTCTGATCCCTCCTCCGTTGGATTAACTTCTGTATGAACATCATCGGACGGAGGAGGAGGTTGTTGAGGAGAAGAGGATGATGGAGACTTATTACGATCAGTGTTGGAATCCTCGGAATTATGCATATGTGTATAGCTAGGTAGAAAATGAAAAACAATGATAAATTAAGGTAAGGTGATCAATGAATGAAAACCTAAGAAGAAATTGCCAATGGAAGCTACAAGGTGTGTGTTTTTATTTAGAAGAGATTGTGTTGTATTTATTATGATGTTTTGGTGCAATGTTTTTGAGTAACGTTTTTAACATAACATTGTGTTTTTGTTGTGTACTTACCTATTTGCGAAACGATGCGACCCAAATTCATGCCTTTTACGGAGGAGAGGTGACCGAAGGTATATATAGAATTAACTTTATAAGCATTAATGATATTTCTTAATTGTATATTGACTATTAATGGCAATATATTATTGAATATATTAATTATTAAATTTTCTTTGAGAAATATTGTATATTAATTGAATTATTAACTATTAAATAAAATTTCTTAATTAAAATGTATGAGATTCTTAGCTATAATTTTAATTAATCATCAAAATTTACATATATATACATATTATAGAATAATATGACTTATTCATAGCCCACGTGGGATGATGATAACTATGTTTAAAATTGAAGCAAAAAGTTATCAAATATAAAACTGAATTAAAAATTATTAATAATTGATAAGAGAAAATAATAAATAAAATCTTTATAAACTTTTCAAGCCATAAAACTTTCAGATGACATGATGAAATAAATTCAAATGATAATATTTATACTACTTCACACAACGTGCATGTAAGTAATTAAATATTAAGTTACGTGTATAAACTAAATAAAAAATGGGAAAAGTGTGTATCACTTCGAAGGACACAAAGTTGTGTCATTTTAAGTGAGATAAAGAGATAAATCATAGCAGAGAGAATGGGTGGGAAAGGTTTTAAAAGTATGGTCCCACCTCTTTGTGAGAATGAAAGAATATAAGGTGTGTCATTTAAAATGACACACATTTTTCCCATAAAAAACACACACAAAATTTTAACTAACTAAAAAACGATATAAAATTAACTCATATAATTATTTAATTTTGAATAGATATATTTATTATACTTTATAAGTATATTTAGATTCATTTATTGTATATTTTGAATAGATATATTTATTATACTTCATAAGTATATTTAGATTCATTTATTTTATATTTGAAAAGTTTAATTTATTTATTTTTTAAATTCTAGCAATAAAAATTATAAAATCAACTCACCTGAAATATGTGCGTTTTATGGATTCAATGCTTTTGTTTTTTCTTCATTCATGCATATACGAAGATTTTTTTCAATCATAATCCAGATAAGATTGCACACACGAGAAACTAGCAATATAAGATTCCACTAAGGAGAAACTAGTAATTAAATCTGTTCACGAACAACATATTGGGTTTGTCTAGCAGTCCCAACATCTCACACCCACTAAATGATAAAGAACCTATTTACACTTAATTTCCCCCTATTCTCATTTTTTTTTTTTTGATTCTATAATTCTCTTCTCTCTTTTTTTAAATATTTCAATCGGTTATGACTAGTCTAATTCAGGGCGAGTTATGGGATTAAACTTTAAACTCATTCAAAAAACGGTATCAAGGAGAATCGAACACATATTCTCACTCTCACCTGCTCAATTTTCTAATGCCAACTGAATTATCATAATTTGATGTAATTATATAATTCTAATCATCCATTTAGAGCAAGTCAGGTCCTTCAGATTTCCATGACTCGGGCAAAGAAAGAGACATGCACAAATATATTAAAAATTATCTAGGTCCAACCTCAAGGTGATGTTTGGTAAGAGCTTTATTTGTAAAAACCCGGGAAAGTGAGCTTGGATAAAAAAGAATGCAATGTTTGGTAGCCATTTAATAAAGTTTTTCTCGAGAAATCTTTATTCCTGGAAATCTACTTGCTCTGTGAAATGAAAGACTTTTATCAACAAAATAATACCACATATTAGTTGGATTTCTTCCTTTCCCGTGTAAGAGGCACAAAAATTGAGAAAGAATTGTCCAAAATAACCTGATAATTGTATTGTGTCATTGCCGTGTGATTATTACTCATTGTACTGTTTGTTTCGCTATTTGATTAGACCTACGTTACTCATCACCCAATGGAGTCTCGGGATATTCAAACACGTTTGAATAAAAGATGTGAAGGTGGGATTATTTTCCCACATTTCCACTAATATTTCATAATCAATCAAACATAAACTTAGTAAACTTTACCAAATAATCTCGGAAATTTTTTTGTCTACCAAACAATTTTTTGGTAACATTCATGTAAAAGTCACTTTTCCACTATATTCACATGAATCATGATTCCTAGGTAGAAAAAAATTTCCCCTCTGCTAAATACTGTTGGTTTAAACTTTATTTAATTAAAGAAAAATAGAAAATGAAGAGTCTTTTGGTAAAGGGGTGTGTCCTTAGGAATTTGTTAGTGGACATTAATAAGTTTAGAGTTTCTATGAAGTAGTTATTATGATGTTTAGATTTCCTAAGTTGGTCATTAGTATTCTTAATTAATTGCTAATGCTTTTAAATAGCACCATGTAAACCATTGTAAAGTGGCTTGGCATATACAGTAATAGCCAGAGAAAAAAGAATATTAAGGCTTGAAAGATACAATAATTCTGAAGAGGTATATTCAGAGACTTGTTTGTGTGTTTGAGTGTTTGTGAGAAACACCATTAGAGGACCTGTGAATTACAAATTGGTATCAGAGCTTGAGCCAATGGAAAATATGAGTAATAGTCTGCCAGTGCCCCGCCTGACAAAGGTGAACTATGAAAATTGGAGCATCCAAATGAAGGCCCTTCTACGAGCTTATGATAGTTGGGGGTTGGTGCAGAATGGGTTCGTAGAACCTGATACAACGGAAGGATTTTCAGTAAATCAACTCAAGCAATTGAGTGCGATGAGATCAAAAGATGCAGCGGCACTATTTATGATGTTTCAAGCCGTTGAAGGAAGCGGTGGTCTTGAAAAGATTGGAGGTGCGACGACGGCAAAGGAAGCTTGGGATACATTGGAGACGACTTACAAAGGCGCGGACCGTGTGAAGCAGGTCCGACTTCAAACTCTAAGAGGAGAGTTGGAGGGGATGAAGATGAAGGAAACCGAAGGAGTGTCGGACTTCATCACCCGGGTTCAAACCGTGGTGAACCAGTTGAAACGAAATGGAGAGGTGTTGACCGACTCCAGAGTCGTTGAAAAAATTCTGAGGTCGTTGACAGACGACTTCGAGAACGTGGTATGTGCAATTGAGGAATCTAAGGACTTAGCTACGCTCTCTGTTGAAGAGCTAGCAGGTTCTCTTGAGGCGCATGAACAGCGCAAGAAAAAGAAGAAAGAAGAGACACTGGAGCAAGCACTTCAGTCAAAAGCAAATATCAAGGATGAAAAGGCACTCTACTCTCAGAATGTCCGAGGTAGAGGTCGTGGACGAGGTGGACGTGGAAATGGCCGAGGAGGTCGTGGCCGAGGTCAGGAAGTGAAACATGAAGAAAGAGCTGAGACGAGTCAGCAAAATTGGAGAGGTAGAGGACGTGGTCGAGGTGGAAGAGGCCGATGGACAAACCAATCAAACGTGGAATGTTACAAATGTGGGAAGTATGGACATTATTCAAGAGATTGCAACTCGGACAAGTGTTATAACTGTGGCCGAGTTGGGCATTTCGCTAAAGATTGCCGAGATGAAAGAAGAGTTGACGAGGCTTCAAACCTCACTGCAGAAGGAGAAATAAAAGATGGAGTTCTGATGTTAGCACATGGTGAAACTAGCTCGAAGGTTGAGTCGGAGTGGTACCTGGATACTGGTGCCAGTAATCACATGTGTGGTCACAGACATTTGTTCAAAAAGTTGAGAACGGTGGAAGCTGGACATGTCTCTTTTGGAGACGCGTCCAAAATTGATGTGAAAGGCCGAGGTACGATCTGTTTCTTGCAAAGAGATGGACGAATTGGTACAATTCGGGACGTGTATTACGTGCCTGAGCTCAAAAGCAATATTCTGAGCATTGGACAATTGATGGAGAAAGGCTACTCGGTTCTAATGACAGACCCAGTTCTGTTGTTGAAAGACAAACAAGGGCGTCTGATAGCCCGAGTTCAGATGGAGAAAAATAGAATGTACAAGCTGAGTTTGAGGAGTATGGAGGTCGGCTGTCTGCAAGCCGAGGTGGAGGATAAAATGTCGCTGTGGCATCGACGTTTTGGACACCTTCATTATGGTGGTCTGACCGAGATGATGAAAAAGAACATGGTGGTGGGACTGCCAAAGATTAACTCTGAAAGAAATTTTTGTGAGGACTGCGTATTGGGAAAACATGCGAGGAGCGCATTCCAAAGGATGGCGAGATACCGAGCTAGGCAGCCTCTGGAATTAATTCATACCGACCTGTGTGGACCCATTACTCCCGGATCATTCAGTGGTAAGAAGTATTTTGTAACATTTATTGATGATTTTAGTCGA
Source organism: Gastrolobium villosum (assembly GCA_032173675.1). Lineage (NCBI taxonomy): Eukaryota > Viridiplantae > Streptophyta > Magnoliopsida > Fabales > Fabaceae > Gastrolobium > Gastrolobium villosum. The sequence goes on from JAVKPL010009931.1 coordinate 384,833, forward strand.
AAGACTTGGGTGTATTTTTTGAAAGAAAAATCCGAGGTGCTAGAGGCATTTAGGAGCTTTAAAGTGATGATAGAAAATGGTACTGGGAGGTCAAGTCGGTCCGTTCAGACCGAGGTGGGGAGTACGTGTCAACAGCTTTCAAGAAGTACTGTGAAGAACATGGGATAAGGCGGTTCCTGACCGCACCGTACTCGCCCCAACAGAATGGAGTAGCTGAAAGAAAGAACCGGACTATCCTGGATATGGTCTGATCTATGTTAAAGACGAAAAACATGCCAAAAGAATTCTGGGGAGAAGCTGTACAATGTGCAGTGTACGTGCAGAACAGATGTGCACATTCAAATTTGAATGACAAGACTCCGCAAGAAGCATGGAGCGGATTGAAGCCCTCAGTGGGTCATTTTAGAGTCTTTGGGAGTGTTGCTTATGCACACATATCGGATCAGTTGAGGACAAAACTAGATGATAAGAGTAAGAAGTTTGTGTTTATTGGCTATGATGAGAAGACGAAGGGATACAAGTTGTTGGATCCCGTTAGTAAAAAGGTGCTGGTTAGCCGAGATGTGAAAGTGAATGAAGAAGATGCTTGGGACTGGAACAGTCCATCTGGGGACAATGTTGAACCCGGAAATAGATCAATTGAGGTCAAACAACCTTTGACCTATATCCCTGCAAATCCTGAAGTTTCTGATGGTGAAAAAGAGTTGAGACAACCAAGGATGAGGAGTCTACAAGATCTGTATGATTCCACCAGTGAAGCACACCTGGTATGTTTGTTAGCAGACTCTGAGGAAGTGAGTTTTGAAGAAGCAATTCGAAATGTGAAATGGCAATCAGCCATGGAGGAGGAAATTAAAGCAATAGAAAAGAACAAGACGTGGGAGTTAGCCGAGCTACCCAAAGGAAGTCGGCCCATTGGTGTGAAATGGGTGTATAAAAAGAAAATGAATGCTAAGGGGGAGATCGAAAGATATAAAGCCCGGCTGGTGGCGAAAGGGTATAGGCAGAAGGCCGGCATTGACTATGACGAGGTGTTCGCAACCTGTAGCAAGAATGGAGACTATCAGGCTGTTAATTTCTCAAGCAGCCCAGTTCGGATGGCCGATCTATCAGATGGATGTGAAGTCGGCATTCTTAAATGGAGTACTCGAAGAGGAGGTGTATCTGGAACAACCTCCGGGATTCATGAAAGCAGGACATGAAAGAAAAGTGTTGAGACTGAAGAAAGCTTTGTATGGATTGAAGCAGGCCCCAAGAGCCTGGAACACAAGAATTGACAATTACTTCAAGAAAGATGGACTTGAACAATGTCCGTATGAACATGCACTCTATGTGAAGAAAAAGGGAAGTAAAATTCTACTTGTTGCTCTATATGTTGATGATCTGATTTTCTTGGGTAATGATGAAGGGATGATTCAAGATTTCAAGAATAAAACAAGACAAATCTGGGATTTTCGTCTCTCAGGAAGCCTATGCAAAAGGAATTTTAGAGAAGTTTAAAATGAGTAATTGCAACCCGGTTTCAACCCCTATGGAACCCAGTGTTAAACTTTCAAGATATGATGGAGGTGAAAAAGTAGATCCGAGTGTTTATCGAAGTCTGGTTGGAAGTCTGAGGTACTTGACGTGTACGAGACCGGATCTGTGTCTGAGTGTTGGAATAATAAGTCGATTTATGGAAGAGCCGAGCTATACTCATTGGAAGGCGGCAAAGAGAATTTTAAGATATGTTCAAGGAACAATCTCGCAAGGACTTCATTACTCGAAGTCGGATAAGTACAAACTGACAGGATATTCAGATAGTGATTGGTGCGGAGATGTTGATGACAGGAAGAGCACGGCTGGCTATGTATTTTTCATGGGAAACACGGCATTCACGTGGGTGTCAAAGAAGGAACCTATTGTGACTTTATCTACTTGCGAAGCCGAGTATGTTGCTGCTTCCTGGTGTGTTTGTCATGCAATTTGGCTGAGAAATTTATTGAGCAAGTTGGAGCAAGAGCAAGTCGGTTCAACTGAAATCCGAGTTGACAACAAATCTGCGATCGAGTTAGCAAAGAACCCGGTCAACCATGAAAGAAGTAAGCATATTGATGTCAGGTTCCATTTCATCCGAGATCAAGTCAAAGAAGGAAAGGTGGAGCTCACTCATGTTGCAAGCCGAGATCAAGTTGGAGATATTTTCACAAAGCCCCTGCCGACGTTGTTGTTTGAAAATTGCAAGAAGAAGATGGGAATGAAGGACGGTAGAGATATTAAAGTTTAAGGGGGAGTTTTGTTGGTTTAAACTTTATTTAATTAAAGAAAAATAGAAAATGAAGAGTCTTTTGGTAAAGGGGTGTGTCCTTAGGAATTTGTTAGTGGACATTAATGAGTTTAGAGTTTCTATGAAGTAGTCACTATGATGTTTAGATTTCCTAAGTTGGTCATTAGTATTCTTAATCAGTTGTTAATGCTTTTAAATAGCACCATGTAAACCATTGTAAAGTGGCTTGGCATTAATAGAAAGAGGTATAGCCAGAGAAAAAGAATATTAAGGCTTGAAAGATACAGTAATTCTGAAGAGGTATATTCAGAGACTTGTTTGAGTGTTTGTGAGAAACACCATTAGAGGACCTGTGAATTACAAATACCACTACCAAATGCCACCAAAGATCTTCCTTAAGATTCAAACCCTTGCTCTTTTCGAAGTTCATTCATCTTGGGGCCGGCTCATTTTGCCACTTGAGCCAATCCTTGAGGTTATTTCCCCTCACAATCCTGCACACGTGGAGTCATATACTGCCTCACACCATTGTGCGGTTTTGGCACTCACCCTCCCCATGCTAAAGAAATCTTAAACGCTATATGTATACGTCACTCTTTCATTAAGGAGTCATTAACCTTCTCTCACCATTAATATTGTTGTCACTCTGTTGAGATTCAGCCTCACACTCACACAACCAAACCATGCCCTTCACACCTTTCCCTTGATTTTCAGTCTTCATTTGAAACCTTAAACAATTGATCCTTTATTTGAACTCTATTTCACCATACTACTATATTGCCTTACGGGATCACCGTTATATAAAACACCTCGCCCTTAACAATCTCTCCTACTATCTCTTAATGAGTTCAAACCAAATCCCATAGAACGAAAGACTCAAAATCAACCGAGAGGTGCTCTCTTTCAGGGACTGTATAATTAAAATTTAGAGCCTATATCATTTTTTCCCTACAAATTAAATCGCCTACCTAGCTATATACATTAAAACCTAATCATTACTTTAGAACGCTGCTATTCTGCATGCATGAGCAATCCACATTATTATATATGTTTATAAGATTGCACCCAATCCACATTATAATTAGATATTGAACCCAAATCAATACATTAATGGAGTAAATATCCTTTTTAGTCTCGAGCAATATCCACGAAACCCTTTTCAGTCCCTAGCAATAAAAAAGGGATAAATTGGTTTATGACATAACAAAAAAGAGGCCATCTTGATCCTTCTATTAACTCCCACCTAACAATCCAACTAACAGTGCCCATTTGGCACGTTAGTTTGCTGACGACGTTTTGTGAATGGCATGCATTGAATAGAAAAATTGGTCAAATGAATCCTAAACATAAAAATCCCCCAAATTGCTGAAATGAACACTAAATTTTATAAATTAAACCGCCTACCTAGCTATATACATTAAAACCTAATCATCACTTTAGAACGCTGCTATTCTGCATGCATGAGCAATCCACATTATTATATATGTTTATAAGATTGCACCCAATCCACATTATAATTAGATATATTGCACCCAAATCAATAAATTAATATTGGTATTTTTTTTAACATCACATCATTATATCACACAACAATGTTCAAAAAGCCGATCCAATCAACATTTTCTCTTCGATTTCAGGTAGACTCTATTTAGTTGAGTAGGTGAAAAAAAAAATATATTATGAAAATAATGTCAGCCAAAATTATCATTCAAATTAAAGTAAATACATTTAATTTTCTTTTTATTTATATTAAATAAGTGTCTAAATCTTTCACATTTTCAATCTTCTCATACTCAACTAAAAGTATCTGGGTAAATTATCAGTATTCAGTAGTGTCATTAGTGACTCGGTCTCATCACATATTCAAGACATAAAATTAAAAAAAAAAAATTTAAAAATGTACGTAAAGCACAGAAAATTATACTATGACATATTTTATAGTTTGCTTTATCAAATTGAATCTTGATCATGTGCATGTGGCTTCTTACACGGGTGACTATATATATATATATATATATATATATTTGTATATACCACCGGATGTTCCTCTTTCCATACCCACAACAAAACCTTGGTAACTCAAATTAACATTATGAGTGCTTTGGAGCTTATTAATATGAAACCATTTAGGGGACGATGAGGAAGACCTTATCATTGGTCCGTATAATCCCCTGTAATGTTTTGTATATATATATATATATATATATATATATATATATATATATATATATATAATATACTTCTTTGAGGCCACAACAAAACCTTGGGTATCCCCACTGGTTCGACTCTTTGAGCCGCCTATGGGACTAATCCAGAGTTCGGGTACGAGTCCAATGATTACGGTGCCTATGCCCTTCCCCAGATGGTGTTGGTAGGATTCGAACCGGGAACTAACCTTAATTTAATTGAAAAGATTATTAAGGCTATAGGCCAACAAATGAAAAGGTCAAATGTTAAGGGTAGCTATCTAGGTTTTCCATTTTAAACGAGCTAGGTTTACCAATTAATGGTCGAAGAATTTTTTTTGAAATACGGTTTTATCAGTTAAAGCCTTAAACATAGGCAATTAAATGTTTGTGGACATACTGAATTTTAAAATTGAAATTGTAGTTGTTTCTCAACGGATATTCAATGAAAACTTTGTGCGTTTATACACTCTATAGTGTTTTTTTCATATCACCATGACATTTTATTAGTGAAAGGGTACAATCTACAATCTTTCTCTTTTTGATTTAAAGCAATTATGGGTGTGGTTATTCTCACAAAATTTACCTAAGAATTGATCACACGCCCTTTTTCTTGAAAACATAGCTTGTTAGAATTTAGAGCACATCTCCAATTATTTTCCTTTCTTTCGTTGACAGAATATATCTAATTAACAAGAGGTTAAGATTGAGTGCAATTTATAACACACCAATTAATAAAATACCAGTTTGTAAGATTTGATTTTTTAATCCCGTCCCTTAGTAAGAATACAATAATTATAGATTAATGACAAAGAATTTACATTTAATGAATACACTACATTGATTCTCCTTTCTAGCTAGGTTAAAAAACGTTTCATTAGATATCTTACAACTAGAAACTCACAAAGGTATTTGGATCAGTGATCGATTTCTAGGTTCTGCCGTAAACCTAGGTATTTTGTAAAAGAGTTGAGTAAAATTTCATGTGCATCATATTCGCCTGGAGTTCGCTCCTAGAAATATAGCCCCTCCCCACCGCTCCCGTCAATCCCACGAGAACCAAGTCAAGATGATACGGATCAACCCCTCTGGTTCTAGTCTAGGATGGCCCAACTGCGTCAAGGAAAGTGGGAATAGCATTTCTCTTCTGCATGTCCAAGATTAATCAGCCAAAATAACCATGAGCAGCTACAATATTATGAGTCTCTAACCACTAAGTTAAGTAGGTCATTTATCATCCTAAATAGACAAAAGGTACCTTAGATTCAAGCATGATACACTTTTTAGTTATTGGGAGAACCCGAGTGCTCTAGCTCCAGAATGTTTCAGTTTATGCTCCAAGAACTATTGAACTCAATCACTTACTGCCGTTACTCTTCAGTTTTCTGTTGAGGTCTATCCTGTAAAGGTACTCCAATTGGATCAGTGATCGATTTCTAGGTTTCGCCATAAACCTAATTGGTTACTTCCAATTACGTAAATCAATAATTCAAACCGCACTCAAAGGTAATCCTTTTTTATTCAATCATTACATGGATAAATATATTAGCCGATGAATTTGTAGTTGTCTCGAACTATTCCTCAACAAAAAATAAAAGCTCTTTGATGCAGTCATAAATTCTCCTGAGAGGAATTACTGCAAGCAAACGTATTCATGACGAGGAATGCATTTTTGCTATGCTACTAATACTTTACTTGTTCTGGTATTTTGCCCAATAAGCCTGGCCGAGGAAGAATTATGAGGCATAAAACAAAAACAAATATGTGGATTCCAAGAACAAGTACACTTGGAGAGCACACTACAACGGATAGTTGTATGCTGCGTTCTACGAGTATATAATAGGAGCATCCGTCGACAAAAGGACCACCCTAAGATAACAATATCGTGTTCATTCTCGATTCTACGAGAATTCTTATGAAATAAACCATACTTTTCATTTATGAGTTACAATATTGTTGATTTATGATTTTCTCGTAGAACCCTGTGTTTGATGTAAATCGAAACTAATGATGTAATTCAAATATTTTTAAAGTTATTATAGAGGAAAAGCTATTATTTCTAAATTGTTTTGTATTATGAACTTTAGAGTATATTTGGAGAATTTACAGAGAATGGAATAAAATGATTAATATTAATGAAATAAAATTGAAAGACAAGGAATACAACGAAAAAAAAAAGATGTCACTCTCTTGTTTAGTTATATTTAATGAATAAAAATAAAGAACACTCACCAAAGGATATAAGGTATTACATTCCCTCATTGTCCCTCTAAACTCGAAGGACAAAATATTGGAGTTGAGCATCATAAAGGGGGGAAAAATATTGGACTGAATTTTTTGTGCATCATAAAGGGCTAAAGATGGTGGTCCCGGTTCACACAAAATAACCTCCATAAAGGGGGTCTTGAAACCACCTACCACTCCATTTGTTACTTTAAAAAAAAAAATTCCCAAACAGATCGAGGAATCTAAGTTATACTCTCAAGAGGATGGATATTCTTACTATCAAAATTTTCTACTACCAACTTACTACCTATCTAATCACCATTGGATCTACATTTTCTCTCTCTTCATAAACTTTTTAGCATTCTCTCTCCTTGATCCAATGATGATTAGATTGGTAGTAAGTTGGTAGTGAAAAATTTGGGTAATAAGAATATGTTACCTTTACTCTCAATCCCAATTATAAATTTTATTTATATTTAGTGATTTTAATTTATTAAATATGTGATTTATTAATTACATATCAAATTTGATGTAATCCCTTCTATCAAATTTGACATATCATTCTTTCTGTCTTCAATCCAAACTTATTTTCATTTAAAAGTAAGAATAATGATATTCTCATTACCAAAATTTTCTACTACCAACTTATTACCTATTTAATCATCATTAGATTAATATTTTTTCTCTCTCCAAAAACTTTTTAACATTCTCTCTCATTGATTCAATGGTGATGTGATCTCAAAAAGAATATTCCCACCCTCAAAGTAAACTAGAAAAGTGTTCCTACAATTGTGCTTGACCTGTTGACCAGTACATTCTCGATCTCAAAAAGAAAGCATCTATAATTTATTGTACTCGACCAAAAATATCGAGATTTGGTTTATACGACCAAAACCCAAAAAGGATTAATACTGCAAGCGACATCACCCAGAAAAACACACACACAACCACAAACACAAAAACAAAAACACAAACACAAACACAAACATAAACATAAACATAAACATAAACAAAAGCTAATTTCTAAGGTCTAGTTTTCGTTCTCTTGAGGAGGAAGTTCATTCAGGTCAAATTCAAAAGCCATTGCATTGCGAGAATCATCATTTTTCTCTTTAAGCGATGACTCCACTTCATTTTTGCTTGTTGTTGAAGGCCCTTCTTCATGGCTATTTGGGAGATAAGGCTCAACTTCAATTTTCTGGACAGCAAGAGGCTTTTCTTCAATAATGTTCTTCTCAGCATGATCATGAGGCCCCACTTCAATTTTCCCAAACACAAAAGGCTTCACATCGATATTCTGTGCAACAAGAGGCTCCACTTTTGTTTCTTGTTTAACATGATTATCAGGAGAGTTGTCTATTCCTTCCATTCGTTGGTTTTGATCAAATCCCAAGAGTTGTCGAATACGGAAGCCCTCGTTCTTTTCCACTTTAGGGTGACACTCTTCAGCTTCTTCTAACACATGACAACACACAATCATATTCCTCATCATAAATAATAATAAACAAAAGCATTCTATATTTTCTTAATCAACAAATTGAAAAAAAAAAAAAAATCCTCCCTATTAAATCCCGACCAGCGAAGATACGGGTGAGAGCAATTTTATAAGCAGTCTTACTCTTCATATTTACAAAAAAAATGGTTTTTTTGTATAAACAAAGAGTTTAATGTCTATCGTATTGTAGAAAATAAAATTATTTCCTACACATATACAAATGTGTGTAACTTACATTTTTTCTCTTTTCTCTTCACATGGGCCTCACATATTTTTATGTGTGTAGGAGATAAAAATTATCTCCTACAACTGAGAAACATCAAATTCATAAAGAAAGACAAGCAAAAGTGAGATCAAGAAAGTATATTATATGCATGCATTGGATTTTACCTTGAGGAACCATTTGGTTATTAAGTGGTTGTAACGGTGGGAGTTCAATATAGATAGAATCACACAACACAAATTCTCTAGATGCCTTACGCTTGTGACCAACCTCAACCATGGGTTCAGTTTCACCATCTCCATAAGATCCTTCCCCTTGAATGGTAGTAGTAGCAGCATTTCTCATGGTATGATCTTGTGTTGAACTTGGGCTAATGGTATCAATACTCTGTGACTCAGAAATATTAAGGTGTTGGAAAAAGGAGGGGAGAGACTTATTTGTGGTGGAATCTCCTGCAGAGTTTTGCATGGTAATTAGTAAACTCAAAAGGGACCTTAAACTCGGAAAATATCAAAATAACAAGGAACCCAACAAATGAATATATCATATTTTATATTGAGGGTATACTTGTACTTACTAGCCAGCTAGGTTTTTCACATGAGATAGAGTTATTGCTGACAAATTTTTAGGATGTAATGATTATATGAACGAAAGGGCGCGATACTCCACTTTTTTTTTTCCTTTGATTTGGAGGTGACAAAATATGGAAGTTGCTGCTAAATATAATTAAATGAATTTGCATGTATATACTCAATTCGATTCTTGAAGGATTGAGACTTTAAAACATTATAATGACATTTAAGAAAATACCATATATTTGTATAAGGGAATGTTATACTTATAACCTATTTTCCTTTACAATGTCTTACAACCAATATCTTAACCGTTGATTTCCGTCAATTAACGGTTAAGATTTTCACAAATAAAATTTATTGATTAATTATTAATTCGCAATAAATCTTAACCGTTGATTGGCGGAAATCAATGGTTAAGATACTAGTTATAAGAGGTTGTAAAGGAAAATATGTTATAAGTATAATCTCTCCCTTTGTCTAATGTAATATTTATTCTACTTTTCCTCAATGAGAAACTAAATTATCTCTACGTTTAAAAGGATAGATCAGTCTGTATTCAATGCATATGTAGTTAATATTATCTATATATTCTCCTTGCTAGATTAGAAAAATATATATAGCATTTCTTTAATTAATGACCTAGTTCAGGAATGTTCCTTTTTCATATATTTTTAACCATTTCTATGTGTATTGTGTATTTTGAAATTATTGATATGATGAATAGATAATTTCGAAGATATCCTCCAAATCCAAAAAAAAAGAAAAAAAGATATCTCTCTGAAAAGAACATTTTCCAATTCAATTGGATATTAAATTACGTGATGTTGAGTTTCTTTCAAATTGTTTTGTATTATATTTAATTGAAAAATTCAAATTAGAAAAAAAAAAAAAAACTTTGTATCTTATTCACCTTACCCATTCAAATTTTAGTTCAAGCTCCACCATTCCTCATCATTATTGATAATCAATCACAAGGTCCCTAAGGCCACCGCTATGGCTCATGGAAAATATACTTGAATTATGTATAACTAAAATTATTTTAAGATCATGTAACAAAATTTTATTTTATTATTTTTTGAATTAAAAAATTTCGTTTAATTCGTATGGCTTCTATGGACATAGGTTATTTTAGCCATTTTCAACTTCTATTAATTATTATTATAAGAAAAATGGATGAAACTTGTGAAAGTTTAAATTTGACTTAATATGTCAATGAATAATTGCATTTAAAGTACATTATTTTGTTTAACAATTTAAACTATTTTCTTAAAATTAATCTAATAAATTGTATTTGATTACATTATTGCTCATGCCACTTGTTGCATTTTATATGCTCCTAATACAATATTATAAGAGATTAATCTTTTTTATATTGTAGGAGATAATTTTATCTCCTACGTACAAATAAAAGTATGTGAGGCCTATGTTTCATTTTTCTTTCTCTTATCTTCACATGGCTCCATATGGATTCTACACACTTTTATATACGTGTAAAAAATAATTTTATCTCCTATAACATAAGAAACATTTACCAAATGGTGGTAACTCGCTAGCAGGAGTTGAGTAAGTGAAAAAGAAAGGATCTCAGTTCGATCCTCACATACCACCTTTGGGAGAGGTTTAAATATCTTCACCTGACCCGCTCCGTACTTCATATTAGTCCCGTAACTGATTCATTCCGGTGAATTAAATCATGTGGGAGTGGATGCTCTCATGTGCTAATTAATATGACCATGTCATGTAGGGCAATCATAACCATACATGGTGAATTAATGGTGATAAGGGAGGAAAAAGAAAAAATATGAAAATAAAAAATTACACAATCATCACCATTAATTTAATTAGTAATGGTTAAAATGAGTCACCTAACCAACTATTTTGGGGTATTTCAGTTTAATGAGTGGTCTAAGTTTAAGTTATAAATGTACAGCTATTTTAAAAACTTGGTAGGAAAAAATAAAAACCAATTAACATTAATATTCAAGCAAAACCGATTGAGACTTAACCGAAAATATCGCCAGCTACCTTTCGTTTTCAGTTTTAACATTATTGACGAATTTCAGACTTCATCATTATTCACAGGACGGAAAGAATGTACAACTATAAATCAACGGGTTCCATAAAAAAAAATATGTAGACATTTATCTTCTAGAAAATTATAGCGAATTTCCCGATCCAATCAAGTATGGCTACTTTGCAAGTTGTAGCTTAAAGACCGCCGAGCATCTCCCTTAAAGAGGAGCTCGTGTGGATGTTTTTCTTTTTCCTTAAAAAGGATTTGCAGATGAATATTTTCATCTTAAATTCATCTTCCATTATAAATCCCTTCTCTTTTAAAATGTAACTATGAAGCCAATCCTTGCAAACGGGCAGGTTAGAATTACACGTATATGGTACAAAAGGCCCTTGTACTCTTGTAGTTGAATGCATGATTAATAATTGGAGTATTGGATGTACTACTAAATTCTAGATATCATGTAAAAAAAAATTCAACATATTTGTTTAAACATAATTCCCATGACGAAAATCGAAGCTAAATCGATGAATAGATATCTCCCACCAGATTCTAGCGTTTGGGATTAGTTGCTAGTCTCGTACTTTCCCACCTGCCAAATCAGTAAATATGGAGTTATTAAAGTATTGATGTGTATAACCAAAAAAATAAATTAACACATTAATAGCATTAAATAATTCAGTTAAAGATTTTGAGCTCTCGCGCCATGTGTCTAGAACTAGTTTTGATATATGTACATGAAAAAAAAAAACTCCAAAGGGTAGAAGGGTTAATCACAGGTTCAGTCCAGCATATAACCTACACCACCATGTCAATTTTGGGTCCTGATCATCATAATTTGGACATTTTTTATTTTATTTAAATACCCAAGAAGGCGCTTGAACACATTTGAGTTCGAAGTGACCAAACTCAAGAGTCCACAGAAGGACCTTCACCAAAGGAAATCAGCCAACATTACCTGCTACTGTCCAGTGTTCCCCAAAAGCCGCTCAACTGCTGCGTGAACATTCCCTGATGTGGCAACAAGAGCCCTTATGTTCTCTTGCGTGTCAAAGAACCCCATCTCTTGAAGCTGGGAAAGTTGGGTGGCATACAATTGCTCTGGCGGCTCTGAGAAGCCAACGAAGTCAGAGAGAGCAGTATAAATCTATTCAGAAAAGTAGAAGAAAAAACCAATGCAGTATAAAATCTATTTAGAAAATTGCAAAACAACAATGCTAACCATTTGATCTGTTCGGAACAGCTAGGCTACCAGCTCCAAGTCCACCAAACATGCTTGATAACATCTCCAACCCCATGTTGTTCAAAGATCCTACCAATAAAAACATTCAATGGCAGTTACCAAATATGTTTATAATTCGTGCTTGCAATCAATTGGCAATTGCATCATCCATCAGCCACCTTCGAATTTAAAACTTATTTTATTGCTATATATGCATGGGGCCCTTCAAAAGGTAGCAGCAGCACATTTATAAATGGGTCATAGGATTCGGTTGGGAGCAGCTTGAATTTGGTTAGAAAGGATTTAAGGCAATTTCCTTCCTCTAGGGCAACATCTTTTAAACACTCAGACTCAGCTCGATGACTTATCATCCATCTAATGTCTGAGCAAAGGTCTCGGACCATACCTCATAATAGAAAAAAAACTGCTAATCCAGATTCCATCATACAGATGCAAAGAACAAGTAGAAGAGGAAATCCAATCACATTATTAAATGTTCAAGTGATCCAAAAATTATAATTCATAATAACTCAAGTACGGGTTGGTGGTGATCTAAGGAGATGGTCAAGCAATCTGAATTGCAAATACGAAACCACAGAAAAAAAAAATATTCCAAACAGACTAACAGAGCATATTTTCTATGAACAGAAACCAAAAAAACAATACAGGGTTGTCTTCATACCAGTGCCTCCACCTGTTTGACCTGGTTCCCTGCAAAAGCATACAACATTAATAGAATGTCAAGCCAGCAACAGATAGTAAACATCAAAATAAAATTCAAAAAGGGCTTCAAAATTCAAACCTTAACTACTCATTTAATCACCAGGAAAAATTCAAATTCAAGGGACCTTTTGTTGTAAGCAGATTTAATTTTTATTTTATTTTTTGGCATAGCAAGTTTAGGGTGAGGAGAGGAGTTTCACAACACAAATCATCAACCTCAATGAGAATTTACCATGGGACTCAAATGGAGGAATCCAAGATTCAAACCCAAGTCATACAATTGTCATGAGAAAACGTCAATCTGGTGAGCCAACCATATTGGCTTTGTTATATGCAGATTTTGCTAGACGCCAATAATTTAAGAATTAATGATCATTTAGTAAGAAGAATATCCAATTCCCAAACACACAAGGCCCTGACACTGCATGCTATTTTCTTTAGTACAAAAAAAGTTTTGAGGAAGAGGAGATTGCCTCATTCCAAGGTCAGGGCATGCTGAGACTTGTGGTGGAAGAAACCTTCAATTTTTTTTAAAAGACTCTAAATAATTCTGACGTGGTGTGAATCCCAATGGCTCACATTTATTTGGGTTTTAAAATCACACATTAATGTGCTATATATTTATTTCACAATTTCCTTGAAAACATAAATGGTTATATATCTGGCTTGGATCATAGACAGACAGAAATTTCCTATTTCAAGGATTCTTATTAGACAGAAATCAGAAAATCTTAGTTTTCAAGCATAGCATCTGATAATTTTGATAAGCAGAAGCAAGGCAACGACATTAAATATCTTTGGAAAAGCTATAAAATAAAAGAAGGATAAAAAGATGCAAGAAAGCTCATCCAACTAAATGTGGGAAGTCAGAAATTGTCTAGGTCCAAGAGTTCATTTGCAACAGATATGCTAGGGTAAAGGAAATAATTGCATTATGAAGCTACAGGATTGAGACATTGGCACATAACAGTGCAAATCAAGTCGGCAAGAATTAATGCAAGTTTTTGTTTTTTTTTTCATGGAGTAAAAAAACGAATGGCATGTGAAAATGAGAATGCCAAGATTGCTCCATTACTTACTGTGTTGATTGTTGCTGACCAAGCTGAGACAGAAGAGCTTGCTGGAAAGACAAGAGTTGCTGCCAATGAGAATAGGACATGCAGTTAAGAGAAAATTACTTAAAACAAATATAAAATTGTATAAGCAAACAAAACAATAAAAACTCTTTATCATATTTAGTTCACGTTTGATAAAATCCAATTTTCTAATGCAAAAAAAGCATCAAAATTTAACCAAAGAATGTCAAAGTCGAATTTTCCCCAAATGCTTAGCTAGAAGGCAATTATCCAACCATTCGACCTACGTAGCCCTCGGTTCAATTAGGTCTGATACTCATTATTTCTTCAATACTAAGACCTATTAGAACTTATCACAGAAGAAACAAAACGCAAAGTTGCAAACAGCTGTAAGAACATTCAAAATCACCATTCTACATAATGTATATAAGTATATTACTAGTAGCTTCAGTACTGGACCTCATACTTACTAATATGAGCAAAGACATGTACCCAACCCTATGGTTGAGAAAAAATATTAAGCCAAATTCATCAACAAATGCATAACTCTAAATCTGCCTACCTGCAGTGTCTCGGGTGAGGAAAACAAGCGAAGGAACTCTGGGTTTTGCATCACTTCTCTCAGAGAATTTAAATCAGGCATACCACGCTGCTCAGCATTGACACCAAGAATCTAAAAGCAAATAATGTGTTAGAGAGATCAGTCCAAAACATGCAGTACTCAAAGCAAAGTAAGTAAATACCTGATTCATAGTCTGTGGATTGGAAAGGATACTTTGCATCATTTGTGAAATAGCTGGATTTTGCATTAACTGGGTCAATAAAGCAGCATCCGGCATACCACCCATCATACCTTCAAGATCTGGCAGACCAAGCCCTCCTAAACCAGTTGGTGTCTGCTGTCGAGCATCCCCACCAGTAGTTGACCTTCTGGTGTTACCTTGGGCACCTCCAGCTGCAATATTAACATAAATTAAACCAGTACTAGTTACAATCCACTCAAAAATGTAGCTATTAGCTTTAGAACAGA
This sequence comes from Gastrolobium villosum, assembly GCA_032173675.1. Lineage (NCBI taxonomy): Eukaryota > Viridiplantae > Streptophyta > Magnoliopsida > Fabales > Fabaceae > Gastrolobium > Gastrolobium villosum. Next base: position 399,869 of record JAVKPL010009931.1, read on the forward strand.
CCAAAAATTAAAATAAGGAAAACAATTTAAAATATTTGACAAAAAAAAGAGGCATTCAGTCACTGAGTTATGAGAAGAAAATTATGGGATGAGAACTTACTTCCAGTAGCAGACCAAGGATTAGGAAGCGGGTTAGTATTCGGTATAGGGGAAGTTGTTTCAGAACCAGTAGTCGAGGGATTAGTTGATTGGTTCCTGATTTGGCCACCTTGAGTCCCCAAAGTTGCTGCACTATCATTTCCTGTATTTCCAGCCATTGTAGTGGCATTTAAAAATGGTTCTTGAACATTTTCATACATGCGCCTCAGCATGTTGAATCCCTCGGGAGAAGATTCAATGTTGCTCATTGCTCTGTCTGTATTCCTCATCATTTCGCGCATGATCTCAGGGTTCCTTGTAGCTTCAAGTGTCTGGCGAAGAGTGCTGGGATCATTTAGTATGTGTGCCAGCTCAGGGTTTCTATCCATAAGCTCTTGCATCTGTGGGTTATTCATTATAAGATTCCGCACTATCTCAGGATTATTTATTAAATTCTGCATTGCAGGTGTGTTCATTATTTCTCTCACTATATTAGGATTTGACAAAAATGGTTGCTGCATTTGTTCAAGATCTGGAAAGCCCGCTCCAAATAAGCCATTGAGACCATTGTTCCCCATCCCATTGGTCCCTGGTCCAGGGAACAGTGAAGCTCCAAATCCAGGCCCTCCTAAACCTCCACCCTCATTAGCACCAACACCTCTCGTATTGGTTGTTGTGGTATTGGCACCAGTAGTATTAGCTCCACCAGTTGTATTGGAAGGCGCAAAGCCACGAACCAAATGTACAGTGTGATCTGACTCCAAACCTATAAATATGAATAGAAAAGTTTGTTATATTCACTCATTCAGGAAATACTTTCTGAAACACCAGAGTTTTCATGTGGATAAATCTTGGCTGCATCAAAAATGACTTTCCATGTTACATTTTCACTCAAGAGGAAAACAACACAAACTTTTTTGTCTGCCTAATCCATGCTATCTTCGTAGAAAAAACTCAGGCAAGTTAACCCTACATTACTGATAATAAAAGCCATATAAATGCAAACAAGGGGATTATTTCACGCTATAAAAGAACTCTAAGTGAGATAAATAAATATTGATAAAATCATAGCATGTAAAAAAATCAGCAAAAAAAAAAATACACATAATACATCCGTTTTTTTTTCAACTATTATATATGAAAAATGAACAGTGCCAGCAAAACAGGAATCGAGAAACACTAAATCGCCTCTGCAAACAAATCAGGGTTAACAGTACGCAAAAATATATCAATAATAGCAAGATCGGATGTATACCGTAGCTTTGGAGGGTTTGATCCTCCTTGAGGATCCGACCCTTGTAAATCAGACGCTGTTGATCGGCGGGGATGTCGCAGTTCCGAGCGACAGCATCCTTGAAGGTTCCGACGGTGGAATCGAGGCTAATCAGAACGGAAAACTTAGAACCATTGGAGCAGCGAATGTTGATGTTGACTCCATCGGCGGCTTTAGGCTCCGTGGTACCCTCAGCTGCAGCGTCACCTCCCATGGCGTGCTCGTCCCAAGTAAGGGAGGCGAATCAGATTTCCACTCGTGAATTGAATGCGCAGATCGAATCGAAGAAGAAAAGGGATCAAAACCCTAACCCTAAAACGATTTAAGGAAGGAAACAAAATCGGAAGCGTGCGAATTTGGGCGAAAGTAGGAACTGGGAATTTGAGGATGATAGAGAGATGGTGGCCCAAAAAAAATTAAGAAAGAAAATAGCCGACTGTTATGCTTATGCAATCAAAAATATAAAATATAAAATTAAAATAAAATAAAAAAGTTATACAGAGAGAGAGAGAGAAAAAAGGGACCAGCGGACCCTACACTTCTTAACCCTCCTGAGCCGGAAAAGAATTCATGTTGCCATGTTGGTCTGTTTTAGGAAACTTAGATCCACGTGCTCAACCTGCGCGTGTCTAAAGATGGCAATCGACAATTTTCGATGCACAACGGGTGCGAAGCGGGAGAACAAGATAAAGATCGGCACGCTCTTTTTAGAGCGCGTGAGAGTTTTTTTTATAGTTTTTTGTTTTATTATTGGGTTTAGTATCTGAGTGAGTATATTCTAACTACCAAAAATTCTTACTACCACCTTACTACCTATCACATCATTATTGGATAAAAGAGATAGAATTTAAAAAAAAAAAATTGAGGAGAGAGAAAATGTTAATCTAATGGTGATTAGATAGGTAGTAAATTAGTAATGAAAAATTTTGGAAGTAAGAATATCCCTCCCCTTAGTAGTTAAGAAATAAATTTATCTCCTATACATATGAAAATATGTGATGTCCATATAAATTGAGAAAAAAATATATGGCCTTATATATTTATCACCTATAATAGAAGAAACAAAAACTCTTTTTTTTTTTTTGAAAAAAAAACTCTTTATTTGTATGGGGCTATCTGAATAAATATAAGAGGTTGATGGAAAAATAATTGTACATTTTCTAGGGTTTGTTTTTTCTAAAGTTACTTTAGATAACTTTATCTAATATTCATCGAAATGACGTTGTTCTGGGACAGAAATCATGGTATTTTTGTAATTGTAATTTATTTCAGGGTTATAATAGTCTTCAAAATTCTAATTTTTTAATTTTTCAAATCCAAAATGATGTCGTTTTAATGAACATTAGATAAAATTATCTAAAGTAACTTTAGATACTTTTCCCCCATATTGTAAACTCATTTTATGAAGACATGGTTTCATAAATGGCAAACTAAAGAGATAAGAGATAGATCTTTTATCTAAGCCTAAAGGATAAGCGATAAAAATATTTATCTTTTTTCCTCAACAATCTCATTCCTATTAAGATTTTACACATACAAGGTAATTCATATTATAAATAAAATATTAAGTTTTTAAGGTATACATTTTGAATTTTATATTCTCTTGATTATCAGTACTCATGTACCGCATGCCTTTGGTTGTAAGCTATTATTATTAGGGTTTTATGTTTATCATTTAACATAATATAACTTCACTTTCCTACTGTTATGCATATTTCAAAAACATAGATATGTGAATCCTTTTGTTTTATGCTATTGGTTGGGCTTTTCTCTGTTAACTTTGCTTTGGTACTGGGCCAATCTGAAAGGCTGAGGCCCATTTGCAACACAAGTAAAACGATGTTGTTTTACTTTGTGAAGGCAAATGAGGCACTTAACCTCAGTGTGCGCACAGTGCTAAGTGTGAGATATTTTGGCATTCGGTTTTCTTCCAAAAAGGAACTCTCTCGAACAAAAGCTCTGCTAGGGTCTTGTGAGTGTGTTCATCCAGGCAAAAATGAGTGATACACGGAGATTCGATCTATGGTGATTTGGAGAAACTTGTTCATCTCAACAAGATGGTGCTATTGATCGGTGTACTTTTCTGATTGACGGTCAAAGATTGGAGGCTCAACCTTGTGAGGAAGATCGGTTTAGCTGGTGTTGCTCAGCTCAAAGATCTTGTAAAGGAACTACGTTTCCTTGGTATCTCAAAGATTGGGAAGTTCTCTTTACTTCTTTGATTCTGTCTGTAAATCTTGATGTGTTTATCAAGATTGTATTTCTTGCTGTCTTGTTACCTGTTTCTTTTTAGTTTCTTCGCATGATTAATTTCTGTATAGTTGAAGTTGTATATTGTAAACTCTGATTCTGAACTTGATTTGAATATAGAGCATTCTCAAAGGGTGTTTAACCCTCTTTAGGGATCACAAGTCCTCATGAGAGGAAAGCTTGTGAATGGCCTCTATATTTTAGAAGGCCAAGCTGTCACACAAAAGGCTTGTGTGGCAGCTGCTAACACTGATGAATCCATTCTCTGGCATAGGAGACTTGGACACATCAGCAATCAGGGGCTGTCTGAGCTGTATAAACAAGATATTATCAGCTCAAACGGGGAAACTAGTGTGGAATTTTGTGAAAATTGTGTTTTAAGAAAAACTCACAAGCTCCTCTTTTCTGCTGCTAATAATACCTATAAGGCAGTGTTAGAATATGTTCATTCAGACCTGTGGGGATCACCAAATATCCCCAGTTCATTATCTGGATGTCACTATTTCATTTCAATAGTTGACTCATATTCCAGAAGGGCCTGGACTTACTTCCTTAAACATAAGGATAAAGCTTTTGTTAGTTTTAAGGATTGGAAAATCCTTGTTGAAAATAAAACTGGAAAAGGGTTAAAGTCCTTAGGACTGACAATGGTTTAGAGTTTTGCAATAATCAGTTTGCTGATTTTTGCAAGGAGCATGGGATCCAAAGACATAGGACCCGTGCTGAAACACCCCAACAAAATGGGGTGGCTGAGAGGATGAATAGGACAATTTTAAATAAGGTGAGGTGCATGCTTGCTGAATCTGGTCTAGGCAAGGTGTTTTGGGCAGAGGCTGTTGCTACAGCCACCTATGTGATAAATAGGTGTCCTTCTCCACCATAGACTTTAAGACCCCAATGGAACTTTGGTCAAATAAGCCACCCAATTTAAGTCACCTAAAACCCTTTGAGTGTCTTGCCTATATGCATATTAGGCAAGATAAATTGAGTCCTAGAGCCTTAAAGTCTGTCTTTATAGGCTATCCCCTTGGTGTAAAAGGTTACAAGCTTTGGCTTGTAGCTGAAAGAAAGTGTGTTGTTAATAGAGATGTTATTTTCAAAGAAAATACTTTCTACAAAGACATTATGAGTGAGTCCAGTTCTTTTCAACCACCTGGAACCTTGCAGTTTGAGGTGGAGCAAACTGCCATACCTGGGCAGCATGCTGATGGTGAAGAACTGAGGGAACAGCCTACTGTTCCTAATCAACCAGAGCTTGAAACTGGTCCACTTGATGATGGTGGACAGGTTGAAGAGGGGAATGGTGATCTTGATAACTACTTGCTGTCACGAGACAGAGTTAGGAGGAATATAAGACCTACTAGCAGGTTTGCATATGCTGATGTGGTTGCATATGCCTTACAAGTTGGGGATGTGCTTGAGTTGGATGAACCTACTACATTTAAACAGGCTATGAGATTGGAATCCAAGGATAGCTGGCTGAAGGCTATGGATGATGAAATGGACTCTTTAAAGAGAAATAACACCTGGGTTCTGGTGGAGAGACCAAAGAAAAAGAGAGTAATTGGTTGTAAGTGGATTTATAAAAGAAAACCTGAAATACCAGGAGTGGAACCAGCAAGGGTCAAGGCTCGGGTTGTGGCAAAAGGGTACTCCCAGGTTGAAGGAATTGACTACAATGAGATTTTCTCACCTGTAGTCAAACATGTATCAATAAGGTTGATGTTATCTGTTGTTGCTATCTATGATTTAGAACTGGAGCAGCTTGATGTCAAGACTGTCTTCCTCCATGGCAATATTGATGAGCAAATCTATATGGAACAGCCTAAGGGCTTTGTAAAGAAGGGAACAGAAAACATGGTGTGCCTACTCAAGAGATCATTATATGGTCTCAAACAGGCACCCAGACAATGGTATAAACGTTTTGATTTGTTTTATCAAAAGGTTTTGTTAGAAGTAACTTTGATCATTGTGTTTATTTTAAAAATCTGCATGATGACTGTTACATTTATTTGTTGATATATGTGGATGATATGCTGATTGCATCTAAAAACTTAAGTGAAATAAATTATGTTAAGAATATGCTTAAAAAGAAATTTGAAATGAAATTTCTTGGTCCAGCCAAGAGGATTCTTGGCATGGAAATTACAAGGGCAAGGGGAGATAGACATCTATCTCTATCTCAGTCCGAGTATGTGAAAAAGGTTCTTAGAATCTTTGAGATGCATCAATCCAAGTCTGTTAGCACTCCAGTATGTGACCTTGACTTTAGAAGTAAGCAAGGGTCACTTGATATTGTCAAGGGATCACAAGTCCTCATGAGAGGAAAGCTTGTGAATGGCCTCTATATTTTAGAAGGCCAAGCTGTCACACAAAAGGCTTGTGTGGCAGCTGCTAACACTGATGAATCCATTCTCTGGCATAGGAGACTTGGACACATCAGCAATCAGGGGCTGTCTGAGCTGTATAAACAAGATATTATCAGCTCAAACGGGGAAACTAGTGTGGAATTTTGTGAAAATTGTGTTTTAAGAAAAACTCACAAGCTCCCCTTTTCTGCTGCTAATAATACCTATAAGGCAGTGTTAGAATATGTTCATTCAGACCTGTGGGGATCACCAAATATCCCCAGTTCATTATCTGGATGTCACTATTTCATTTCAATAGTTGACTCATATTCCAGAAGGGCCTGGACTTACTTCCTTAAACATAAGGATAAAGCTTTTGTTAGTTTTAAGGATTGGAAAATCCTTGTTGAAAATAAAACTGGAAAAAGGGTTAAAGTCCTTAGGACTGACAATGGTTTAGAGTTTTGCAACAATCAGTTTGCTGATTTTTGCAAGGAGCATGGGATCCAAAGACATAGGACCCGTGCTGAAACACCCCAACAAAATGGGGTGGCTGAGAGGATGAATAGGACAATTTTAAATAAGGTGAGGTGCATGCTTGCTGAATCTGGTCTAGGCAAGGTGTTTTGGGCAGAGGCTGTTGCTACAGCCACCTATGTGATAAATAGGTGTCCTTCTCCACCATAGACTTTAAGACCCCAATGGAACTTTGGTCAAATAAGCCACCCAATTTAAGTCACCTAAAACCCTTTGAGTGTCTTGCCTATATGCATATTAGGCAAGATAAATTGAGTCCTAGAGCCTTAAAGTCTGTCTTTATAGGCTATCCCCTTGGTGTAAAAGGTTACAAGCTTTGGCTTGTAGCTGAAAGAAAGTGTGTTGTTAATAGAGATGTTATTTTCAAAGAAAATACTTTCTACAAAGACATTATGAGTGAGTCCAGTTCTTTTCAACCACCTGGAACCTTGCAGTTTGAGGTGGAGCAAACTGCCATACCTGGGCAGCATGCTGATGGTGAAGAACTGAGGGAACAGCCTACTGTTCCTAATCAACCAGAGCTTGAAACTGGTCCACTTGATGATGGTGGACAGGTTGAAGAGGGGAATGGTGATCTTGATAACTACTTGCTGTCACGAGACAGAGTTAGGAGGAATATAAGACCTACTAGCAGGTTTGCATATGCTGATGTGGTTGCATATGCCTTACAAGTTGGGGATGTGCTTGAGTTGGATGAACCTGCTACATTTAAACAGGCTATGAGATTGGAATCCAAGGATAGCTGGCTGAAGGCTATGGATGATGAAATTGACTCTTTAAAGAGAAATAACACATGGGTTCTGGTGGAGAGACCAAAGAAAAAGAGAGTAATTGGTTGTAAGTGGATTTATAAAAGAAAACCTGAAATACCAGGAGTGGAACCAGCAAGGGTCAAGGCTCGGGTTGTGGCAAAAGGGTACTCCCAGGTTGAAGGAATTGACTACAATGAGATTTTCTCACCTGTAGTCAAACATGTATCAATAAGGTTGATGTTATCTGTTGTTGCTATCTATGATTTAGAACTGGAGCAGCTTGATGTCAAGACTGTCTTCCTCCATGGCAATATTGATGAGCAAATCTATATGGAACAGCCTAAGGGCTTTGTAAAGAAGGGAACAGAAAACATGGTGTGCCTACTCAAGAGATCATTATATGGTCTCAAACAGGCACCCAGACAATGGTATAAACGTTTTGATGATTTTGTTTTATCAAAAGGTTTTGTTAGAAGTAACTTTGATCATTGTGTTTATTTTAAAAATCTGCATGATGACTGTTACATTTATTTGTTGATATATGTGGATGATATGCTGATTGCATCTAAAAACTTAAGTGAAATAAATTATGTTAAGAATATGCTTAAAAAGAAATTTGAAATGAAATTTCTTGGTCCAGCCAAGAGGATTCTTGGCATGGAAATTACAAGGGCAAGGGGAGATAGACATCTATCTCTTTCTCAATCTGAGTATGTGAAAAAGGTTCTAAGAATCTTTGAGATGCATCAATCCAAGTCTCTTAGCACTCCTTTGGGTGCTCATTTTAGGCTTAAAGCTGTCTCTGGAGATTTATCTCCTGATGAGCCACAATATATATCATTTGTTCCCTATTCTAATGTTGTTGGCTGTCTAATGTATGCTATGATTGGCACAAAGCCAGATATAGCATATGGAGTTAGCATGATTAGTATGTTTATGAGTAAACCTTGCAAAGAGCACTAGAGTGCAGTTAAATGGTTACTTAGATACTTAAATTGAGTCTATTAACTGTTGCTTAAATTTTTCTGCATCTGATTCAAATAATTTTAATATTGTTGGATATTGTGACTCTGATTATGCTGCTGATCTTGATAAAAGAAGGTCACTAATTGGTTTTGTGTTTACTGTGGAAGGTAATGTGGTAAGCTGGAAATGTAATCTTCAGATTGTAGCATTATCAACAACAGAAGCTGAATATGTGGCATTGACTGAAGCTGTCAAGGAAGCCATATGGTTAAAAGGTATAGTAAGTGAGTTGGGTTTAGTTAAGAACCCACCAAAGGTAAATTGTGACTCACAGAGTGCTATCCATCTTTCTAAAAATTATGCATTTCATGAAAGAACAAAACATATAGATGTTAGGCTTCACTTTATTAGGGAGATAATAGCTAGTGAACAAGTAATTGTTGATAAAATTTCTGGCATTATTAATCCTGCTGACATTTTTACAAAATCTGTACCTGTTAGCAAATTTAGAGATGCTCTAGGTTTGCTAAAAATTGAACCACCATGATCATGCATTGCATATGGGCCTATGGGTTAAATGCCTACACCAAATCTACACTGCTCTTATTCGCTTGTATGTTTAGAAATAGGTGGAGTTTTGTTATGCATATTTCATAAACATAGATATGTGAATCCTTTTGTTTTATGCTATTGGTTTGGTTTTCTGTCAAAGTTTTTTCCC